>OY540836.1:23198711-23650719 GCA_961205895.1 Mythimna pallens
TATTCTGTTTATCATCATTTCTACAAAATCGAAATTAAAACGATACAATGACATCGAGATGATGATGATGATCCACTGTTACAAAATATATTATTCTTCACATTACTATACAAAAATGACAGTTAAAATCTGTCTGTATTTTGCAAATAGGTAAACTCCTCCCACTTTATTTATTGTAATAGAAATAACAATTATTTGGCATTTCATGCATGCGGTTCATTATTTTTTTTTCGATTAGTGACGTTCATACAAAGTTATCGCGTCATAACATCGTCTAGCGATCATCATTGCAGCTGAGTTATTTATCATTTAGAAGTATGCAGAACAGTTTGCAATGTCACGCCAACCTATATTGAAAATGGAGATTTTATGGCTGGCAACTGCCCGATAATTGAGTTCTGACTGTTGTATGTTCTAATCACGCGGTGAACTCAAATATTGCGATGCTGGATTTTTTATTGTAGTTTCTATGAGGAGACATAGATGTCGCTATAATCAGAAGCATAATAATTTTTTTTTTCATAATTGATATAAACTAGTGCTTGACTGCGATCCCACCTGATGGTAATTAGTAATGCAATCGTTGATAGAACATTTAATAATTAAATTATTATCACACTTCTGGGCAAGTCTGTTTGAATGATGTATTTTCAAACATAGACTGACGCGTTCAGTTTTAAAGCAATGTTCAAAGAATTTATGGAGGATAAACTATTGAAATAAATAAACAAATAACTAACAATATAACCACTACTACTACTATTTTTAAATTTGTAATCTTGGTATGCAATAAAGTATATATAAATAAATAAATATAATAATGAAAATAATTGTAAAATTAATAATTTAATGTAATGATGTATATGGAATAATAATAATAATATCGAAGAACTTAATATAATAACGAGTGAAATTGTGATAATTTGTATGTTGTTTGTTGTATAATAAATTTATTATACAAATTAATTAATACAACAAACATTGCATGCAATATTAACAATATAAATGTTGCTGTGTTGTTGTCCATGTTTGAAACGATACAATAATGTAACATCTATTCACAACATGAATGCAATAAGTAAATAAGTGTGCTACCATCGTCGACCACAACACCACTTACCACCATGTGAGATAGTGGTCAAAAGCGAGCTTATCACATCACACTAATAGTGTAAATGCGAAAGTTTGTATGTATGTGTGTGTCTATGTTTATTACTCCTTCAAGCTCAAACGGTAGAATAGAGTTGGATGAATCTTCATACATGGGTAGGTGGAATAGCACATAATATGAAACTTTTTCTCCCGGGAGTAGAGTTCCCTTGAAACAATTTTCTACTTGCGGGCGAAACCGCTAGTAGAAGCCAGTCAATCTATATATATAAGAGGAGAAATTGACTGACTGACATATCAACGCACAGCCGAAACTACTATGACTAGGAGCGTGAAATTTTGCACAAAGCTTTCTTTTATGCCGTAGGCGAGCACTAAGATAGGATTTTCCAAAATTCACTCCCTAAGAGGATGAAACGGGGGTCCAAAGTTTTTATGGAAAAAGCCGACTTGTATGCAGGCAAAGCCGCTGGCAGAAGCTAGTCTAATATATAAAATCTCGTATCACAGTGTTTGTTTTCGAACTCTTGCGAAACGGCTTGATCGATTCTTATGAGATTTCGTGTGTATATTCAGTAGATCTGACAATAGGACGTAAACTATTTTTTACCTGCCTACCCACACCCCCCATTTTTTTATTTGACAGTTTATATGGCAGAACAACGTTTGCCAAGTCAGCTAGTACTACATATTTTTAAAATCCTCATACATACTTGGAATCCCGTTTATATTCCTCGGTCCGTAGTTCACGGTCGCTCTCAGTGACCTCGCCGAGCGCTATGGGGCCTTCGGGCCAGTCCGACATCATGCAGTCTTCTGGTATGCCAAGCAGGTCCAGGGCTAGCGCATACGTCTCCGCGGCCCCCGTAAAGCAGCAGTACGCTGACTGTGTATTTAGTAACCTGGGAAGAGAAATATATACATTATTTATTTAGAAGTAGTGACCCGATCCGGTGTTCAACCCAAGTTTCCTCCTTTATTGCTGTTTCTATCAAGGCCGTGCGGACGTCATAGAAAATGCCCCCCTAGCCAAGTTAAGATCGTTTCGTTTGCGTCGAACGCCTCGAATAGGCCACGCTTCCGATTCCTTTGTTTTGACCACGTGACTGAGCGTTGAGATGACGTCAGAACAAAGGAATCGGAGGCGCGGCCTACTCGAGGCGTTCGACGCGAACGAAACGATCGTTACTTGGCTAGGGGGGGAGTGTCTTGGCGAGAAAGAGACAGATATATTTGTTTACAATTGTTATATCTCCTATGCTTTGCAACCAATTTTAATATTATTTTCACCGTCAGTATTTTATTTTATATTTTTGATAAATGGTTAGATAATAAATATTTAAAAAATATTTTATTTAATAAATATTTTTTTTTTTTATGAGAGCTGTTAGTGGATGAGCAGACTGACGTAGAAAGCGACTGTTTTATTCTATGTACAGATTTGTTAGGGCCGGGGTGCTCCCCGCAGCATCGACACATTCACTGGTCCTGTGCTTCACTCATCCAGCGTATTTCCGCGACCTTCACCAGATTATTGGTTCCCCAGTTATTAAAATGTCATCATGAAACGTTAACAATCTCAGGACAAAGATACGATAGGGTGCCCAACTTTCTACTAGTAAACTGAAACGCTAATTTGTTACTAACTGCAATTTGTTCTTTTATTTATTTCTTCCTTCCTATTATAAGTAGAAGACTATTCTAAAAACATGTGCCTCTCATAGAAACCTAGAAACTGCACATAATTGTAATTTCCGCAACATCTAAAATCTAAGTTGCATAGCATACCGAATCAAACACGCACGTTATAAACTAACCGTGACATAACAGTGATTATGTGAATCAGTTATGCAAATATGGGTACAACAATGTATAATAAATTACTTTCATAGTTAAATACGTTGTTGGTGTGTTCGCAAGTGCGAATGGTAGGCCAGGCCCAGGTCCGATTCCGGGACCTGCTTTGGTTTTTCATTAGGAATTTCTCAGTGTCAGACTGGAGATTGGAAGTTAGTGGTGCGACACTTTTGGATCTAGCGCCTGGTCTCTCTTGATTGTCGGATTTCCGTTCCATCAGATTATGAGACCAAATGCGCCGCCATGGTGTCCGTAAGCTACCAAACCAGACACCATACAGACACCAGAGTCGCTACACCACACTGAGACAGTATCAAAATGGACTTTAAGTGCACGCGTCCGAGCTGGTCGCGCCAGCAAATTGGTTGCGCAACCAAACGGACACTAGGTCAGTAACTCTCTATAGAGCTGTATACATTTTGTTGGTAGCGGCGACTGGTCGCGCCGCCATGGTGTCCCGGTGAAATATAGCCCTAAAGCAACCGAGAGCGCATTATAATATCGTCTGTGCACTAGGCTAATCTGCGACGAGTTCGCAGAACCTTGGCCGAAATTCGGTCGCGATGATTATCATAGTTACATGATCCGAAGACCTTAGTAATTGAGGAGTTATTACAGTTATGAGATGCTAGGAAATAATAACAACTATTAAGTACTTATGTCTGATCTTTGAGTTATAATAACGAAACAGAGCTCATATAGGTATTGACATAATGAGCCTATGAGAAGTACTGGTTCGTAAGCCAGTTTAGATTAGATGGTGGATTTCACATCTTTCGAGGTTTTGCCACGAAATAAGGATTCAACCTTTTGCAGCAAGCAAAATGTGTCCAACACGCCACAGTCACAACTACGTGACAGACTTAAACGCTAATCTATATTTTTAAAATCGAAATACCACTCACTGATTAATCACGAAATCTCAGAAACTATAACACCTACAAACTTAAAATTTGGCAGGTAGGTTCCTTATAGGGTGTAAATATCCGCTAAGAATTTTAAGAAACTCCACCTTTAAGGGGGTAAAACGGGGGTTGGAAGTTGTATGGAGAAACCTACTTTTACGCGGGCGAAGCCGCTGGAAGAAGCTAGTAAATCTTATAAGAAAGCATTGTTTTTTAGGGTTCCGTACCCAAAGAGTTAAAACCGAACCCTATTCCTAAGACTCTGTTATCCATCTGTCTGTTACCAAGCTGTATCTCATGAACCGTGATAGTTAGATAGTTGAAATTTTCACAGATGGTGTAGGTATTTCTGTTGCCTCTATAACAAGAACAGCAAATTAAAAAAAAAATCAATAGGGCTCCCATGAAACAACACGAATTTCTTGCAGTTTTTATGCTACGAAGGGTACGGAACCTTTCGAGCACGAGATCAACTCACATTTGACCGGTTTCCTATTTATGTTGATAAAGGATGAAACCGCAGAGTTGCCCGTTGTCACCGCCGAGAGAACGCTTTTGCTTTTTTGATGTGGCCATCAAAAGGCCATAATATCGTGCCTGCTCTACAGTGCTATTCTCTAAGAAAACAGCCTTGAACGCAGCGCTGGCTGCAGCGACGAAATGCAAATACGTAAACATAGGATTAACAATTCAATAGACCCTATACATTGGATTGTTAATCCGATGTACGAGACTCGTACTCGTACCGACGAAATCCAAATAGGATTTCGTCGTTGCGGTCAGCGTTGCGCTCAAGGCTGTTTTCTTAGAGAATAGCACTGCTGGTCTGAAACTACGGCATACTTGTAAAACGCGGGTCACCAGTGTCACCACTGCTCTCCTAGTATAAATAGACTGACTAGAATTAATTCAACGAATTTGCAACAGCAGCTTTTTTTTATTAATAAATAATTTTCAAGGTATTGCAAAATTATGTGCATGGCATTTACTCAAGGCATTGGCACAAAAACTATTCATTTATATATACTATGATAAAATTTACTTGTCGAAGAGGGTCAATGGTTCATGACTAATTTAATTTGTAGCATTGAATCATAAGTATTTATAAACTTGTAATAGACCATTGAACTTCTACTACAAAGAAATTTTATACAATTTAGCATTTGTAGAGTGCAACTGCACTTTTGACCCCTAACTGTACATTATCGAATATTTCGAGTCGATTTTTTATAATTCTAAGGAAGCTGGGACTCAGGTCTTGGAGAGTGAGCAGTTGCTCACTCTCCCACTACGCAGACACAATGCTGGTTTGTGTAATTAACTCTTCGACTGGGCAAAGTAAATAAACAGATTGGGTAGCCGGGAATCTGCTAGGTGCTTCGATCACAGGACAAATTAATTCTTATGTAGACACTTGGAGGAAATCTTTATTTTACGTGCCATACAGTTGCCCTTTTTGTGAGGGCTGCGGCAACTCTTTTCAACAATCCGCAGCCCTGGTAGACGTCGGTCTTAACTGGTGCCATTAATTTTGCTGACATCTCTTTTAGGCGCGCTTGAAACACAACGCGCCGTCGACTGAAGGAAGCCTATGCATTTGACTTTTTTCGGTGGAAATGATTATGGTGATGAATTTAGTGTAACTATTTTATTAGGTCGCCGACATAGCCCAAAGAATCGCCAAACTAAAGTGGCAGTTGGCAAGGCACATTGCTCGTAGAAAGAATAGTCGTTGGGGCCGAAAGGTTCTAGAGTGGCGACCGCGCACCGAAAAACGCAGCGTTGGAAGGCCTCCCACAAGGTGGACCGACGACCTGGTGAGAGTCGCGGGAATGTGGTGGATGCGAGACGCACAGGATCGGTCGTTGTGGCGACGCTTGGGGGAGGCCTATGTCCAACAGTGGACGTCTTTCGGCTGAAATGATGATGATGATGATTTTATTAAACACTAACACGTGTGATAGTTGTTACTACAACATTACTTTTACAATAACAACATCTAGTACTTTGGCAGGATTATCCTATAAAAATCCATCTTACCTATGGCAGCATTCAAGTGTGAGCCTCTTATAGTGCGTACTCTGTGGCATTTGTAGGCAGAGGTCGCGCACGCGCAGCAGTACGCGTTGTGCGTCCGCGTACCAACCGGCCTCGTTTAGGAAACCACCTGGAAGGCAACGGAATAAAAACATGAGTGTAATTAATAGAGAGACACAAAGTGCAGTAGTCCTATGTCGAAGACTTTTGAATTTGATTACAGTGAGTGGTAGAAGAATGTGGAAGCCATTGCCCTGCAGTTGGAAAGTAGCGTAATGAAAATAAGTCCGTCACTGACAACGCGAAGCCACTGCTGCATGGTGGACATTCCACCTCATACAGACCAACAGACATACAAACAACTAAGGAGTCGAATTCCCTGATGGAGTCTATATTTTCTGACAGCTGTAGCCTGAGAGTTCAGAGCTATTGAATAACTTATTTTTACACAAATGGAGAACAGAGAAGTTCAGATAAAGGGGAACCACCCTCTTAAGCACAACTTAGTACTTACTATAAAAAATAGGAGGCAATAATCTAATAAATTACTGGATTTATCACAAGCGATGTGTTATTTTTTGCTCATGGTTATGACAATGTATAACACATCGGATCAATTCAGGATAGATGTAATGCCGACAGGTCACTGGAACATATTATGACCCACGGATGGGCAAGCTGAAGGGTAAAATCTACAAATCCGTGATAAGACCTGTCATACTGTATGGATCAGAATGTTAGGCTGTGAAAAAGACGGATGAAGAAAGATTGCATGCTGCGGAGATGAAATCTTGAGATGGATACATAGTGTGACGAGAATAGATAAAGTGAGAAATGAGTGTATTAAAGCAAGTTTGAAAGTGGCGCCAGTGACGGAAAAGATGAAGGGGAATCTTTTATCTTGGTATGGTCATGTGAAGAGAAGGGATGAAGCGCAGGTTACTAAAAGAGTTATGAGTATGTATCTGGAAGGAGAGGGAGAGGGAGGCAATTCAAAGATGGATGGATTGTGTAAAGAGAGATATGAAAGAAAAAGCTGTTAGGGGTGGCATGACGGGAGACAACATTGAATCAAAGCAAAAAAAAACGTGTTGCGCCGACCCCAAATAACACGGGACAAGAGCAGGAGGATGATGATGATTATGACAGTGTACTTCCAGCTAATCTTGAATTCAGAAGTAAATGATGTAATGTCCTGTGGGCGATTAATGTACGTGCAATTTTTAATGTTCCCGCTTCCTCATAACGACTCACTGTGGGTTGCTCTGGGTGTCTGGGTGCTCGTTGAATTGAAATATTAACCCTTTGTGATGACTAGCAATTTCTATACATATAGATACTAAAGCAGTTTATGACTGAAACTCTTGCTCGCCGATTTGTGGTTTTTTTTATGGTTCCATACCTCAAAAGGAAAAAACGGAACCTTTATAGGATCACTTTGTTATCCGTCTATCTGTCTGCCTGTCTGTCAAGACCCTTTATCTCGGGAACGCGTGGAGGTATCAAGTTGAAATTAAAACCATATACTTAGGTCTGCGGTCCTTTGAAGCTGTGAAAAAATCAAACTTCTTAGTTAACGAAAAAAATTATACAGTCGTTTATGTCGCAAAAAACGTATATTTCAACACTCTCAAGGGAATCAAAATTCATAGAGTACTTGCCGTTGACCAATAATCCTGAAATGGCATGAATCAAGGTCTCATAGCACAAATATAGGAAAAATCCTAAAAACTGTTAATTTGTTGTTACGTCACGAAAAACACTATTTGCGTTTCGGAAAAATCTGCGTGACTCGATTCGGGAATTAAACTGTTTTCATAGGTAAGTTTGTACGGAACCCTCGCGAGCCTCGGTGCGCGAGTACGACTCGCACTTGCCCGGTTTTCTACTATTTATAGGCCACCATAGGGTATCTTGACCACTATCTCACCTGATGAAAAGCGACGATGTGGTTTTTTTTTTAAATTAATATAAACTAGTGTTTGACCACGATCCCACCTGATGGTAAGCAGTGATGCAATCGTTGTTTGTGAGACGCATAGTTTATTAAGAGCCTATTCACTCTAGCCTTGGAGACAGCTAAATTGACGATAGAACACGCTTGCTTAGAAATAGTCTATTCACTCAAGGGTTACAGGCCAGGGAATTCCACTAACTGTACGCATAATGAATGTGTACCAAAAGCATTTTTGGGAACACATTTACTGTTTTAGGTGACTTTTGAAAGTAGTACTGGGACCTACTAACAGGCCTGCACTAACCACAAACTGCCCCACACCCACTCACAAGGAGGAGTCCTGGCTCATGAGTAATGGTAACATTAAAGCTTAGTAGTGTATAACTACACTAGTAACTGCAAAACTGTAGTTGCAATTTATAAATTAATTATCTTATAAATAGTTTTAATTGAATTAAATATATAAACGGGGAAACTGACAGACTGACATATCAACTCACAGCTGGAACTACTGGGACTAGGACTATGAAATTTGACACTAGGTTTCTTTTTAAGATGTAGGCGAGCACTAAAAGAGGATTTTTTAAAATTCTCCCCCTAAGGGGATAAAACGGGGCTCTAAAATTTATATGGAAACACCTAGTTTCGCGCGGGCGAAGCCGCTAGCAGAAACTAGTTTGTTAACTAGTTTACATAATTATCCTGTTAAGACCCCTAAATTAAATCGTACATCTATGTTGCCACATAGGAACTATCCTGCATCACGGGAACACATACAATAATCCGGAATCAAATATTGTGCAGTTAGTTACCCGGAACAGTCACAACACCCGTGTGGGCAGAGAATTTTCCCTTTTAACTGAGGCTTGTAGAAATTTACACTCTGTTTCGCATACCAATAAAAAAAAAACATACCCCTAAAATATTTTCAATCTGCTCTGCCCCCGATTCCTTTGTTCTGCCACGTGACTGAGCGTTGAGATGACATCAGAACAAAGAAATTGGAGGCGTGGCCTACTCGAGGCGTTCCACGCAAACGAAACGATCGTAACTTGGCTAGGGGGCTGCTCTACATCCCATATGAAAAGACTCAATACACAAGTGGAATTCTAAAAATTCAGTCGTCCAGAGTTCGAAGTATTGCCACCTACGGTGGTTAATTAAATATAAACTACTTACTTACCGAGTCTGAGTCCAAGATGTATGAGTGTGGTCTTGGTATAGCGAGGACTCTCAGCCTTGCTCAGGTAGCTGACGGCCAGCTCCGATGACAGCTTCGAGCCATGCTCTATCACTGCCTGGGAATAAGACAGAAAAAAAATTAAATACCTCATAAATGTTTTAATAATATGCTTCTGACAAAGAGACTACATCAGCACAACATAATGTCAAGACAGGCAGATCAGATGGCAAGACTTGTTATTACTAATGCTGATTTAGCTGCAGCCTACAAGATTACAAATTTGGTGGCTGAATTTGGTGCTTTTAGGGTATATTACATTTTTTTGCTATAATTTCTAACGATCTATGTACAATGTGATTCAAATAAGAATAGTAACGTCAATGATCACTATCTGTCAAATGTTACACAGCAAACTAAATTGCGTAGAAAAACTAGATTCTGATAAAACATTTTTTTCGTTCAAGATTCGTAAATAAATGTAATTTAACTATAAAACATCTTGTTTTGCTCATCCGACCAAAACAAATTCGATTTGACAGCTATGACGTTACAACATGGCGGTAAGTCGTTTGTATTCTTATTTGAATCGTATAGTACACACAAGGAACTTAAATCTCATACTTAACCTAACTACTCGTCACTACACAGTCAGGTTATATAAGAACACGACGAGCGTCGAAGTAGGTAGGTACTCTTCCAGATTGTTGTCATCCGGAAATGTGCCTTCAACACTGGCAGCATTGCCACGTTGAATGGCAATTCTAATTCTTTGGGCTAAGAACGAGCTAACCCTCTGGAAATGTGCCTTAAACTCTGGCAGCATTGCCACGTTGAATAGCAATGATAATTCTTTGGGAACGAACCAACCAGCCCTCTGGGGCTATACCATGACGTGTTGAAATGTCATGTGAGTGAGAAAGAGTGACGATGGCGTTATACACCAAGCTCAGTTCAGTTCGTCAAATGGATCGGGTTAATAGCTCGTGGTAGGACCTCTTAGTCACGCATAGTGTCGGTGTGGAATTTCCTTGATAATGAAACGCGCATTCGGACCCAAGCGTTTCTACCACAAACGGCTCAAAACTGTAATTACCAATTAGGTTACATTATTTGTCGTTTTGAGGGTCTCAGCACCCGCAGCGGCAGCACCGGCACGGCTCGCTGTACTTGGAATATGGGATGACGCAAGGATGTCGACACAAGTTGCGTCGCACACTAGAGGCTCACCATATGTGAGGATTTGTTGAATCGGAATAATCGCTCGCCGGTAGTGTACTCGTAGTTATATGTTTTGATGGGGCCAATTACAGTCGAAATCTTGCCAGGGCTATTTTTAGGTAGGAAACCATCCAATGACTTCTCCAACTCAGGGCGGAACGAGAGGGCATGTCAAACATTTACTGACTAAAACCCACTCCTATGTTCCTTCTTTGCCTCTGTTCCAGGACCCCAGGGTTCTTCTTTCGCACAATCCATGGGCCCCTACGGTTTTGCTGACATCTCCTTGAGGCGCGTGTGGAATACTACGCGCCCTCGATGACTCACGCTCGGTCCGGACGGTTACGCATTGCCTGCCGTCTGCAAGCCCACGCCTGTGCTTGCCAGGGCTGCGTTACTATTTCCGCTCCTTGCAAGGCGAGAGAAATTGTTTGATGATTTCCCAAATAAAAAAAAATTGAGGAGTTATTTTTTGTTTCGTCATTACCATCACATCGGTAGAGTTTGGCTAGCTAGTAGGATCATTGTAGCCTCGCTTGCATTGAGCAGGCGAGTAGGTATCAGGGGTATTGTAAGAGCCCGTATTGATGACATAACAACGGAATTGATTTGCCTGCCGACTCTATGAAGCTAACAATCGTCATTACCTTAGGGCTGTCGCATTGTATAGGACATGAGATTTAAACAAATTACGTATTATTGAAACTTTATGTATAAAGCAGTAATATATCTACAGACTTAATACATGTGTATTTTTTGGGTTAAAAAGACTACACGGTGGTAGGTGTGCACAATAAATCAAACTTAAAAAAAACTCAAAATGTTTTATTTCACATGGGCCTACATGGGCACTTATAAAACTTCAGAAGCTAGTGCACGGTCCCAATTGGTCGATTCCTATGGAAAAGAACGGGCCAGGAACTCCATGGTTACTCTTTAAAAAAAATGGTTCATATCTATATATATAAAAGAAAGTCGTGTTAGTTACACCACTTATAACTCAAGAACGGCTGAACCGATTTGGCTGAAAATTGGTGGGGAGGTAGCTTAGAACCAGGAGACGGACATAGGGTACTTTTTTTTTTTTTTACTTTTTTTTTTTTAGGGTAGAGTAGGGTAGAGTAGGGTAGAGTAGGGTAGAGTAGGGTAGAGTAGGGTAGAGTAGGGTAGAGTAGGGTAGAGTAGGGTAGAGTAGGGTAGAGTAGGGTAAAGTAGGGTAGAGTAGGGTATTTTTTTTTTTTTACTAATTCCCGCTTTAGGGCAGAACAACGTCTGCCGGGACCGCTAGTTACAATATAAATTAATATTATAAATGTGAAAGTTTGAGATATGTTTTGTTACTTCTTCACGCTCGAACAGCTGAAAGGATTTGGATAAAAGGAACACGGGTAGCTCACGTTGCGGAATAACACATGGAACTTTTTATCACACAACAAGAGACAATTTTCTTCTTTCGTGAGTGGAATCGCTGGCAATAGCTACCTAGTGAATAATATTGCGTTCCAGGACCGCGGTTGCTCTTTCGAACAATCCAGCAGCCCAACTACAACACTGTGCTACGCGGAGGCAATCGGCGGCGGCGGCCTCCTTCTGCGATGCAGTAATACTAGCGAAGGAGGCCGCACGCGTGAGGGAACGAATGTCCTCACGCCCCAGCTCCCGAGATTCTGATCCCGACTACCAGCCACGGCAGACGCGGGCTTGCGGACGTCGAGCAATGGGTAGCTTGCCGTCCGGCCGTCCGGTAATTGACCGGACCGAGCCCAGTCGTTAACAGCGCGTAGTGATCCACGCGCTTCTCCAGGAGATGTCGGTGTCAGTGTCTACACGCCGTCATTCAGTAGGGTTAGCTCAACTGAGACTGAATCGTTGATTATTATGAATATAATTTCGTAAATAAATATGTTTTACAGTCGCAAATCATATTTAAATCAACACACAACTAGACATTGTCCTGCAAATGCAAAAAAAAAAAAAATACAGAAACCTTTACACGATGTGCCAATTCAATGTAATATTGGATGACGTGTAATTGTAAACAATATTATCAGTAATGAGTGGATTAAAGATTACAATTATGTTGTTACTTTTATCACATAGCTAATTTGTTTATTTTACTTAATAATAATATCTGAGATAAGACAAGTTGCAACGACGATTTATTATTCATTGTGATAAAGTATTTACGTGGCAGTGATTTCACGTTAAAATGGGACAGCTGACGATATCTTCTTGGGTAAATCCAGCTTAAGGCGAATAATAATAACAAAAGCGTTTATTTTTCCCCACCACATAATGCAAAAATAACAATTCACAAATACAGTATATTGTTACAGTAAGTACATTCGTATTGATGTTATAGAGGTACCGGTACCAGGAAAATCCTGTGTTACAGGGTAGTTTTGCAACAGAACTCTGCCTCCGCTTCTGCAGAAGTTCCGCAAACTTTTTCACTTCCGTTTCCGCTTCTGCTTCCGCAAAATTTATAACAGAACTCTAAACGGAAGAATACAGCGAGAAACGCGGGGGTGGCGGGCGCGCGGACGACTGGACTGAAGATGGACAGGAGATTCTGAATGATGTCAATTTTTCTCAAAAAACTTTTAAGGGTTTTTAAAAAGACACGTACTTCCTGGAACAAATTTTTTGAAATATTCGAGTAAATCACGGAATTATGCCAACATGATTTTCAGGCGTTCTCTCTCTCTGTTTTTTCGCGTTGCCTCTTCATCAAACATGGCGTTGGATTGCGTTGGATGAAGCAACAAGCTTTTAAACCATGCTCGACGTTGACGATAGGCGAGTGGAGAAGGGCCCTTTTAACGAGGTAATGATATCAAACACAAGTATGTTCAATCAATCATCTGAAAGAACAACCAAGGAAAACCTACCCGGTTTTAGTCAATAAAAGTCTGACACTCCCTCTCGCTCCACCCAGAGTGGAAGGAGTTATATCAAAATGATGATTTCGGGGGCTAACTATCAGACTAACCAGGTTCCCAGGGTGTACCCCTTTTTTTTGAGGTGGGAAATTAGCAAATATCTATTTTATTTCAATACACTTACACCGTAAACCCGCTCTTATCCCTACCGCCTTTAGGCACATAATTTGCTGTTTTCCGCACTAGTGCAGAAAAGTGCGTGAGCTCGCCTCCGCCACTATTGATGGCATTTATTGTATCAGGCTGGGCGCTAAGCGATCCCCGCGAGTCATCGAGAAGGCGTGTCAGACTTTTCCTGACTAAGTTGCCATGGTAACTCTTTCGAAAAGTCCCACAGCCGTGATATAACTTGTCTACGAGCGATTTACACACAAGTATGATATAAAAGTGATTGAGTTAATACGCCTGTCAGCCCTGATGCTCGACGAGGCGTGCACGGCTAGTTGAGATGAGTCTGACATTGCGTCGTCGCCGTCGTAAACACGGGCTGTTTACTATCGGGTGTGTACGTGACAGGAGATCCATCTGTTTGGACAGTCTGCTGGGGCTGTGACGTTGGTAATCCTGAGCGTAGGCGTTTCTGTTTTACATTGACGTAAGAAGGTAAAGATATAATAAACGGAGGCTTTTTTTAAGGTGGGCAATCATCTAATGACATCTCCCGCCCTTGGGCGGTGCTTCGACCCTGTTAGAGGAGATGTCAGCAAACCGTAGGGGCCCCCTACGGTTTGCTGACCCATTGCTCGACGTCCGCAAGCCCGCGCCTACGGTGGCTGGGAATCAGGATCGGAATCCCGGCGGCTGGGGCGTGGGGTATTCCCTCGCGCGTGCGGCCGCCTCCTTTGCTAACATTACTGCTTCGCAGAAGGAGGCGTCCGTCTGCCACTCCCTCCTCGCTCTGGACCATGGCCTGCACCAAGGCCCGGCGCGAGAGATCGCTGCCGCCGATCGCCCCCATGAGGACACGGCGGGCTCTATCGTTTGCTCCACCGTGTCATCCGGGTCCACACAATGGTGACACCCGGGCGTTTCTTCCGCACGAATCCGGTGCAGGAACCTCCCGAACTTAGTGGACCTGCGTCATGCGGAATGTAAGGACTTACCGCCATAATTGTGGCGTGCCCAGTACTGGGTTGTCGCTGTCGACATTCCACCATGAATATAAACAGAGGCTTGGGAATTCCGATTCCAATTTTAGTCTCCAATCCACTTCCACAATCCACGAAACACTTTTACTTTTATTAATATTATTGTTGATTATTTTTTATTTTAGCAAGTTGCTAATATAATCATACAATAAGCATTTTTGATTTATATATGATGTAAAACCAAAAGTAAAACTTATTTTGCACGGTTAATTCTATTTAAATATTCCACGTAGAATATTTTTATCTTTTATATATTTTTAAAATCAAAATACCAATATATTTTGATTTTCTGTACTAAAAAAGGAACTTATGTGACAATAATTAAAACCTGTAATTACTATAGGACAGTCTATAATGTACTTATTCTCTAATTAAAATATTTACCTTTACCAAGCAAAATGATATCTTTTCCAAATTTTTAAAATGAACTATACTTAATAATTTTAGTAAACTAGTAATAAAATTTTGTTTAACATCTTCTGCTGATGGTACTTTTAAGCTAAACTGACTTTTATTTCAGTTTATCAAGATAAAAATAAATAGGGTGCCTCCGGTACGGGGCCCTCGGGGATCGGGGTTGTCAGGGAATAACCCTATCAATGGGTATCAATCAGTCATTACTCTATTACTTAATTTTTTCATAACTGTATATTTTTATCTCTACCATCTCAAAGTATACGAAATTCGAATTTTCTTTGAATACAAAAAAGCTATGTATACTTTACCTGGAAACACTGCAATAGCCTGAGCTGTGACCCTGCAAACCGCATCAGCCGTTCGAAGATGTCCAGCTCGGAGAGCTCCGCGCCCAGGATGCATAAGCGCTTCTCCTGCAACATCTGTAACAAAGACAACACCAATTTTAAACATACGAGTAAATGTCGGTAACCTTGGACTTAGGAGAGAACTTGAGCAGCTATAGCTTAACCAACACTGGATGAGGTCGGTCCCGGTCGGTCAAGGGTACTCAGACTTTGATCGGTTAGATTAGACGGAAGGTCGGTCTCAATTCACTGTGCCAGTTAAGTACTAGAAGTCCCTGCCAGACTTTGTTTCCTTGGTATAGCTATAAACAAACCTGGATGTCTTAAGTCAAAAGTGAATAGGTTGCTTCTAGGTGACAGAAATAGGTGGAGAATGGCAAGAGACCAGTCCAGACCATTAATGCCTACTTTAACAATTTAGCTTCTTTGTGAACGTCAAGTGTGAGCCCACCAACAACAAAACCTTTTTTCTTATTTGACCGGAGATGGCCGAAGCCGATACTATTACCGATCATTACTGCCCGCATACTTCTTCCCAAGGACTATGCTAAACTTCCTTTGCAAAACTATGGTTAATCAGAACCAGTCAATCGTCCTCCAAAAAATCCTATCCATTAGCACTGATTAAAATTCCTCACCGAAACCATCGAATCATCAATCAAAGTAAATCCCAGATGAGTACCGGCTTCAGAATACTTTGTTACTGTTCCTACTTCGTTGCCACAACACAACGAAACAAATAAACATTGTAAGCTGGAATCCCGTTGCCAACAAGCAGGTCCTATAACGCGCAATAAAAGCAATGTCTTATGTCAACGAACGCGTTTCTGAAGACAAACACAGTAAAAACCGTCATATATTCTTTATTCATTTAATAGGTGACTTTGGTAGAAGCGTAAAGCGATAAACAAGTTTTATACACTGTAGGTAATCAATCAATAATGGTCAACAAGAGAAGAGTAGAAGACTAATTATTTAAATATGTTTTGTTGCTCATTCAGTGAAAATCTTATTTGAAAAATTAAAAGTCAAAATGTAATGAATTAATTTCATAATGGCTTTTTTTAAGGTCGGAAATCATTCAATAACTTCTCCCGTCTAGGGCAAAGCGAGAGGGCGTGACAGATTGACACCACCACAGCACACCAATGCCAATGCAATGACTTACTAAAATCACTTCTATGTTCCTTCTTTGCCTTACGTTCCAGGAGCCCGGGTTTCCCTTTTTTGAAGCCAACCCATACCTACTTCTTTAGGGAATTTCATAATGACTTGACTTGATCCTTGAAGTTAAAATTAAATAAGTCACTTAATACATCAGGTTTTGTCAAAAAACTGTCAGTGTTAAGCCAAGCAACTCGCCTGCCAATATCCTCCGCGCTCCACCATAGAAATATAAACAACACTCCACATATACAACGTATTTCTGATATCTATGGTTCTGAGTGTTCTGACTAATGTGGTTGAGGCTTCCGAGAAATTACAACCATTTGTGTATGTGAGTTTCATGTTTGTTAACGCACCCACACCCAGGAGTCATTTCAATTGTAGGGCAGTCTAAACAAAAAAATATCTGGATACGTCCAGCTTCATTGTTGGCCTCTAGCTTTCAGTCGTTGCAGAGTTTGGTGGATTTGTCTCAAAACTCCAAATTATTTTCTTAATTAAACCTTGACCCCGCTATTCACTTATCACTTGCACCGTACACCATTATAGGACAATGTCGTCGATAAGCTGGACAACAAACTCCATACATTGTAGTACCTACTTTGTGGTCCACACATACATTGTGCCAAGTGTTTTTATATGTTTTTATTAGTGCATATCTTTTAACGGACACCGCCTCACCTGCGAATGCTGCCACTTAGTTGCCTGCGTTTTAGTCTTGTTTTCTTTCGATGAGCTGTTTAGTTCCGTTATTGGAGTGAATAAGTGTAACCTTTGTAATACAGGCTGCTAACATAGTGAATCCTATTATGAGTAACTCCAATTAACGCTGTTTTATTTTCTTATGCCTCACAGTGTGGTCGTGCCGTTCAGCGTACATGTTGATTTTCGCCTTGTACTTAAGGAGGAAAAACGTACGAAGTAATAGAGATACGAATAATGTATTACTGTCATGCGGTGACTTGTTTTAAATAAATTGCGGCGATTTCGCGCGCACGTAGGTCGTCAGAGACGACGCATCTACCCACATCGGATTGCTTCGGAATCGCATTCGCGTTGAATGACGCCGCGTCAGATATTCTTGGTACCCTTACTGTCCCATCATGAATTTAAAGAATTTAAAGTTAGGGTACAGATACCGATGAGACCCATGGGACTCCCATGGGTCTTAACAATTATACAGATACTTGGCTCGGATCTTCAACGCTGACTTCCACTTGCGCAGTAGTGAAATATCAGGCCTCTTTAGTGGTATGAAGTTGGTCGCGGGGGCGGGGAACCGCAATGACTCTTTCGTAAAGTCTCACAGAAAAATAAAATTGTCAGAAAGAAAACGTTTATTCTGCCCAAATAGACACACAATAAATTACAAAAGATCTACCACTTATCTTAGTGATAAGTGTGATAGGCTAAAACGAAAAAAAACCAGTATCACTGTCGACCCATCATGTGTGGACCGGGAATGGACTATGAAATCTATCTGATGCGTGGCCCAGCAACACCTCCACCATAGATATTTACACCGTCTGCGTTTTATTAACCGTCACTTATCGTTAATTATATGACTGTTTACCCCCCGCCATTCTTATTTATAGCTTATTGTGGGGGTAATATCAACTTTGTACGCAAGCGAACATTTTGTAAATCCTCTCACCACAATGTGTAAAGAATATCGCTTCCCTTTACATAATTCATTCATACACTTTGTAAGATACCGCCACAATCAGGGCGTTGTAGGTCAGCTTACACTAAAATGTAAGCTTGCAGATTATTCGAGCGAATTTGTGTGATTTCCTTCTGTGTATAATACAATGTGTTCAAAAATGAGGGCCTTCTTGGAAGTCTTTAAAAACAAAGTAAGTTTAGAAGCTTGAGATAATAATATGTTGCTTTACTGGTTAAGTACTTACTTGGTTATTGAAAGCGCTTGGTTATTAAAAACCAGAGCGCGCCATTGTATTTTGTGTGGGGACACAAAATACAATGGCGCGCTCTGGTTTTTAGCGCTTTTGTAAGTACAAGAAAAGGTAGTGAATTATAGTGTCACGGGTGAATGAAAGATGCGTCAAATATAATATTGTTGGCACTGTTGTGTGGACGCAGCGCGCGCACGAACCGAGCATGTACATTTAGGGCCTAAAAGTGCAGTTGCACTCAGCCGATGCCAGTGTCTAAAATTTATTTGTTAGACTGACGGACGGACAAAGTGATCCTATAAGGGTTCCATTTTTTCTTCTGAGGTACGGAACCCTAAAAAATTTATTTATTTTGATAGAATTAATTCACACATTGCGGGGTGCTGAGGTGCGAAACTGAAAATCAGCGCTGGGTGTCTGACGCCCAGCAATTGTTGAGACCTTTTCAGTTTGGGCGTGCTCAGCGCAACTGCACCTATTGTATTTCTGTATTTTTCTTCTTGTTTTTTATCATTATTTTGTGTTTTTTTTTATGACTAAACTAGTGCTTGACTGCGATGCCACTTGATCATAAGCAGTGATGCAATCGTTGATAGTGAAGCTAGTTTATGAGCCTATTCAATCTAGTCTTGAAAACACTTAAATTATAATCGGACGGTAAGACTGAAGCAGGCCAAATTGATCCAGCCCTTCAATGTGTTCAACGACGCGGTGTAAAGGTAGAACTACACCGCGCACACGTGTGCCTGCATCGGTCTCCGTACATTTTTTATGGAAAGTAGCCTTGTAGAGCTACACTTGATCCACGCCACGCGACGTCGTTCTACGTACAAATCAGGCGTGATACACGTGTGGCGTTGGTCTAATGTAGTTCTAGCTTTATTAGCGTTGTATTGTACCTATTGCATGCGTTGAATAATTCTATTTTATAATTAAAATTAATGAGAACTCACGAAAACGGTTCATTTCACGTACTCACATTAGATTGTAAACATGCGTTAATAATTAGGAACATGACTCATCAATGAATTATCGCCTTTGACCGCAGAAAACTAGAACATCGCAGGTTGCATCAATGTTTATAAACAATGGGTTGGAATAAACAATTGTCACTTGATATTCATTTAAAACTGGAATATTTAGTATAATATGCTAATTGTGGTAACCGTAATAATAAATTAGTTCTTTGTAGGTTAACCTTTGATCTAATGGTTAACTGTATAGTCAAAAGGTTCTAGCAGACAGACGTGACGTGATTGTGCGACAACTATGAGAACACCGTTTCATTAAAAAAAAACCTGCATATGACTCGCATGTAGGATAAAGGTATCGAAAAGTTAATTTTATAATAAGTCTATAATGAAATAACTATCTATATATTTAAAAATCAATGCCACTTTTCGTTGTAATAATTTTATAACTCAAGAACGGACTCACCTATCCAAACCAAATGTTTAGGCTTTGTTCGGACTATTTAGTAGATGGTTTATGTGAAGTTTGCACAAAATCGATCGAGCGGTTCATTTATCAATTTTTTTGTAACAAATGAATTCAATAAATGGCGGATCATTTTGTTAATGGGGATTTGCTGTCAAATTGAAACTTGTAGGGTAGAGTAGGGTAGAGTAGGGTAGAGTAGGGTAGAGTAGGGTAGAGTAAGGTAGAGTAGGGTAGAGTAGGGGAGAGTAGAGTAGAGTAGGTTAGAGTAGAGTGGGGTGGGGTAGAGTAGAGTAGGGTAGGGTAGGGCAGGGTAGATTTGGTTAGTCAGTTGACGGGAGCGAAGCCGCGGGCAAAAGCTAGTTCTTTATAGAAATTATTTACGTACAAAAAATTCCATGAAAAATAAATGGTCTCTCAGCTCGTCATTCTCCCGTGTCATAGTGACTTTTTGGAGAACACTCATTCCCGTATTATTCTCCTCGTTCCTTATATTTTCTAATAACGATCAGAACAAAGATGATGACGAAGGTGACACCGAGAGAGATAACATTTTAGTTTAAATCTGGAGTAGAATTTATCCTGTTGATTAGCCATATGAACTGAATAACAGTTAAATTCAAGGAAACCACGAGTAGTTCTTTAGTACTTTGATAAGCTTATTGTAGTGACATTGAGGTTTGTTTCAAACTAATTATGTATAAATAGAATATAATAAACTTTATAGTACACCAAAATAGTAACAATTTCACAAAAACTTATATCTATGGGTACAATGGCGGTTTTATCGCTGACAGCGATATCTACCAGACAACCTTAGGATGGACTGTAAGAACTTAAACTAAAAAAAGGCTAGAGTATGGTAACTAGAGTATGGTCATGTGAAGAAGGAGGAATGACACGCATGTTACTAGAGTTATGATGAAAAAATGGATGGATTGTTTGAGGAAAGAATAGGGGGTGTCAGTGACAGCGTGACGGGTGACAGGATAGAATGGAAGAAAAAAAAATGTTGCACCGACTCCAAATAACAGGAAGATGATGATGAGAAAAACATACCTAAATTTATTCGACACAAACATTAAATAAAAAAGAATGTTACAATAAAATCGCGCTGAGCGTGCCCGTAATGGAGCTACCATCCCAGCATTAGATGGGCGTCAGACACCCAGCGCTGGTTTTCAGCTGGCGCCCCGCTGTGACGCACGGACCAAGAAGTTTGTCGCTGATTTAATAATGAACTAATTGGTTGAGTTGATTGACTGGCACGTATTTAATGTATGTATTTTACGATCGTAGACAGTATCAGGAAGTAGTTAAAGTGTAATGTGTCTGTTACTAACATAGTTTGTTAACTAATCTTTGTGACTAACAATTATAGCCTCTGTCTGGTTAAATATGACTATACAGGGTGTTTTTGATATCGACGCACAAACGAATACCATGGATCCAGTATATGATTCTGGGCCCCTCCAGTGGTGGAATTTTTCGTCGGACTATTCCTAATTAAAAAAAAAACTATTTTTTTAAATTTAAACTGTGTAAAATCGTTATTCTAACCAACCCCGATGATATTTTTAGTAAAAAAAAAGTCATGTACTGGATGGATCCGTCGTATTCGTTTGTGCGTCGATGTCGACACCGTGACACCGTGTATATATAACCTGTGCAACATGTACAAATTCTAAAAATATTTTTAACGATTTTGTTTTTATGCAGGGTAAGGTTTATAATAATCAACCAAATATAAAAAGGCAAAATATAATCACTAAGTCTTTAATTTTTAAGTCGTACGGATTGTACATACTTCAATGCACGTCCAGCGTTTTGATCAGACTAGTAACCACTTCGGCGTAACCACCAGTGTTGTAATATTGACCAGTATTTTTGTCAAGGTATAAGAGGTGGAATGCCTCTAACAAGGTGGACAGATGACCAGCGGGGCTGTTGCGTAACTCTGTTGACAGTTCAAGTGATGATCACTTGTTAACAATGTGCATCATTGAACTGTCAAACAGCTAGTTTCGTATTGCCTATCTTCAGTGACCAACTGCAGTGACATCATTAGCCACTGGTGCCTTTGATAGCCACCGTAACACGTTTTGACAGATGTTATTGTATCGATACTTTTAAAATTGCGATTGTGTAAGCTTTTGAAGCTGTATAATAGTCGATAAAATTTTAGAGTGGTCACAATAGGCACCGTAATTTTTTATAATTCACCACATTTCCACCATAGTTTGTTAGTCACTTGTGTGATACGTGATACCAGTCTTATGAAATTGTCAGTTGACAACTAAGTTTAGTGTGCAACGAATGCTAGTTGTCAACTGTTATTGAAAAAGTTAGCCAATAGCCCTCCTGATAAGGACAACGGGAGTCTGCTAAGAGTTTAGAGGCCCTACCACGAGCTGTTATCACGATCCATTTGACGACTTATCTAAACTGAACTGTTAAAGGAATGGAGTTATATAGGGTGTAGCGCCTACCCTGTTTCTCGCTCACACGTTGACATTTTAACACGTAGACGCCAAGACAGGTTGCTGTGGCGACTCCTGGGGGAGGCCTAGGCTGGATGTGGAGGTTTATCTAGAAATCAAACTATTGTTCTCCAAAGTACAGGATTGTTTCCTAGTTTGGAGGGCAGTAGTCTCATTTATGTGAAATAGCCACCATTTTAAAGTAGGTTCATCATTGATGTCACTTGTAGACTGATTTTGTTGCACAATACATAAATGATTACTGACTTACTAATTATTATGATGATTTTCATCATCATCATCATTTAAGCTGAAAGACCCACTGTTGGACATATGCCTCCCCCAAGTGTCGCCACAATGAACGGTCCTGTGCATCTCGAATCCATCGGATGGTTGCGGGAATCCGATGATGAGCTTATTCTCGCTTAATTTACAGTTTTTAGAGTTTTTCCTATATTTGGGCTATAAGGCCTTGCTTTATACCAAATTTCAGAGTTCTAAGTCAACGGAAAGTATTCTATGAATTTTGATTCCCTTGAGAGTGTCGAAAGTGTACACGTTTTTTGCGACATAAACGGCCGTATCTTTTTTTTCTAACTCAGAAGTTTGATTTTTTCACAGCTTCAAGGGACCGCAGACTTGAGTATATGGTTTTAATTTCAACTTGATACCTTCACGCGTTCCCGAGATAAAGGGTCTTGACAGACAGACAGACAGACGGACGGACGGACAACAAAGTGAACCAATAAGAGTTCCGTTTTTTACTTTTGAGGTACGGAACCCTAAAAACGTGTTGCGCCGACCCCAAGTAATATGGGATAAGGGCAGGAAGAAGAAGAAGGCACGCGTGCTCTTTCGTCGATCACGTCATCGCTTGCCATCAGGTCAGAAAGTGGTCAAGCGCGAGCCTATCAATAACAATAAATCAAATATAAAGTTATGATTCACAATATGTGGTCATCCGACTCGTACTTATTTAAATAAATAAATCAACGTACATTGATAGGTTTGGCCCAATTGAGAACCGTGTTTCTAGTTACTATGCTACCGATAGCAACGAATCGCTTAATAAACAATATTAGATTACTTATTGACGTTGGTATCACTGAGTCGACATCTTGAAATGCATATCGTTGCTCTAAATTGGAGTTGGTAACACTGTAGCTACTTACAAGGTCAAATCAAGCTAGCAAAACGAAGGCACGCGTTAGGGAGCGTCTATTAATTACGTGAGGTGATTTTAGCGATTTTTTTTATATCTCTCCCCCCATAGACAGATTACTTCTTACGTTTTATAAGTTCCCATGTAGGCTTATACGAAATAAAAAAAAAAAATTGATTCCTGAGATTTGGCTGGATCTCCTAATTATCAGGTGAGGTGAATATTTCAAAATGCATATTTAATTTATTGGACATATTATAAAAAAAAGTAATTGGTTTAATTATTTTATTTAGGACTTGTTTAGTTTCCTCTTTATTTAGATTCTAAGATTTGACATTGTTTTTTGGCGGAAAATATTACGTATTGCTTGTCGAGACCCTTCTCCCCCCCACGTGAGACCGGATGAGATTCGATTCGACTCCCTCCCCCCTTAACACCTAACGTAATTGATTAACGCCCCCTCATGAGTGTACCTATCGATCTATAAGAATGATTCAACAAAAAATGTTTCCATATTTCAGGTGCACTGTTCTACCCGGTCGTTGATCCTGCTTCAAGAGTTTTTTTGTTTATCGCCTTTATCACTTTTATCATCACATTAACCCTTTTTGCCTTTGATTGGTCCGACGAGTCTTTCCGTGTCCTATTCGCCAGGGTCATATATTTGCGACTGGGTACTCCATCTCGTTTACCTCATCAATCTCCATATGTGACGAATAGCTGATGAGTACGAGATGGAATATTTTCGTGGATGCGCGACCCCAGCCGAATAAACGCGAGTGTTTGTTGTCGGCTATATCCAACGTAGGTGTGTTTAAAAGGTTAAACTATAAGTGACCGATTAATCAGAACTTTCCTAAGTAATTTCATTAGAACTTGTATATTGGTTACAGAGGCGTAGCGTGGACTAATTTAAACGTGGGCGAAGGCGCGTCATCGCGGCCTTATTTCTTCATAAATTTGAAAACGAGACAGCGACTGTCGCAACCCAGTGTTCGACCACATTGTCGCTTACCATCAGGTGAAATAGTGGTCAAACGCGAGCCTAACAATTATAAAAAAAACTCTCGTTCTTAAAGAGCCCACCCTTGCGCGAGGCCCGTTTGGATGTAAGGCCGTGGGCGAGGGCCCACTTCGCCCACGCCTAGCTACACTACTGTATTAGTACTGGTAGGTTTTTTCACCTCGACATTACAGACGAAAACTCAATATGTACTTACATTAGAGAAGACCTCCCAATTGACTCTGAATCTTAGTAATTTCAATCAATTGAAGGAGTTGGGAGTCCGATGTAATAGGATATCAAATCGTATATGATGGTGGATTGAGTCAATTAATCATTATCAGCGCATCAGTTCTTACAGTACATTCTAAGATTGTCTGGTAGATATCACTGTCAGCAATAAGACCACCTTTCTACCCATAGATTTAAGTTAGTGTAAAAGTTTTGTTACTATTTTGGTGTACAATAAAGTTTATTCTATTCAGCTCGGTATGGGAGGATTGACAATTGTACATGTCGTAATGGCCCAGTGTTTACGGCACCCGCCTCTCATGCGTGAGAGTGCGTGTTCGAAACTGAGCAAGTGAGTACATGTGAATTGTTCAGTTCACTTTCATAAGTTCATCTAGTTAATTACTGACACCTCGTACCTTGGAAAGCCGTTGGTCCCGGTTGCAATTCGTAGATCTTTGACAGGTATTCAGAAGCCAAAAGTCTCATATAAGTTGGGAAAAGGTAGGCAAACTGGGCCTGCCTGCTTATTCTATTCTTGAAATATTCACAATAATATAATATAATAATTATAATAATATATTATTATTTATGTAAAAATTGTTGAATTTATAAAAGGTGAATGAGCACGGGGCATCATCGTTCGACTGTTAGTAAACGAATATCATTTTGTCTTACTGTGAAATTCGACAAGAATAAAAATCATTAAGCAGTCATCATCTTCCTGCCCTTGTCCCGTGTTATTTGGGACAACACGTTTTTTTCTTCCATTCTGCCCTGTCACTCGTCATGCTATCACTAACTTCCTTTTTTTTTCATATCACTCTTCACACAATCCATCCATCTTGTCTTTGGAATCATCATCAAGCAGTGTTCAATGAATATACAAAATCTTAACAACATTAACAAACCCAACAGGCAACCTTCAGAAATAGGTTGCAAATAAACTCGTCAATCAAAATATTCCCATAAAAATATCAAAATGGTGTCTTTAAAAGTAAAATATTACAGACATAAACTCAATTATATCAACATTAGGCCTTCACGAACATAATAAAAACTTCATGAATGTCGTAATATTTTCCCGAAAGATGAATCGGTTTTACGCAGTATTTCGTAAAATGTAATTACTCCAATATGGATAAACATCAAAATAAGCGATAAAAGGAGAAACTGACTGACTGACATCAACGCACAGCCGGAACTACTGGGACTGAAATCGTCAAAAAATAAGGCTCGTTTTGACATTTGAGAAATACCCTAGAATGTAACTAGGAACGAAACTGAAAGAAACAATAAAATAATAAATAATTTGTAATTATTTATTATTTTATTGTTCATAAATAAACGTAATATAGTGTTTTAAAAAAATATATACATTTTTTTAGCGCGTTAAATAATAATATGATAGAATATTAAGAATCGGAATTATAATCAAGTTCTCTTAATGATTTGATATTTTTCTTAGTATTTATTAGTTTATAATTTTAGTATATTAATTATGTATTTTATTATTATAAATAACTTATTTTTTATTTTATTTTCTGTGTGAAGTGTCTATTTAGTAGTATTCAGTGTTTATTTTATTTATTTGTTTATTGTGCAAACCTACCACATTGTTGTCTTTTTTAACCCGGTTGACTGGTTGAGAATGCCTTGTTGCATTAAGTCCGCCTATGTACCACTACTGTACATAAAGTTTAAATAAATAAATATATAATATTTATATATAATATTTATTTTTGCGTATTTAAGTATTCGTTTTGACAGATGTCAAAACGAGCCTTTTATTTTTTGATTTAGCTGCTGATAGCGACTTCACCCGCGTGATAGAAAATTATTCTAAGGGAACATAATCCCAAGATATAAAGTATCCTATGTGCTATTCTAGGACTCTGTGTCTACCAAGTCTACCTGTGTACCAAGTTTCATCGAAATCCGTTCAGATGTTTTTGCGTGAAAGAGTAACAAACATCTATACATACAAAATTTCGCGGTTATAATACATATCGACGCTTGAAAGGCTAAAATTACTAAGCGACATTGAGTAAACTTTACAGGAAAGTGATATAGGTTAAGTTAATTTTTTTTGAAAAAAAATTGTTAAATATGACGAAATAGTCGGATTTATATACTATGAACATCATGGTAAATTGGTAATGGTATCTAAATCGAACTTTTTTTACCTAACAATTTTTTTCAAAAAAATTTAACTTCAAATCACTCTTCTGTAAAGTTTACTCAATGTCGCTTAGTAAATTTTAACTTTCAAGCTTCGATATACATATGTATAAATACTAGTAGGATTCTCGCGAACAAATTCGCAGGCTAAGTGCTAGTAAGCGATATAAAGTTTAAACTAATTGCCCCCACTCACAATGGCTCATTAAGAGTGGAGGCCTAACACAAGTATCTGCATTATAATGAACGTACGTAGTATGTACTAATCGCTTAAGGCTCCAACATAGCAAGTCTAGTAATTGTTTAGACTATGTTGCAACGATTACTGCTAATTATGTCATGATTGTTAAGGTTTTATGTTGACACAGCAAAACATACTACGTATACCTGTAACATAATAACTAATGTACAGTCAAGATCTTGATTGTTGAGCAGATTGATAGCTAACGTAACTTTTATGCTGTGTTACGAGCGGCGCAGCGAGCGGGGCGGCATCGGTACGCGGACGCGCGGCGCTATGAGCAGCGTCTCGTGGCGTGCTTCAAACATTTTCATATTTTTGATCTTAAATCGGTAAGGTCGTGAATGGGCCGTTAGGCATTTTACACACCAAACATATTGTCCGCCGCCGACTGTGAGTATGCTTACATTTTATAATTTTTCATCATTGTGAACGTGGACTCAGTCTGCAATATGCGTTCTCATTAGGCCGACAATACGCTACAGCGTAGAATGCGTTACTTGTGTGAAGTTGTGAACAAAACAGTAGGCTTGCTACGCGTAGTACCATAATCGGTCACCGAGTTAGCGACAACGTAGTCGGTTCGGTGTGAACGAGAAGTTAATATATATGGAAAAGCGACAATACATTTGGTCTGAACCATGCCTTATAGCCGTTTCCTATACGACACCCAGTTACTGGGTTGTAGATGACAGACAACCAGTCGCTCTATGAAAATACTGGTATTTAGCTACATTCGTTTAAACTGGAAACAAACCCAGACATGCTCAGGAAAATGCTATAACAAATTAATTGATTTATTGACAAAGAATGACTGAAAAATCGTTGCCCCTTGCCCTTTATTACGAGTTAATCAAAGTACCGTCAAAAACGCAGACAATTTAAGTTGCTTTACAATCAGTTTTTCTAATCCATGTCTTTGATTTTTTTATTCTAAGACATGCCGGTTTCCTTACGATGTTTTGCTTCACCGTTTTGAGAGCAGTAGTAACGAAATAAATTACACAAAGTAATGAGCCTGGCTGGGTTTGAACCCACGACCTACAACTCATAAGTCTGGGCCGTTACCACTGGTCCACCCACTATGTGTACTGTGCACACTATTCTTTTTAAGTATCATAATTATGGCGAATACGTATTGCGTATTTTTAAAGATCATAATTATGGCGAATACTTATTGCGTATTTTTTAGGGATCATAATTATGGCGAATACTTATTGCGTATTTTTTAGGGATCATAATTATGGCGAATACGTATTGCGTATTTTTAAAGATCATAATTATGGCGAATACTTATTGCGTATTTTTTAGGGATCATAATTATGGCGAATACTTATTGCGTATTTTTTAGGGATCATAATTATGGCGAATACTTATTGCGTATTTTTTCGAGTATTCGCGATAGTAAGGAACGGTACATTAAGTTCAGTGTGGTCAACATATTTTGACCGTACCTAGTAGTATTGTACATATATATTATGCGCACGTTTCACACAACAATCATGGCAATCGATTTCCACCGTCCGCGCGAGCGATAATAATAATTGGATCTGATTATGATTTTAATTGAACGTATCGGGTGTGTGAGCAAGTAAGGTTTAATTAAGATTGTGTCGCCTTCAAGATACCCTAAGAAATTTGATATTCTTTGACATCCAAAAGTAGAAACTTGAGATTTGCCGACGTGCTATGGAGCGCAATATACTACTCCTAGGTGTTAAACTTGTTAAACTGATAGATCGCGTTTGAAACACTATACTGCGCTCCAAAACACAGATCCTTGACATAGCTCAGAAGTAAGAAGGCTGCCTAACTCAAGGGCTGGACAATTGAACATGTCTGCCGCATGCCGATAGAGCGGTGGGCCGGTAAAACACAAAATTGGTGCCCTGGAATCGCACGACTGGGTCGCGGCAGACCAAGAAGGAGATGGTGGGATGACTTAGATGTTATCCTTAGGAATTGGCAAGAAGTGGTGAATGGAAGGAATGGAGGGAGGCCTTTGCCCAGCAGTAGGACATTACTGGCTTGATATAACAATAATAAATTGATAATAGCCGCAGTTAGCATCCACATTGGAATTAACTAATATTCCTTAACACCTAATATGGGTTACAGTTTCAAAAGTGTTAATTATATCAAACATACCCCCGCAATTATTCAGTCATGCTGCACATTTACTCAGTTGGTAAGCCTGCTCGATTGGACACACAACAACATTCAATCAATCTTGTTTTTGAATGAAAAAAGAACAATGAAACCAGCACAGCAGTGGTGCGTTCAGTTCTATTAGTGAAATTCGCAGTAAAGGTTCTCTTCTCTTAGGATTCTCCCTTCAAAGGTGTGTTAATTAAGGTGTAGCGACATCGATGGCGTCACAAAAGAACTAATCCTGCATCGTGCAAAATTAAGTTCTCCGCGCAATTGGAACATATAGAACAGCCCGAAATCATCTATCGGGCAGTTGCCCACCAGACATAACACCCGCCTGGCCGGAGGATCCTTCCTTTTCAACGGAGGTTTGCGAGACTTTACACTCTGTTCTACATACCTCCAAAATGGTGACCCCGACGTGATTTTGGAGGTAGCCGGAACTTTACACTCTGTTCTATATACCTCCAAAAAGGGATAAGAAAATCTCTTCTGTCATCACCACTTCGGTTTCGATAAAACCATCACCATATGACTGAAAGTAAAAAAAAGAGGTCGTCACGTAACCACATCACATGAAGACTCATTATTTACTGTTTCAAGAGATAAACACACGCTTTCTCTTTGTATTTATGTTCTCAGCAAAAGCTGGAGAGTCGCGCCGGCCGCAAGTTGGCCTGTTCCATCGGTTAATGAAGAAAGGGTTGTTTTGTTCAAATGAACGTTGTTTTGTTGTTTGTTTACTGTTGGGAAGCTTTGAGAGAGAATTGTTTGTAACCTTGAGCTCGATTGTTTAAATTAAAATGTTTTTGCGCCCTCAAATTCTGGAAGTACGAAATTATTTTTAATGATGTGGTTTTATGTTTGGAAACATATCATCATCATCATTTCAGCGGATAGACTTCCACTGCTGGACATAGGCCTCCCCCAAGGGTCGCCACAATTACCGGTCCTGAACGCGGCGCATCCATCAAATTCATGCAACCCTTACCAGGTCATCGGTCCACCTTGTTGGAGGCCTTCCAACGCTGCGTCTTCCGGTACGCGATCGCCAATTCAAAGCCTTTCGGCCTTTCTTGCGGGCAATGCCCTGCCCACTTAAGTTTGGCGATTCTTCGAGCTATGTCAATAACTTTGGTTCTCCTGTAAAGATCTTCCTTCACATATCGTATTATAAATACTGCTGGTTAAAATCGCCATTCGGTTAACAGCCTAGCCATTTTACTAAACAGTGCCATTCAAATAGCCGCCCGAATATTCAGTATTCAGCACAAAGTAGATTCTTTGCGCACATTTTACAACTTAATTAAGGGTCCAAAATCGTAAAGCAGGCTGTATAAAGTAAACGTTCCTATAAAATATCTGTCAGTCACGAACTAGTTCACCGTGTGTTTTATATTGCTGTAAAAATGAGGTACTTAATACTGTATTACCAACAGAGAAAATGATCTCTGAAATGACGGTTTGGAATGTGCAATTAGCATCATTTTTCTGACTGACTGACTTCTTGACAATTCAAAAGTGCCTGTAAATGGTTTATTTCAAATAAATGCTTTGAATCTTTGATCAATTTTGTAAAACAGTTTTAGATGACGATGATGATGATGATGAAGGTCTCGAAAATCCTCTGGATACGAGAAGCGAGTACGAGTCAATGGATATGGACATAGGCCTCCGCCAAACTTCTTTTTTTTATGGATAGGCTCGCGTTTGACCACCATCTCACATGATGGTAAGCGATGATATGACCGACGATGGAGCACGCTTGCCTAGAAGTAACCTACTTCTGGGAGACTTGATTCCCTATAGGGCAGTAATGGTTTTTTTTTCGGTTGAAATGATGATAAACGATGGATGGACTGTGGATAAGATGATTTCTTCTGTCCTAGAAGTGTGAAGACTAGATACGAGACATTTTGTGACGACCCCAATTAATGATGGATGGGAGTTTCATTGTTGTCAATAGTGGGAAGAGTTCAGGTTTATTCTTAATTGAATAAGGAGGTTCCTCCGACCAAACGGGTGTCATATCTGGTCCGGGCAACTGCCCGATAGTTGACTTCGGACTGTTAGTCTATATGTGCTAATCGTGCGAAGAACTCTGATACACAAGATAGGTCCTATCTGGTCACATACATGTCATCTAAAATATCATCAAACAACTCTAGGTGAAGCAAGGAGTGTCAGACTTTTACTGACTAAAACCCACGTCTGTTCTTTCAGCTGTCCTTTGCGTTGCTGGACTACGGTGACGCTTGTTTGCTGCGAAGTGGGCTTTGGGCTGCAGTAAGATATAACAGTCGAAATAGTTAGATATACCTATGTAGGAGTCGCGAACGAAGTGGTATGGAATGCTATGGTTTTTAAATTAAATAATTTAAAACTGTGATTATGCTAAGTTACCGATGAGTACGAAAGCACCCGTTTTGCTCCCGAATATATAAAATATGTACTGATGCCGCGCCACACTTAGCGTAGCGGAATTGGTTAGCTAGATCAGCAAAACGGGTTCGATCGTGATTATTGTATCGAACAATATATAAAGGAACCATATTGTATTGCTTCCATGCAGCTTTTGTTTGAATATTAACAAGTAATTCACGCGGAATCGATAATGCCTGATGACAATACGTCACGTGAGAGTTTACGTGCAGAGATTGCATAGAAATATAATAATATGTTCAATAACTAATAACGTACTTAAGTGAGTCAACTCTCGTCAATATTCAAACGACTAGCATGTTCTAATGGAAGCATAACACTGCATAGTCAGAATATACAACGTATTATTTTCTGCGAGGGTCACGATTTGTGAGACAGAATAAAAACTGAATTATGGAAAAACACCACTGTCTTTATAAAATTTTAATATTTTTCTGTCTTTTCAGGTGTTCGAAGTTTGAATAATAGGAATGACTAACAAGGTTAACAACTATTACCTTTTTGATAAAGGCTCCTATAGACAGTTGCAAGACGACAATGCGATAATGTCGCATCATAGCGTTGCTTTAGGAGACTATAAAGCTAGAACTACACTGCGCACACGATGTGCCACACACTCTGATCTGGGCGCGTCAGTCTCCATACATTTTATATGGGAACTAGACTTGTAGAGCTACACTTGATCCACGCCACGCGACGTCGTTCTACGTAAAAATCAAACTAGCTTAATACTCCATTTCCAATAAGATCGAAAACCGATTTTGACTTTAATTGCGTTGGTGACATGTTAAATGGTGGTAAATAGTTGGTACCTATTGTAACCACTCTTTTTCTTGTAATGCCATGCTTATGCCTACGGAATAGAAGTCAAAATTGGTTGAACGAAAAGTAAAAAAGATTTGTTTAAATGTGTATATAGTGGCCAGATCTTAGAATTGATCACTTCATGATATGGTCAACTAAAACTGGCCAGATCGTTTAAACGTTAACATTTGATGATAATTATGTCAATCCTCGTTTGGCCATATCATTGATGTAGGATTTGAACGATAATAAAAGTTGTGAAGAAAGTAGGCCAAACGAAGATTGTAATATCATCAAACTTTAACGTTTAAAAACAATCTTCCAGATTTACTTGGCCATATCAAGAAGTGACAAATTTTTAAGATCTGGCCAAGACATCTATATCTATTATTTCGAATGAATAATAGTGTGAAAAGACATAACCATACTGATCCTTGCCCTTATTAAAAATAGCATAAAAATCGCATAATCAGTCCCCAGCAGAAACTCCGATACGAATTATTAATAGTTCAGCACTAAATAAAGATGTTTTGCTACAAGGCCAGCCGCTACACCGCCGCGGTTGTACGCCAAGCCAAGTTTCTATACCTACGTAACATTTGATTTATTTCAGTAATCTTCCGATTCCGCTCGTGAACGTGCTAAAGAAAAGTGAGGGAAATAAAATATCATTTGTTCTAATTCAGCTGAGAATCAGCGCTATTTTAAATGACAAAAAATACGAAGATATTCGCTCACAATGCTCGCCTATCACTAATTAATTGCAAACTCCCCAGAAAGCAGAAATGTCTTCTGAATCTTGTACAAAAAAATGTAACATGGCACTCTAGATATCCATAAATCCCACCCTACGTCTATTAGTATGTATATAATGCGATAAACTCAAAATTTAATTTTCGTGCAGTTTTCACCAATTGACGGAGTGATTCATGAGGAAGATTTAATTGTAATACATGCGTATCACAGTGAGAAAAGCCGAGAATTTTAAAGATTTATAACTCCTGAGTGAAGCTGGGGTGGGACGCTAGTATTGTATATTTTGATCTTGAGCAAGGTGAGATATTCGCGAAATTGAATTTTACGGGAGTGTTTTCATAACCATATTGGTTTTGAAAACACTCCACAATGATTATGTCAAACTTAACAAACACTACGGTTATATTATCCGTAGAATATTTCTGTGAATATTGGGAGTCCGCATTGTTGGAAACTGTCACCATGTCGCATCGTAAAAATCTGCAAGTTTATACGACGCGACGCATCGTAAGAACTTGTGAATTGATCCGCATCGCTCCGCACAATATGGTCACCTGAACCGATGCTTTGCTGCACGAAATCGCATCGCCATCTTTAGGCATAACCCGAAAAAATTGTATCTACTTTTAAAGAAAATCTAGTCACCACGATCTTATATGGCCTTAGGAGTGCCAAGCATCAGGTCAGCAGAACCCATTTGAAAAGACTAGGCCACAATACGCCATTAGTGCAACCAACAAACAATTCTATTATCAGCCACCTCACGACAAGACAAGCGATCCATTCTGTACAAAGTATTCGTTTGGGAAGAAACAAACAACAAGATTCGATTGTCTGCTACTCTGGCGTTACTAAACATCGAAATGTATGACATTCTCGGCATGCTAACAGTACTGTCATATCTGTCAAAATTAGTTCTTCAGGGTCAGAATAGGCCTGTTTTTAGAAAAAAGTGTCTAAAGTTTTAAGCGTTTTTAGAAATCAGAAACGTTTATTTCAAATAGACCAATTACAGGCACTTGTGAATTGTCAAAATGTCGGTAAGTAAAAAAAAAAGAAAAAAGTGACGTAGATTGCATGATTCAAAGCGTAGATCTCTATGGAAAAGAACGTGCAAGAAATTCCATGGACAGTCTTTTAAATCATATTATGAGTTACATAAATCTTGGTTACATATTTCTTGTCGCTTCTAATATAATAATAATAATAATTGAAATTGAATTAAGCCACTGGCAGCTAAGTTTTGGGAACACATTCATTATGCGTACAGCTAAGGAGTGTAATTCCCTGCCGGAGTCTGTGTTTTCTGTTGATAGTTACAAGACCTAGGGGTCTTTAAGTCAAGAGTGAATAGGTTACTTCTAGGCAAGCGTGCTCCATCGTTGGCCACATCATCGCTTACCATTAGGTTAGATAGTGGTCAAACGCGAGCCTATCAATAATTTAAAAAAAACTTGAATTTTATTTTTGTAATAGTTTTCCTAGCAGACTACCTAGGAGTAGGTATAGATAATGAGATCAACAGCGCTTTCTTTCTAACTTTGGTCTAGGACAGTGATTCCTATTCTGGGGTGCGTATTACCAGCTACTGAAAGGTTTGAAATTTATAACTTTCCAACTGTTTTCAGTTAAAAAAGTGACATTGACGGAAACTGATTTGTCTCTACCAGACCTTTTGTTGTTTCTGAGAATGCTCGTTACATTTGATTAGAATGAAAAGATATAAAGTTTTGAGTTTATAATCTAACTAGCCTTAGCCAGCGGCTTCGCCCGTGTGAAACTAGGTTCCTCTTTCCAAACTTTCATCCGTCCGTTTCATCCCCTGTGCGATAAGACCACCTTTTGTACACTTAATTTTTGTATTCCTAATAATGTGTTTATCCTGTCCATATTATGAGGTTTACAATATTGTATATAATAAATATTGAGCTGGGCGTTGATGAATTATAACAGCAACATAATTCATCAACTGTGAAAATTCCAATAGCAAAAGCTATCACAGTTCATGAGATACAGTCTGGTGACTGACAGACAGACGGACAGCGGAGTGATAGCAATAGGGTCCCGTTTTTACCCTTTGCATACGGAACCCTAAAAACGGTTGGGAGCCACTGGTCTAGTACCAATACCTAAGAAAGTACCAAGACAAAGACCAAATTTATTATTCATATTGACACAAATCCGAGCCCCTTTGACCGGATTCTTTAAAACAATACACCTATAATTTTCGACGCACTTAATAAAATGAAGCTAATGAGTCAAGTAATGAGTGAGGCCGCCCGCGCCGTGAGAAAGGTCACTAGTTTCACTTTCATTCTCTGAATTAATAGTAGCATCAGCGCAGCGTGAGAAAGTAAATGTAAAAAAAAAAATGGAATTTAACGATATGAATAAGTAGACTGCGAACTTTTTTTTCGGAAACACTTTTTGATAGCAGAAAACTTTTTATTCAAAATTTTGACAGCAGACAACTTAATAATCAAATTTTTGACAGCAGAAAACTTTTTATTCAAATTTTTGACAGCAGATAACATTTTATTCAAATTAAGCGATTGGCCTACAGATATGTGCGTTTGGCCTACAGATATGTGCGTTCACAAAACACAGGAGTAGGGGATAAATAATAAAAATAGGCTGGCCAGCACTTTTGAATAATAAGTTTAAATAAAGACAGTCCCTCAAATCGGGGCCCCCGTCACCACTTCCTGGTAGAATTTTCAAACGTTTACCAGGAAGCATTTTTTGAAAATGAAACAATTATCGTAATTACAGTCATATCCATAACTGAAAAGTAAACATTTGAAGACAATCGTAAACCTCGGCACGGAAGTATAATATAACACAAATTCTCGCCTTGAAAGATTGTGCCCAAATATTTTCCGACTAAACGCTGTAATAGAGCTAAATAATATTTAGGTTTACTAATACACTTACCTTTATTTAAATTGTTATAAACCAGTACTTGACTGCGATCCCACCTGATGGTAAGCAGTGATGCAATCGTTGATGGTGACGTGCACTATTTTATTAAGAGCCTATCTTTTTGTAATAGGTGGATTATAGTCAGTCAGATCCTCTTTCTCGCTTCACTGTAGAGCGCGAGGAGTATTTTGGTGATTTCCCACCTCAAAAAACAAAACCTGTTAGCTAAGCATTTCGAAGGTACAGTCAACAAAGGAGAAGCAATATTAAGCAAATAAATGATTTGATTGATTGATTGACTGAGATAAGTAACCAGGGTCGTCAGATATGGTTGAAGTTTTCATGTTTTAGAGGTGTGAAATCATCCAATGACTTCCTCTGCTCTAGCTTGGAGCGAGAGGGCGTGTAAGACTTTTACTGACTGAAACCACACCTATGTTCCTTCAGTTGAACTTTGCGACTCAGGACCACGAGTAACCCTTTCAGAAGTCGACCCATGGCCCCAGTCAGCTTCAAGCTGCTGGGCCCTTACGGTTTTGCTAACATCTCTTTGAGGCGCGCGTGGAAGACTACGCACCGTCAACGACCCTGACTCCCTGACTCAGTCCGAACGCCGAGCTGTTCTGACGACCCTGGTTACTTATCTCCTTGGTTGACGGTACATATTTAAGTTATTCAAATTCACTATCGATAAGCGGTAGAGTGAGCGTTGCTTATGCACAAGTACGCAGTGTTATGTTACAAACAACACGGAGCGCATCTTGCACAACTGTGTTTAGATCAGATGTTGCGCTGTCACAGGTGAAAGGTTACTTTCACTTAAATCTGTGAATTAATTAGAGAACAAAACGTGGTACACTTGTAGACCGTAATTATCCTGCAATAGAACAAATTTTGGGAACACATTTATTGGACGTACAGTTAAGGAGTGCAAAGCCTAGGGCAGGGGCGCCGACTCCGTGGGTGCTCGGGGGCTCACGCGCACCCATGACAAATAAACAGTGGGTGCCGAGCACCCCTGAGAACAGATATCAAGAAACAGATCAGTAATCGCCTTTTAGGTTACGTTATAAATTATAATATATCTTGATAAAAAAAAACTAATTTCATTTTTATATATTGGTTTCATTTTATTATTATATTTCTATCAAACGTAATACGCAGTATGTAAGTAGGACTTTTATTTATTTGTCGGTCGATCAGTGTACATTTCTCTTCTCACACTTCGCTACTTTTTCGAGTCATCAAATGAGTATGAGCACCCACCCATGAGGTTTTCTAAAAGCGCCCCTGACCTAGGGATCTTTAAGTCAAGAATGAATAGGTTACTTCTAGACAAGCGTGATCCATAGTCGACCGCAATATCGCTCACCGTCAAGTGAGACTGATAGTGGTCAAACGCGAGCCTATCAATAACAAAAAAAAAGCACGTAAGATATCTACTCTTTATCCCGGGAGCATGTACCTTCGGGATAATTTCCCACTATAACGCAGGCAAAGCCGCTGGCAGCAGCTAGCTAGCCATAAACCCTACCAATAAAATCATCAATTGACATTTCCTCACAATAGATTTACGAGCAAATATCCCAAGGTCCAATCTAAAACACTCGGCTTCATCGAACCGGACGCGCCAATGAGGCAACGAGCACAATGGCGGCGCGGTGCTCGGCAGACAAAGGCTGAGTCAGCATCGCCAACTGCCAATAACCGTGCTACAGACACTTGAACTTTACAAGGTCGCCTCACACCTGTGGGGTCCGTGTCTCAAGTATGGACAAGACTGACAAGGCAATAATCACACTAGTATTATAAAGGCGAAAGTTTGGGACTGTGTATGTTTGTTATTCCTTCGCGCGGAAATTGCTGAAGTGAGCGCTGGGTGTCTGACGCCCAGCAAACACTGAGGACCCTTTCGATACGGGCACGCTCGGCGCATTCTGTATATTTGTTCTTTTTAGGGTTCCGTACCCAAAGGGTATTTACCCTTTCTAAGACTCCTCTGTCCGTCCGTCTGTCTGTTGCCTGAATAAAATAAATATTCAAGTGGGGCTCCCATACAACAAACGTCATTTTTTTGCCGTTTTTTTTTTTTTGCTACGGACCTTACGGATCCCTTCGTGGGTGAGTCCGACTCGCACTTGGCCGGTTTTTTACTTGGTTTTTGTAACCGTTGGGTCCCGAATAAAAGTTTTTCTATTCTATAAATGCATATTATGGAGATAAGCCGAGAATTACAAGGTTTTCTATAAACCCGTGCTAAGCTGGGCTGGGTCGCTGATACACGTACTGAATAAAATAGAAGTCGCAGCATTTTCATTCGTTTTCGTGCCGATCAATAAACAGTTAATTATCAAGACAAGGCCACGCTTCGCCTATGGTGCTAATTAATAAAATAATAGGTATTCAATGTGACCATTTGCCTATACTCCTACTCCAACTGTCAACTCTCACCAGCCAGATCAAAAGCCACTTAGCAGACCGGACGTGTATTACTGATTTGGCCTTGACCCTGCCAGGTTGCATAACAGAAATCGGTCATTCGCCGGTCGCTCTATTGCTATAACACACAACACATACAGGTTAGGCTCCCACAGACAGAAGCAGCACGACAATGCCACATTTTTGTAAAAAAAAAATCTAAAATGTTGTTCTACAGTCAGAATCATTCTTTTTAAGGGGGCACGTCTGTAGCAGTCTTTTAAATCACAGCAGTCGAATTCATGTAGGGTTGCCATAATATCTAAAATCTGACATCCAGGACAAAAAACATAAAAATCTCGGATTTTTTAGCTTAGAACCCGGACATATCCGCTTTCTGTTTTAAACTTGCACAGTATAATAAAAAAAAATATAGTTCCTATTGTCATAAATCAACTTTTTATATTTATATTGTTCTTTTATACAATATTTTTTTTGTTACGGAGGAAATCATTAAATGTCTCTTCCATCTCTGGGTGGAGTGAAAATGAGTGTCAGACTTTTTGTACCCGGACTAAAAATAAGACCCCGCCCGGACGCAGCTTGCCCTCTCAACGCGACGGACGCAAAATCCGGACAGATGGCAAGGCTAGATTCATGCGATATTGTTGTCATTGTCATTGTTATCAGGGCGTACATATAAGATAACTTATCCCATTGCATCGACAGCGACACCAGTTTTACGAGTGTAGTTTATAGCGTGATAAAAAGATTAGCCTATCTGGTACATTTCATATATAAACAAGTCTATCTAAAGAGGTTAAACGATTCTCATTCTTTTGAGACTATGCAATTTTCAGTTCAGTACGTTTTTTTTTTAAGTGGGAAAATCATCTAATGACAAATCCCGCCCTTGGGTGGAGCAAGAGATGGTATCAGACTTTTACTGATCAAAAACCCACTCCTGTTCCTTCGTTGCCTTCGTCCCAGGGCCCAGGGTTTCGTTTTCACACTACCCATGGCCCCAGTAGGCTTCGACACTGCTGGGCCCCTACGATTTGCTGACATCTCCCTGAGGCGCGCGTGGAACAATACGCGCCGTCGACGACTTGGGCTCGGTCCGGACGGTTACCGGTCGGTCGGACGGCGGGCGACCCATTACTCGCAGTCCGCAAGCCCATGCCTACGGTGGCCGGAAATGAGGATCGGAATCCGGAACCGGAAATCGGCGGTTGGGGCGTAAGGACTGTTGCCTCACGCGATCGGCCGCATCCTTTGCTAGCATTACTGCTTCGCAAAAGGAGGCGACCACCTTCCACTCCTCCTCGCTCCGGACCATGGCCTGTACAAAGGCCCGGTGCGATAGATCACCGCTGCCGATCGACCCCACGAGGACACGGCGTTGCTCTGCCCAAGCGGGGCACACCTCCACCGTGTCTTCCGGGCGGTCCACACAGTGGCGGCCGGGCGTCGCTTCCGCACGAATCCGGTGCAGGAACTTCCCGAACGTGCAGTTCAGTACGTGGACATGTTACCGGCAATTCGACTGACTGGCCTGTTGGTCTAGACCAACAGGCCAGACAGTCGAATTGAGACTAGACTCTAGTGGTTAGTGACCCTGACTGCTATGCCGGAGGTCGTGGGTTTGATTCCCACCCATAGATCACCGCTGCCGATCGACCCCACGAGGACACGGCGTTGCTCTGCCCAAGCGGGGCACACCTCCACCGTGTCTTCCGGGCGGTCCACACAGTGGCGGCCGGGCGTCGCTTCCGCACGAATCCGGTGCAGGAACTTCCCGAACGTGCAGTTCAGTACGTGGACATGTTACCGGCAATTCGACTGACTGGCCTGTTGGTCTAGACCAACAGGCCAGACAGTCGAATTGAGACTAGACTCTAGTGGTTAGTGACCCTGACTGCTATGCCGGAGGTCGTGGGTTTGATTCCCACCCAAGACAAATGTTTTTGTGATGAGCACGATCATTTGTTCTGCGTCTGGGTTTAATTTATCTTTAATATGTATGTATTTAGAAACATTAAAGTACGTTTATCAGTTGTCTAGTACTCATAACACAAGCTCAGCTTGGGACTAGACGGCGTTGTGTGAACTTAGTTGTAGAATATTAAAAAAATATACAGTTAAGAAGGCATTTTATAGAATGCCGAGCTCGTTTAGGCAATGTACAAAATATTTTATTTATCATTAAACACTGCCTACCTAGTCAATAACAATGGAATAAATATTTGTATGGCCTACAGATAGTTATTCCGGGTCTGGGTGTCTCGTGTATGTGAGTTTACGTTTGTGAACGCCGCATCCATGATACAGGAGTAATTCGTAGTGTGGGACAACGTTTGAGAAAAAAATCTCAATGTATATGTCGTGGCCAGATAAAGAAATTGATCACTTCATGATACGGCCAACTAAAACTGGCCAGATCACATAAACGTTAACATTTGATGATATGTCGATCCTAATTTGGCCTTCTCATTGATGTAGGATTTTTATGATAGTAAAGTCTAAAGAAATTAGGCCAAACGAGGATTGAAATATCGTCAAACTTTAACGTTTAAAATGATTTGGCTAGTTTTAGTTGGCCATATCATAAAGTGATCAATTTCTATGATCTGGCCACGACATATACAATGCCCAGGCAAACTATAGAATACCAGATTATACACGTTGCCGAAAACACACATAAATAGCAGCGTCAATGGGGTACACTATTGGCACTTATTGACAAACGATTCATCCATTAGAAACGATGACCCAGAAATAAGAAAAAAGAAAAATACAATAGAAGATTCTACACAAAGCATTCTGTGGCACAAAGCACAAACACGCATCCGACCTTGACCCGCGCCATGTTACGCAAGAGCACACGGCATGACCCGGTCAACGCAGCGCGGAGCCAAAAACATACATAACAGACCAACTGACCAACCAGCCGATTGGGTAAGAGCACGCTTATTTAATCTAAGAAATGGAGAGTGAAAGATAATATGCATAGAAAGGTGGGTGACAATTTAGAAGAATTGAAGAAAAAGGCATGTTAACCGAAATAATGAGCTGAACCTAAATAAATTGAAATAAGGGCAAGAACAAATATTGATAAAGCATATTAAATCTGTTATTAGCAGAGGTATTACCAACTCTATGTTACTTCCACGAACTTTAGACTTACATACTCGCATCATACTGTACCTATTTCGATCTCTGGTTATCAGAAACCTAAGATTGTGTTGTGTTCACAGTTAAGCAGTTGTGATCACAGTTAAGCAATGCAGACAACGATATTTTCTTTGAGGTGGGAAGTCATCAATTTCTCCCGCTCTGGATGGAGCGAGAGAAATTAAGACTCTTTGTCAGCTTTTAATGAATAAAACCCATCCGTGTTGAAAGGAACTCTGGTGGGTTCTAGTCAGTCAAAAGGTAACTGAAGCAGCCCTTTGCGTTCCAGGGCTACGTCAAGTCTTTCGAACTGGCAGCTGTATGAGCGGTATAGTGCGTTGGGGTAAAATTGGCGCTAGGGTAAGAACGTATAAATCAAATAGCCCACTTTTTTGGCTATATTTTTTAATGCTAGCCACATAGCGTGCCACATTATATTCCGCTTCGCCCAGCAATGTGGCTAGCATTAAAAACAAAACTAAATAAGTCGCCCGCGTAAAAATAGGTTTCTTCATACAAACTTCTAACCCTCGTTTTACCGCCTTAGAGGTGGAGTTTCGTAAACTCCGTTCTTAGCGGATGTCTACACCCTATAAGGAATCTACCTGCCAAATTTTAAATATGTAGGTGTTATAGTTTCTGAGATTTCGTGATTAATCAGTGAGTGCTATTTCGCTTTTATATATAGATTTATACGTTCTTACCCCACTGCCGATCTTACCCCAACCCACTTGTCGAAGTCAAAATGTGAGGAACGTTCGGGATTGTTCGGAAGAGACACCGCAACCCTGAAACGCGGGAAGCAACTGGACACTCCCACTCGCTCCAAGTTATTAAACTAAAAAAAGGGATCAAGAATGTGACATTTCGATAGCGCTTGTCAATTATCAAATCTTAGTCGCCAACTAAAGTGGCCGTGGGCAGGGCACATTGCTCGCAGAACAGATGGTCGATGGAGGTGAAAGGTTCTAGAGTGGAAGACGCAGCAATTGAACGCCTCCCCCACAAGATGGACCGGATAATCTGGTGAGGGTGGCGATAATCCAATGGATGCGAGACGCATAGGAGCAGGTCGTTGTGGCGACACTTGAGGGAAGCCTATGTCCAACAGTAGACGTCTTTCGGCTGAAATGATGATGACGATGATAGTGATAATAATGGTGATGAATATAATCTCTGTGGTCGCTATATGCAGAGTGGTATAGGTAATATTATGCGGCGCGTACGCACATCGTCGCTTGCTTGTTTACTTATGTGAACACATAGTGCTTAAGATAACGGTGTTTTCATGTAATGTGTGGCCATATTTTTTGCGGTACAATATAAGAGGCCTCTTGTAAGTTCAGGAGGTGTAATAAGCGGCGACAATTAACCTTGATATAAATATCAACCATGGGACAAAAAATAATTATGGTATTATTTGCATATTTTTTTGAAAGCAAGGTTTTAGAGTGTGGTATCACAAAATAATAACTCAAGAAGTTTGTCAGACTTTTACTAACTATAACCCACCCTTGTTTCTTCAGTTGCTCCTTGCGTTCCAGGGCAGTGGTGACTCTTTCGAACCCTCCCGCAGTCCTGAAGTGACGTTACCTTACGTAGTTCTAGAAGCGGGCTTGCGGACGAAGAGCCAAGGTTAGCTCGCTGTCCGGCAGCCAAGCCCGAGCCGACGGCGCGTTGAAATTGACGGGGGCAGTTCGGGGCGCCGCCTGCCAGTGCTACGGATTGTTACCATAGCACTCGCAAACTGAGGGAACACTGTGGGTTTTATTCAGTAAAAGTCTGACACTTCCTCCTTTTTCTCCTCAAGTTATTTGATGATTTCCCACGTAAAAGATAAAAAAAGGTACTCCTAGAAGATGTCGTTGTCAAATCCCACCCTTTCTAAAATTATCATTAATTTATAAATACAACTTCGGAGCGCAATCATAAAAATTTACAAAACAGTCGAGTTTGCAGAGCGTCAACACTTGAAAACGGCAATCGTGAGCAATTTTGCGTATTGTTTACCAAAACTGAAAACATTGCCTCTTAAGCTGCTAAATATTATGGATTTGTGTTTGAGTATGATAACTGTTTTGTGGTCCATTCCATAGTATTGTTTAAGATTCATCATCATTTCAATCGAAAGACGTCTATTATTAGACATAGACCTCCCCCTTCTGTCGCCATAACGACCGGTTCCGTGCGTCTCGCATCCATCGGATTCCTGCAACCCTCACCCGTGGCAAATGACTTGGTCATCGGTCCACCTTATGGGAGGCCTTCCAAAGCTTAGTCTTCCAGTACGTAGTCGCCACTCTAGAACCTTTCGTCCCCATCGACCATCTGTTCTGCGAGCAATATACCCTGCCCACTGCCACTTAAGTTTGGCGATTCTTCGATTTAAGTATACATTATAGTAATTGTATTGTATTTACAGGTCAATCATTATAAATTAAACAATTTGTAGCGTTATCTATGTGCTTACTATGTGTCAATATGTATTTATGTTCATTCGTAATGAGAGGTGACATTTTACTTTATTATTTATCTCACTGTAAAGATTGACAACGTCCTTTTCATAAAATCCACAGGAAAATTTCCCGTGTTTGGGGGTCATTTGACTCGTACGTTCGCCAATCAAGGAACGTCGGTGTCGGCTAGTAAGCAAGCTAACCCCCATTCACTTCTGTGAGCGGCCCCACCTCTACTTCCTTCATAACGTATCATGACGACAACAGTATCAAGAATATATTGACGTGCGTGCGTAAGGCAACGCGCTACGTCTACTTTTACTAATAGCAGATATCAAACTGTTACGGTATGATAGGTTTTTACATGGTAACACCGCACTGCATAAATTACAGGAGTCCTACTCCACAAAACGAATAGTTAGCTACTCCATGGAAGATACAAACTCCACACAATGAGAATTGACAAATGGGCTACTTGTCCTCCACGACATCAGCTGTCTGTATGTTCACGATAAATTTCACAACTACTGAACATAATCCGTTCAGTTCAGTTCACGCGGTTTTCACCTGTAGACAGAGTGATTCATGAGGAAGGTTTATGTGTATAATACATGTATGTTAAAGTAGAGAAAAACTGTGAATTTAATGATTTGTAACACCCGTTTAAAGCTAGGGAGATCGCTGGTTACAAATATAACAATCAAATCACGAAAGGACTACTCGTCCACGGAATTTCACACTTACTGCTTCGCTAAATTGTCAATGCACAATAAGTTTACGTGTCTGTGGACATAGACCTTTTCTCGACATTTTTATTTAACATTTAGAGTGATGGTTATAAGAACCTCTGTGAGCGTGCAGGAATCTCGGCGCCTCCAGCCTGACGTCATGCCGATTGAAGCGAATTATTTGTTTGACGTGAAGATTTGTTTATTGACCCAACAACGTGTAGTATCCATGCATAAAGGTTGTTTATTATTTAATTTCAGAGGAATCTCATCTATTTTGTTTTGACAGCGGATAAGACGATTGTCGGTGTCTCGGTTGATGGAAATCTGGTGTTCGACTCCAAGACGTCACTGACACTTTGGTTACTTCTAGAATATGTTATAAAGTTAAACATTTGAAAGCGCAAATCACAGGAACTTCTGGTTTGAATTGAAAAATTCTTTGATTGTTGAATAGCCCATTTAAATAGGAGCGGAGCAGTAGCCAAAGAAGGCTATATATAAAAATCTGGACGGAGAGGAAGGGACGCCAAAGGACAGTTGGATTGATTATGTCAGGAATGATATAGAAGAAAAGGGAGTCAGTGATAGCCTGACGTTTTACAGGACGAAATGGATGAAAAAAAAGAGACGAGTGAATAGGCTACTTCTAGGCAAGCGCGCTCCATCGTCGACTATATCACCGCTTTCCATCAGGTGAGATAGTAGTCAAGCGTGAGTCTATCAATAATAATAATAATACCTAATAAAATAAAATAAAACTGGGCAAGTGCGAGTCAGACTCGCGCCCTGAGGGTTCTGTACAAAGTTACCTATGTAAACAGTTCTATTTCCGTCATAGGATACTTACCCTATTAATTTTGATTTGTGTTGACAAGTGTCGAAATATAAGATTTTATTTTTGAGGTACGGAACCCTAAAAACGTGTTGCACTGACCACAAGCAACATGGGACGAAGACAGGAAGATGAAGTACAGCTAGAAGTAGTTGCTTCGAGTGAATCAGCTGTTAGCTGTTACTACAGGCATTATCATTTATTATCTCATCGTTTGGACAGGTGATGGATGACCTTGAGAAACATAATTTGTATAATATTAATATTTAAATGATAATATTCAAAGCGTCAGGTGATGTGGAAGCAAAAACTATCGTTGAATGCGGTTATATAAAATGGGAAGACTAAAGATGTGATAGGTTGGTATACTGAGATGGCTGTTGATAGTAATAATATAATAATATCATTCCACAACTTTCACACAACGCCATCTAGTCCCAAACTAAGCAGAGCTTTTGTTATGAGTACTAGGCAACTGATAAACATACTTTTATATTTCTAAATAGATCCATATTACAGATAAATTACACCCAGACACAGAACAAATGGTCGTGCTTAACACACAAACATTTGTCCAGGGTAAGAAAAGAACCCACGACCTCCGACATAGCAGTTAGGGCCACTAATTACTAGTCCAACAGGCCTGCCAAATGATAGTAGCTGTGTGTTCAATAGAATCACTCATTAGGGTTTTGGGTTTATAATAAAACAACGTAATTGTCAGTAAGCGGACACAACTCAAGTGTGACGTTTGCTCGTTCCCTGGGACCGATCGGTAATACTCACGACGCCACCTCTTGAGCTGCGATACGTTTAAGAACTACATTAGACCGACGCACACGTGTAACACGCCTGATTTGTGCGTACAACGACGTCGCGTGGCGTGGATCAAGTGTAGCTCTACAAGTCTAGTTGCCATATACAATGTATGGAGACCTACGCGCCCAGATCGGCGTGTGTGGCACACGTGTGCACAGTAACGTATGAAAGAACGATACCAGGGCCTTACCATTATGTTAAAATGTCTTAGGTGCGAGCGAGAAAGAAGGATGGAGCTATATACACCCTATTTATCTCTATCCCTTCCACAGTTCAGGTTAGGTCGTCAAATGGATCGCGTTAAGGGCTTGTGGTAATCAGCCTTCAAATAAATCGAGATAAGGAGAAGAGTACCAGGAAACTGTACATACGGTGTTTATAACATTGCCTATGAATATATGTACGTAGGGCACAAAGGTCGGGATGCAGACCCTTTTTTAAAGTAAGAATCATATAATAGTATCTCTTGCTCTAGGGTGGAGCGCGAGTGTCAGACTTTTATTGAAAATCACACCTGTGTCTTTCAGTTGCCCTTTGCGTTCTAGGACCACAGGTTTCCTTTTCAAAAATTACCAGTGACTCAAGCGGGAGGTTGCGTGCAAAGGAACGCAAAGGGCAACTGAAAAAAGACGCGTGAGTTTTAGTTGGTAAAATAATTCCAAGCAAAGCGGATCTGGCAATTGTCCAAGAGACGCAACGTTGGAAAATAATAAAAGGTTTTCCTCTTCAAAAATGACTTGAAAAATGCCCTTCTCATGTTAAATATACCTTACTATAAAGCCAGCATCATGACTGATAATGGTGTTTGAAATACCTATAAATACACGTTATATTTTCGTTGAACACGCGATTTCTACAGCGAAAATCGGAGAGCGATCTGGACGTAAGTAATAATAAATAATAATAGATTTGCACCTAAAAAATACTCGTGAATTTTGGGTGAGGCGAAGACTAGTCTAAAGCTTCACAACGTATCGGCAAGGGCAAAGAGGGTGTTAAAGGTTTCTAAAAGACATCACATGTTTTATGGACGTTCACCTTAAAAGTGCTATTCGAACCTTGCCTGCAGGCTGCAGATGCAGGTAGCACATGCGGCGGCTGCACGAAACAGGCTGCAGCTGCACGAAGCTGGCTGCAGCTGCACGATTGGTTTCGGCAGTACTTACAGCCGAGGCTCTACAGCACGTGCAGCCGCAGCAGCGTTCGGAATGTTTTCACAGAAATCCATACTATTACATAGAAAACAGTCGTGCAGCTGCAGCCTTTTTCGTGCAGCCGCCGCATGTGCTGCCTGCGAAGCGTGCAGCCGGGGTTCGAAGAGCAACCCACAAACTCTAGCAGCGATTATACCTACCTCCACTAAAATTCCGTAATCATAAACAAGATTAAAGCTAGAAATACATTAGACCGACGCACACGTGTAACACGCCTGATTTGTACGTAGATACGTAAGAACGACGTCGCGTGGCGTGGATCAAGTGTAGCTCTACAAGTCTAGTTCCCATAATGTATGGAGACCGACGCGCCCAGATCGGCCTGTGTGGCATACGTGTGCGCAGTGTAGTTCAACCTTAAATCCCGGGATTCACGATTTCATTTTAAGTTACTTTTTCTGAATTAACAACATCGAAGATGTTATAACTTAAATATATTAACTTATATATTTCTCAGCTCATAACGACCAACCAGCTCTTATTTCATCTTCGCAACCGTGCAAAAACGTAACCCTACTAAATCAACGTTCGCCAACTTCCTCATCTGCCAAGTGATTACCATTCATACCAGCGCACCGCCAAATGTTTTATTTACTAGTGTTGTACCTACATACGTCGGATTACAATCGATATTCGACGCTTCCCTATGCCGATTACGGACCGTGCTTGCTGAATTGTAATTAGGAGTTAATGGTGACGCCGTAGTCCTGGAAATATACCTACTCAACGTAATAAAAGGTTCCAGTTACAAAACAAAAACAAAACCTTTTCAGTAGCTTTGTGTAATTAGTTTTTTGATAAAGGAACCTTTATAAACGAAAGCTTTAAGAATCCGTAAATACGTATAGCAATACATATTGGGCACGCCATAATTATGGCGATAAGTCCCCTCTTTGAGGAGTGACTGGAAAGACCTCACGGCGTCCTCACCTTCCGCATGACGCAGGTTATCACCGAACATGGTCAGTTTGGGAAGTTCCTGCAACGGAAGGAACGCCCGGGTGTCACCACTGTGTGGACCGCCCGGAGGACACGGTGGAGCATACGGTAGAGGTGTGTCCCACTTGGATAAGACACCGCCGTGTCCTCGTGGGGGAGATCGGCGGTAATGATCTCTCGCGCTGGGCCTTGGTACACGCCATGGTCCAAAGCGAAGAGGAGTGGCAGGCGGTCGCCTCCTTCTGAGAAGCAGCAATGTTAGCAAAGGAGGAAGCCGCACGTGCACGCGCGAGTGAGCGGCCCTCACGCCCAAGTCGCCGGGATCCCGATCCCGATTTCCGGCCACCGTAGGCGCGGGCTTGCGGACGGCGAGCTACGGTAACTGTCCGGACTGAGCCCAAGTCGTCGACGGCGCGTACTGTTCTACGCGCGCCTCAAGGACATGTCAGCAAACCGTAGGCGCCCAGCAGGGTCGAAGCCTACTGGGGCCAACGGTTTGCTTCTGAAAGGAAGACTCGGCTCTGGTATAAAAGGCAACGATGGAACAGGAGTGGATTTTTAGTCATAAAAAGTCTGACACAGCCTCCTGCACCGCCCAAACGCGGAGGATGTCATTGGATGATTTTCCAAACGAAAAAAAAAAAAAGCAATACAATGCAAAATCAATGGTGTTAGTAAACAAAAACATGTTTTTAAGAATGAATACAACTGCTTAACGAATACTCGAACAACATTGGACACAAACATTGGAAACATTACATGAGCCCCTTCTTGCAATTTCTTAGTTTGACATCAATAGTCTTAGGCCGCGTCTACACAGCTGGCGCGCCCAACAAACCGCTGCCATATAATGCTCCACCCATAAACGTGAAGCCGCATGCGCAACGACATCCGCGATCTTTTAAACCGAGACCTAAAAACACCAACCAGTCGGACTTCTAATAAATCCACATAGCACATATTTTCCCAGAAACCGGAGCCAGGTAATTAACAAACATAATTGTGACCAACGATCTCCGTAAACGCGTACGGCGCGTACAAAAAGGTGCGCTCGCGCAAGTGTGCAAGCAGGCCACCCGGTTACCGAGTTGGCAGAACCTAGAATGTCTAGCGCATATTGCCTAGATACGGCTCAGTCTAGACTTGTGTGAAACGCATGACACACATTAACACAAGTTAATAACAGTCGTATGTAAGTGTCCCGATGGTGGGAGGTGTCTTAGCGGGTGGGTACAATAAGACCATGGTTCCCTTTTATTTATTTTTTTGGTCGGTAATCATCAAAAACTTCCCCCGCTCTGGGTGGAGTAAGAGTGTCAGAATTTAACTGACTAAAACCCACAGTATTCCTCAGGGTCACAGTAACTCTTTCGAACAATCCTGTAGCGGGACCATGATCAACGATGTTTGCTCGGTTCCGGCGAAAGATTGCGAACTATTAGAAATTTGGCTTATTACGAGGTGGGAATTGATTGATTAAAAGTAAGGTTTGCATAGTACCTGATTAACCTGGAGACTATTTTCAGGGGCACAAACACCAAATTTAACACGATTTTATTTTTATAGTTGATAAACTCGCGCTTGATTTTGAGTCAAAAAACACTATTAAATTTGCGGGTGTCAACGAAACGTCATTCCATATTCGAATAACTAGTAGCTCAGTCCTTTTCACTCGATAGGTATGTGCAAGAAAGGGATGGATATAGGAATGCATCCAACAGAAAAAAAAATAATTACGCGAATTAACGTAACGCGAGAATTAACGTAACCACACGTTATGTTTAGGACCACTAGATTGTGTGCTGCGAAAGTGTGAAAGTTACGATAAAAATCAGTCCTTGTGAGGACCTGCAGCCTACTTGTTGCTGCACTAATGTTTATTAATATCGCTGATTAACATTTATGGTAATCCCATTAGTCCCGTTGGAAGTTTGTGCTCCATACCGCTTTGTGCTGATACCGTAAATGTGGTCAACGGACCAACTATGGATGAAGTGTTTTGATTGGGACGGTTATTGAAATAAATGACAAAAAAAAAGACCTCGAATTTATGATATAAGCAGGCGCCACTCTTAGAGTTCAACTCGTCTCTACACCTACATACATTTTTAAAAAAAGTGTCTGTATCGATATTCGATACCTATAATAAAAATTAAATGTTTAAAATTGCTGTCTGTCTGTTCCGGTCAATCTCCGAAACGACTGGACTGCTAAAATGATGTTATAAGGAGTAACTTATGAGTTGGCTGCTTTTATTTTAGAAAAAAAAATAGGATAATGCTAAATATACTCGTAACACTTCTTGAAATTGTGATCATAATTGCATTGTTTTATTACGATTTTGATGTGGACGAAGTCGCAGTAACAGAATAAAAGATTTCTGACATTGCAAAAAGAATAAAAAACAAGGCAACCGCTCACAGTCTTCATCAACTCATTAGTAGAGTGAGAAGTTCAATTGCGAGCTCGGTTCCAAACAAAAAACGACCAATTCTATAAAACAAACGCCAAATATAAATTAGCAAAGAGAATTACTTACAAAAAAATACCCAGGAAACTTGGTACAGCACAAAAAATAGGTGCTAACGATCTAGGATCGATTTGGTGCAAGTATAAGGCGGACCACACTGAAGTATCTGAGATAAATTGAACTGACACAGGCACATAAGAGTAACCTGAAGCCTACTGGGGCCAAGGGTCTGATTCTGAAAGGAAGACTCGGCCCTGGTATGAAAGGCAACGAAGGAATAGGAGTGGGTTTTTAGTCAGTAAAAGTCTGACACTATCTCCCGCTCAAGAACGGGGGATGTCATTGGATGATTTTCCTGCCGGAAAAAAAAATCCTGCAACTACTTTTTGGACCAGAAGACGATGCGGCGTTGGGAAGGATTAGACGGTACATGGTGGACATCCCACCAAAACGCACAAAACGTTTTAGGAACACATTCATTGTGCGTACAGTTACGGAGTGGAATTCCCTGCCGGAGTCTGTTTCCTGATAGTTGCAATCTGGAGAGCCAAGAGTGAATAGGTTACTTCTTCTAGACAAGCGTGCTCCATCGTCGACCACATCGTCGCTTACCATCAGGTGAGACAGCGTTCCGACGAGAGGATCAACAACAAAAAAACCGGGCAAGTTTGAGTTAGACTCGCACACCGAGAAATCCCAAAAAAGTTTTTTTTAAAGGATACATTCGGCTAGAAAAAATCTGAAAACTGTAATTCAGTTTTTTTCCTTCCTTTCCTCCTTCCTTCCTTTTTTTCACAGCTTTAAGGGACCGCAGACCTGAGTATATGGTTTTAATTTCAATTCGATACCTTCACGCGTTCTCGAAATGACTTGACAGACAAACAGACGGACGGACGGGTTCCGTTTTTTCCTTTTGAGGTAAAAGGAAAAAACGGAACCCTAAAAAAAGACATTCGCAAAACGATATATTGCAATTTCGCAAAATATCACATCATCGTCAATAAAAAAAAGGCTATTTTCGGAAAGGATTTGTTACGTCCAGCACGCATTGATCAATCAGCCTTGCTGAATGACATTTAAGCCATGGAGTTGAAGGATCACAACTTGAATATCCTTGATATTTACAGGAAAAACGAGGACCAACCCAGCACCTGTTTAAAGTTCCTTGTTATGCAAGACTACCAAAAAGAAGTATTAACGCCTCCCTTTTTTGCTGGTGAAATAAACTCTCGCTTTGAGTGGAACCAGAAGTGACAGACTTTTACTAACTAAAATCCACCTGTAGCGACATCTATGACGTCACATAAGAACTAATCCTGCATCGCGCAATAAAAGATCTCCGCGCGATTAGAACATATTTAGACTGGCCTGTTGGTCTAGTGGTTAGTGGCCCTGACTGCTATGCCGGAGGTCGTGGGTTCGATTCCCACCCAGGACAAATGTTTGTGTGATGAGCATGATCATTTGTTCTGTATCTGGGTGTAATTTATCTATAATATGTATGTATTTAGAAATATATAAGTAAGTTTATCAGTTGTCTAGTACTCATAACACAAGCTCTGCTTAGTTTGGGACTGGACGGCGTTGTGTGATAGTTGTGAAATATTATTATTATATTATTATTATTATATAGAACAGCCCGAAATCATCTATCGGGCAGTTGCCCACCAGACATAACACCCGTCTGGTCGGAGGATCCTCCCTTTTCAACGGAGGCCAAACACCCACGTTATTTTAGGCGCCTTTTCGTAACAGGACAGGACAGGACATTCGAACGATCCCGCAGTCTAGGTATTAACGCCTTACACACCATTTGCGTGGCATGATGGCCAGATAAACAGCTTTGATGTGAATTTAAATCATAACAATGCTAAGATTCAAACCTGTTTGTTTCAGGTTAACACATAAACAGTTTGATCTGATATGATAAGAAAGTCATTAAAATATAAGCTATTGCAGTATAATGCGTCACATAAGAACTAATCCTGCATCGCGCAATTAAAGTTCTCCGCGCGATTGGAACATATATTGACTGGCCTGTTGGTCTAGTGGTTAGTGACCCTGACTGTTATGCCGGAGGTCGTGGGTTCGATTCCCACCCAGAACAAATGTTTGTGTGATGAGACACGATCATTGTTTCTGTGTCTGGGTGTAATTTATCTATATATGTATGTATTTAAAAATATATAAGTATGTTTATCAGTTGTTTAGTACCCATAACACAAGCTCTGCTTAGCTTGGGACTAGACGGCGTTGTGTGATAGTTGTGGAATATTATTATTATTATTATTATATAGAACAGCCCGAAATCATCTAAGGGGCAGTAGCCCACCAGACATAACACCCGTCTGGTCGGAGGATCCTTCCTTTTCAAAGGAGGTTTGCGGGACTTTACTCTCTGTTCCGCATACCTCCAAATATGTAATGTTCCACTATAAGTCATCCATCATGAAGTAAGCCTGCCACTAATGTTGACGGCATAAAATAGAAATGTCTAAGTACTGCCAGTGCACAACTCTGAAGGGCACAAAAAAGAAACGTGGATCTGTTTTCTATCGACTATGTATGGACTAGAACCCGTTTGAGACATTGTAACGAAGTTTTTGCACACAATAATAGATTAGCCATAACACTGACATGAGTATCGGAAGAAATAATGAACATCAACTGATAGATAGCAATCTTCTGACCGGTCGACACGGGTCAGGTTAAGGCAAACAGGAACATAGGTGGGTTTTAGTCAGTAAAAGTGCAAATAGGAATCGGTGGATTTTAGTCAGGAAAAGGGCAAATAGGAACATAGGTGGATTTTAGTCAGTAAAAGTCTGACACGCCCCCTTGCTCGGGAAGAAGTCGATTAATGATTTCTCCCCGAGCAAGAGGGCGTGCATTCCCATCCACCTTAAAACAAAAAAAAAGTTAGCCCAAGCTGGAGAAGGTATCTGCCAAGCAAAAGGTTGGGCTACCCTGGTCTAGTGACGGGCAGTAACTTGGAAATGAACTACACTGTATTCAGCACAATGACCTTTAGTTTCTTCCGTCGCATTTACATTCAATTATTTTGTAACAAAAAGCATAAATAATTGTACAATCAAAACCTATTTAAATAGGAAATTGTGAACGCAGCTATCGGGAGCAATAACCCATTTTACTGCACATTTCGTTAACACTTCTCGATAACGGCTCCGTTTCTTGATATGACTTTGACGTTTGACCTAAAATGTATTCATTTTGATGTTCGTCTATAGTCTATGCTAAAAGGCAGTAGCGTTTGTTTGAAGAAGTAATCTAGGGCCTTACCATAACGTGGTAAACGTCAAGCGTGCGAATTAGGGATAATAATAATCACAACAGCTATCACACAACGCCGTCTAGTCTCAAGCTAAGCAGAGCTTGTGTTATGAGTACCTACTAGACAACTGATAAACATACTTAAATATTTCTAAATACATACATATTATAGATAAATTAGACCCAGACGCAGAACAAATGACTGTGCTCATCACACAAACATTTGTCCTGGGTGGGAATCGAACCCACATGCATAGCAGTCAGAGCCACTAACCACTAGACCAACAGGCCAGTTAAAAGGGATGGAGCTATACCCTTTATAACTCCATCCCTTTCAGTTCAGTTCAGGTTGTTAAATGGATCGCATTAAGAATTCGTGGTAGGGTCTCTGTTCGATTGTAATTGGGTGAAGCCAGCTGATAAGCGGTTTCATTGGAGCTAGGTGAGGCGACGATCTTATCAGGGTGAATGACAGCAGCTAGATGAGATGAGAGTACCCGAAGACCGGGTTAAATCTTATCAGTGTTTAAATCTACACTAAATAATGTAATGATACTGGAAGTTTTCTTATTTTTGATGGAGGTGGGAAATCATTACATAACTTCTATCGCTCTAGGTGGAGCGAGAGGGAATGTCAGACTTTTACTGACTGAAACTGTGTTCCTGCAGTTATTTTTTGCGTTCCAGGGTCACGGTAAATGTACCTAATTCTTTCGAAAAATCCAGCAGAGCCCTAGCAGGAATCGGTCTTAGTGGGTTCCATCCATTAACTGAGATTCAGTTAAGCTGCCTTTTTGTCTGACTGTGACAATCTTTACCTTCTCGGATAGATGTTTTTTTTTTGGGTAAATCCATTGTACGCTAAGTTTTTGCAATTTATTTATTTATATATATATTTATTGTTTATCTATTACTAGCTGACCCGACGAACTTCGTACCGTCTAATAGTGAATAATGCCATCTACTGGCATTACCAGAACAGCATAATCCATTTTATAATGACATTTTAATTAGAGATGGCGTTGTATCCGGATTTTTTTTTCGTGTATTTTTTCCATTTTTTTTCTTACCTTTTTAAACCTTCCCTAGACTATCTCGAATATTTCAAAACCAAAATTAGTCAAATCGGTCCAGCCGTTTTTGAGTTTAGCGAGACTAACGAACAGCTATTCATTTTTATATACGATATACTTTATTGTAGGTACATCAAGAAACATAACAAAGAAAATCAAAACAATTGTTTATCCTGTACACATTATGAGGTATACAATAAAGTATTATATGTATTATAAATAAATAATAATAATAATAAAAAAGTGAGAAAAAAAAGTCTGGAAAGATTTGAGAGAGGCCTTTACTAAACTAAGCAGTGGGATATTAGGGCTAGATAAATAAAAAAATAATAGAAAAAAAAATTGTTCAGGACATACACAACACAACGGTTATAGAAAGAAAGAAAGAAAGAAAGAAAGAAAGAAAGAAAAAACGTTTATTCGTACCTCACACATACAGTAAAATTAAAAAACAGTAGAATACATTGGGAGTAAAATAAAAAAATATAAAATAAAAATTATTGTCTGATCTGTGCAAGGTCAAAAAGGCGCCTAACTCAGCATATGCTGCGATATTTAAAATGATAAATAACGCAGCGCTGGTATTCTGTTAGGGCCCGCGGTGATGCCACGTTCACACTCACGGAGGTTAAATAAAACTATATAAGTATCGAAAACAAAACAATAAACACAAACATTGATAAAACAAAATTGGAAAAATAATAAATATATAATAATAAAAATAATATATAACATTTATAAAATGCAATAATAAATGAACCATAGACAGACGCCTGGCGCCGCGCTCCAAAATCATTTGTCAAACCTATAGACAAACGAACGAACGCGAACGCATGGTTCACGGAGAGTGTAATCTATGGATAATTAATATTCTGTGGTACGATCTATCGACTGACAGAAGAAAAAGTAGGTCGATATTTAATCTGTGATATTTAATAAACAAGTTTATAACAAGTATTAGTACATAAATACGTCTCAAACAAAAGCGATTCGTGTGTTCCAGAAATGTTATAGTGTTTGAATGTGAAGTGTAATGTGTGTTATATTGGACGCCAGAAAAAAGATGCTAAACTAGCCGAGCTACAATGTCACCAATGCAAACTGTGCAAAACTCTGGTTAGATTATCTGGTGATTTCCTTTTGGTTGCGTAATAAATGCTGTTTGTACTTATAACTAAAAGCACCAACCGTCTTCAAAGCACGAATAGGGGGTGGCAAGTCATTCCACACCTTACTAGCAGCGTGTTTGAAGCTTCCACGAAATGCAGCAGTTTTATGGGTCAAGGTCAATAGAAGGTAAGAGGATGCTCTTGTTTTAACTTTGTTTACATCACGTGACCAAGTCAATGTATTATAAAGATATGTAGGTCTTTTTGTGAGAATTGTGCCAAAGAGTAGGGTAGCCAGATGAAGTTTTCTGCGATCTGACATTCTCATCAGATTACCCCTATTTAAAAATGGTGTTATGTGAGATCTTGGAGGGACATTAAAACAAAACCTAGCACATGCATTTTGTACTCGCTGGATTAACTTATTGCTTCTACCAAGAATGCACGCCCCATACACAGTGTCAGCGTAATTCAGCTTGGATAAAACAAGTGACTCACAAAGCATGATACGCATATCCACACTTAAGTAGGGACGTACACGGTATAGAAGCTTGAGACGATAGAAACAATTGCGCACAGCTTCTGTAATATGAGTCTCAAAATGCAAGTGCTCATCAAATACTACTCCAAGATTACGTTATAAACACAAAGTAAAAGAAAAGAAAAGTATAGGTGCGCTGAGCGTGCCCATACCGAAAGGTTTACCCTCAGCATTTGCTGAGTTGGAGATTTGCTCAATTGGCGCCCCGCAGGTTAATCAGCCCCCTTAGCCAAGTTACAACCGTTTCGTTTCTCTTTTCGTCGATTGCCTCGAGTAGGCCACGCCTCCGATTCCTTTATTCTGACGTAATCTCGACGCTCAGTCACGTGGTCAGAACAAATGAATAGGAGGCGTGGCCGACTCGAATCGATCAGCGAAAAGAGAATCGAAACGAAACGGTTGTAACTTGGCTAGGGGGGCAGGCGTCGTTGAAAACTCTTTTCAAAGTTGTTAAAAATTACAGCATCGTAAATAGCACAGTTAAACCATTTTAATACATAATTAAACACCACACCCACACCGATATACAACAGTTATTTACGTAACACACGGTTGGCAACACGTAAATATGGCGATCGTATATTGACACAAACAGTTTACTTGGCTCATTGACTCATTCATACAGGTTGAATAGCGTAGCAACTAGGCAGGAGTGTAGGACCGATTAAGTTGACAAAAACTGGTCCTTCGTCACTTTGGTCCTACTTTTTAGGGTTTCGTACCTCAAAAGGGAAAAACGGAACCCTTATAGAATCACTTTGTTGTCCGTCTGTCTGTCTGTCGAGACCCTTTATCTCGGGAACGCGTGGAGGTATCGAGTTGAAATTAAAACCTTATACTCAGGTCTGCGGTCCCCTGAAGCTGTGAAAAAACAAACTTATAGAATAACGGAAAAAAAAATGTCGCAAAAAGCGTGTATTTCGACACTCTCAAGGGAATCAAAATTCATATGGTACTTCCCGTTGACCTAGAATCCTGAAATTTGGCATGAAGCAAGGTCTTACAAGACAAGTATAGGAAAAAAATCATGTTTGAACTGTTTTCATAATTATGTAAATTTGCACGGAACTCTCAGTGCACGAGTCCGACTCGCACTTGCCCAGTTTTTTTTATTGTCGATAGGCTGGCGTTTGACCACTATCTCACCTGATGGAAAGCAACGATGTGGTCGACGATGGAGCAAGCTTGCCTAGAAGGTACTAAGTAACATAAATTATATAAATGTTACAGAGTCTCTGATCCGTAAGCTATGTTTCCAATGATATATGTGGAACCGGGTGTAAAGTCTCGCAAATCTCCATTAAAAAGGGAAGATCCTCCAACGAGACGGATGTTGTGTCTAGTCCGGGCAACTAGCCGATAATTGATTTCGGATAGAACATAAACAAATATGTTAATAACGCGCGGAGAATTTTAATACCGCGATGCCCTTGGAAGAATGCAAAGAAGGAACAGGAGTGGGTTTTTAGTCAGTAAAAGTCTGACACTATCTCCCACTCCGCCCAAGAGTAGGATTTGTCATTAGATGATTTTCCCACCTTAAAAAAAAAATACCGCGATGCAAGATTTTGAATTTTATTTTCTACGAGTCATAGATGTCGCTACAACGATAATGACGCAATTTCTTCGACTGGCCTGATGGTTTAGTAGTTAGTAGTCCTGACTGCTATGCCGGAGATCGTGGGTACGATTCTCACCCAAGAAAAATGTTTGTGTGATGAGCACAATCATTTGTTCCGTGTCTGCGTGTAATTTATCTATAATATGTATACAGTATTTAGAGATATATATAAATATGTTTATCAGTTGTCTAGTACTCATAGCACAAGCTCTGCTTAGTTTCGGACTAGATGGCTTTGTGTGAAAGTTGTGGAATATTATTATTATATACAAATAGTTATAAGAGTAATCGGATCAGTACCGTCGTGGTTAACCGATCACGAGGCTAATATGTGCTAAGCCAAATGACGCAGAACGCCTCTACTTCCTAATTAGTAGGAAAATAAATTAAAAGAGGTACTTTACCAAAGCCATAGCAGAACGCAATGGGTTACATGATGATCACTGTAGCATTTCATAGCATTTACCTGCAAAGATAAAAATACAATATTATTATTATTGTTGTAATAATAACACGATAACAACCGTATTTATAACTTACTAGCTGACACGACAGACACGTTATTCTGTATTAGCTATGATTATACTGTCAAACGTGTGAACTATCAAATGCGTGAACGGCAGTATATTCCCTTGGGACATTTTTTTACTTTTACGGGCGAAGTCGCTATCAGAAACTAATAAAGTTTGAAAATCAAATCAAAATATTTTTTACACCACCTGCTCGATTATACCCTTTTATAAGTCATACAACCATCACTTAAACCAAGTCATTCTGTCTCTAGGGAGATAATGTAGTATGGGCGATCCCTAGGGAATAATGTGATTTGAATTTGGAATGTCAAAAACCAATATTTTGAAAAAAAAAAATATTAAGTACGTTTAGGTACATCAAACAAGTTTATTAAAAAATCAAACTGGCCACTAACAAAAAAATAAATAAAAAAATAAAATGTGGTTACTGATGAGTCTCTAAAAAAAAGTAAAGAAAGAGCTCCGTTACGGCTGAATTCGGTAATCTTCGATAGTCTTCGGGAGTTGCGAGAGGTTGCGAGCGACTAGCATTTATTTTATTTGACATGTTATTGTTTTGAAGGAGCTAAATCAAACGTAGGTGATTAAAAAATATTCCTTCAGTGTCATGTTTGCTCAGTGTACATAAAAAACTTTAAACATTATGGGCGATTCTTTCACGGAAGACGTTATAAACCGTTTAGCAGAAGATCCTCGAAAATTACTTTTAAAGTAGAAGCGATTTAAATAAAATAAAAATGCATGTATAGTCAAATTTACTTTTAACTACATAAAAAGCAGGATCATTTGCGGCTGTTTGCACTACACACTACACACATATACCTAATGTTTCATGTAGGTGTGTTTACTGTTAGTGTAGTGTGTCTGACAAAACAGCCGCGGACGATCTGACCTAAAAAATCTGACTTGCCCCCTCCTAAGCCAGAAGCTGGGTACGCCCCTGTTCACATAGGGTCTACATGGGCACTAATAAATCGTCAGAAGCTAGTGCAGGGTTAGTCGACAATGTAAAAATGCAATCAATATTGTCGAATAGTCAAAATGATATCCTAATTGAAATTTAGAGGATCAACAACAAGCATTAAAAAAATATATACGATCAGATAGCCAATGAAATATGCAGATATTGTGTCTACCTAGTTTAAGTTAAATGAGATAGGTATTGCTGATAATCAATGGTCCTCTGTTATGTGATATATGATAATAGCTGCAGAAACAGATAAGCAATCGTAATCAATACTGCCACCATGTGAGACTCGCGGTATACGTACCTATTCGTAACCAGTTGATGATTCAAAATAAGTGAATCGTTCCGAAGAAACCGATTACCGAGGCGATTATGTTTTTTTTTTTTGTCGTGTGGCACTAAGGCGATTATGTTTGCAGACTGCGAAATAAAATATATAAATAAAAACCGGCCAAGTGCGAGTCGGACTCGCACGTGTAGGGTTCCGTACAACTATACAACATTAGACACTTTAATATAAGTATTATGCAGACCAGTGAAGCCCGAGTAATAAGGTCCCGTTTTTACCCTTTAGCTACGGAACCCTAAAAATTAGTTGCCGAATTTAATATGTGAGTGCGTTCGTATTTGTCAGGACAAGGTTTGTGTTAAAATCTGGGTTGCGAAATTGTTTGAAGGAGTTATAGCAATCCTGGAACGCAACAAGAAACTGGAGGAAGGAGGAGGTCTTACAGGGGATGTCGTACACTGCGATGATGTCAGGTGGACCCGTAGAACTTGGATCTTTGGATCTTTCCCATGAAGGAATGGAGGTAGCGATAAGAGGGCCTCAAAGTAGGTGAACCGATGACAAGATGGGTCGACCAGATTCGTTAAAAAAAGAAAACCTACAGATAATAATTTCCCTAATGAAAGACAATGATATAGAGTTGAGCATGTAATAACTACAAAGATTTTTGACTTTTGGGCAAATTTAGAAGCCACCATCTTGTTTTTTCAGAACATTTACCACAGATAAGAAAAGTTTACCAACAGCTCTGTCTTGTAATGCCTTTTTGCTTGTGGTCCTAAAATACTACTAAAAAAAAGTAATTACATATTTTTATAGGTGGAAGTTTACGCCGACGTTCGGGCCGCGGTCGCGGTTCAAAGAGCCCATTTCCCATAAAACCTTTCTAGCACTGCACTGTTTACAAATCAAAGAAGGAAATAAAAAAAAAAACAAAAATATCAAAGAAGGAAAGTCCACATCACTATAGCAGTCGTTATCAAACAATCATTAGCGTTATCATCGCTAAGCGGCACGCTGTCCTCATGTAATTATCTGATAAAGCAACGTGTGTGAGATCTGAGGATTCCTTATCACTGTTTACATTCGGATCTGGCTTTACTTATACCACAATTTTATTTTGGGGGCTGGGAAATCACTAAATAACTTTTCTAGCTCTGGGTGGAGGGAGTGTCAGAATTTTACTGAAGAAAATCCACCTGTGTTCCTTCAGTTGTTTTTTGGGTCAGCATCACGCTGTACGATTAGAAAGAGTTAACGTGGTGTTATATTAATATAGAAACCCGCGCTCCCAGAACGCAAGGGCAACTGAACGACACAGGTGTGATTTCAGTCAGTAAAAGTTCGTCACACACTCGCGCTTCACCTTAGAGCAGGAAAAGTCATCGGATGATTTTTCCACCTCAAAAAGAAAACCGTAGTTTCATCTGAAAATGTGATTTAATCTTGTAAAACTTCCAGAGTTATGAGGAGCTAAATTCATGCATACCTACTTTGTTATTGTAACACATTGTGTATCTCCTGACCCCGTTTGATACACTGTTACGAATCTAGATTTTTGTAAACAAGCAACAAATTCTATTAGCAATGCCTCTAGACAATGTAGGTCGACTTGCAACGCAATTTTACTTACAATGAAGTCTCATCTCTTAATCTTCTACAATTTTAAACGCTGTACTTGCAATGTAGTGCCTTACATTAGCGCCGTCTATCATAAAGCGTAAGCATAATCAGTGGTGTTGCCAGTGATGACATATGGCACTGAAACATGGTCGCTTACAATGGGCCTCATCACAGTCACCCAAAAGGTAATGGAAAGGGCTATGCTCGGAGTTTCATTGCGTGATCACATAAGGAATGAAGATATCCGCAGGAGAACCAAGATCGCCGACATAGCCCGAAGAATCGCCAAACATAAGTGGCAGTGGGCAGGGCACATTGCTCATAGAACGGACGGTCGATGGGGCCGAAAGGTTCTAGAGTGGCGACCTCGTACCGGAAAACGCAGCGTTGGAAGGCCTCCCACAAGGTGGACCGACGACCTGGTGAGAGTCGCGGGAATGTGGTGGATGCGAGACGCATAGGATCGGTCGTTGTGACGCTTGGGGGAAGCCTATGTCGAACAGTGAACGTCTTTCGGCCGAAATGATGATAATCAGTCTACAGAGATCCCACCGCTGGGACACAGGGTTCTTACTAGAGGGAAGTGGGCCATAATGTAGCCATGTAAATAATGGGCCCAGAGCGGACTAGTGGGTAACTTTTGTTAGAGTACCTATAACAAAAACAAATCCATCTTACTTCAACACAATGGTTTTTCTTGAACCCAACCAATAAATATTGTATTGAATAATCCGAGCCCCTTGTAACCATTTGACTGAAATCCCTAGTTTGGTCAAAGCTACTGTACTTATTCCTTTATTGTTTAGAACACCTTCCATTAAGAAAAGGATAATAAACAATTATTGAAATCCGTAAAACGGTGTTTCCATTTTTTTTTGTAGGGAAATCATCTAATGATATCCCTTGGGCGGAGCGCAAGGGCGTGTCAGACTTTACTGACTAAAACCCACTCCTATTCCTTCTTTTGCCTTTGTTCCAGGGTCCAGGGGTTCACTTTCTCACAACCGATGACCCCAGTAAGCTTCGACCCTGCTGGGCCCCTACGGTTTGCTGACATCTCCTTGAGGCGCGCGTGGAACCCTACGCGCCGTAGACGACTTGGGCGTTGTCCACTTATCAATCCAAAATCATGAACTAAAGATCACTATCGCAAAATCAAGAACAGATCCTTCCTCATTATTTCGAACTTCGAATCGATTCGCATGTTGCAGACTGACGCGTCGTAATTTACAAATCGCGTGGTTGTCGATAAAAGGTCGCAGTAGTTGTTTATGTAAGCAAGCGAAAGTGAAATTTTCGCGAAGCGGCGCGCGACCCGCACGCCGTTAAGGCGACACACTCGTCTCGAAATAAATGCGAAAGTCTGCCCATTGCCTAATGAAGGAAATTTATGCGACATATTGTGAGTTATTTATCCTTGAATTGTTGGAGCACGCTGCGGGTAGTGCTTGCATGTAAAGAGAAAATGTTTGGACTAAATTGACGGAAATGCAATGCATTTAGTTTATGATGTCACTATGATTGACTAGGCTTGGTGATCAGACCCGGTTTCGCACGAGTGCAAATTATATCTATATACCCGTATACAAAAGGGGAAACTGACTGACTAACATATCAACCGAAACTACTGGGAATAGGAGCGTGAAATTTTGCACGAGGTTTCCTTTTATGACGAAGGCGAGCACTAAGAAAGGATTTTTCAAAATTCATTCCCTAAGGGGTTGAAGCGGGGTTCCAAAGTTTGTATGGAGAAACTTACATTTACGCGAGCGAAGCCGCGGGCACAAGCTTGTATCTACATAAACCTTACTCGTTCATTGCTCTTTGTATTAATGAAAACTACATCAAAATCCGTTGCGTTAGGTTAGGAAGAGTTAGGTGCTAATCAAAGAGACAGCCAAAGGAACCAAGTCATATCATTTTCATAAACTCCAAACAAACATAACTATCAACTAACAACAATAAAACAATTACAAAACAAATTGTTTAATTTTCCGTGTTTTTGCCAGCATAACGCGTTGCGGTCGGAAACAGTGTCGTTCGTAATTATCTTGCGCTGATAACTTCGAGTAGAGAGGTCTTTGCCCTTGAGAGCCAATAGACTCGCTATGGAGCAAAAATAGCCAGTTACAATTACCAAAGTGCCACAGTAATTGCTTCATTTGGTGTCGGATACCAGTGGACACTAACAGTGGACCATATTCGTTGAATAGAGTACAGACTCGAGTGTTACTAATCAAGACCGTGGAAAGAGGTGACATGTCTGTAAGTCTAAATTAAGAAAATTCTTTTACTGGCGGTTACCTACACTATCGGAGTTTCCATCATAGGTTTCTTTTTAACCACGATGAAAAAAAATGCACTGTTCTTGCCGAACAGACAACAGGAGCGATGCCACAAATAAACAAGTTTTCAATGAAAATAATTTTTTCATAGCAAGCTTTTATATTGCGGTATATAACTATATAATTAACACTCATCAAGACCATTCCATAAAGCTCAAACACGACAGGGTTATCTGAGTTCCTATGGCGAGCAATGGGTGACTCGCCGTCAGACCGTCCGGTAACCGTCCGGACCGAACCCAAGTCTTCAACGGCGCGTGCTGTTCCACGCGCGCCTTAAGGAGATGTCAGCAACTGTAGGGGCCCAGCAGGGTCGAAGCCTACTGGGGCCAAGGGTCTGATTCTGAAAGGAAGACTCGGCCCTGGTACGAAAGGCAACGAAGGAACATGAGTGGGTTTTTAGTCAGTAAAAGTCTGACACTATCTCCCGCCCCGCTCAGGAGCGGGGGATGTCATAAGAGGATTTTCCCCGGAAAAAAAAAAACTCAACACGGAATTTCTAAAAAAAAAATCCCGCAAAGAACGCAAAGGGCTACTGAAAGACACAGATATGATTTTAATCAGTACGACACGTCCTCTCGCTCCACTCTAAAAGAGAAATCATTATATGATTTCCCGTCTCAAAAGAGAAAAAGATCCCGTAAAATTTTCAATCGTTTTGCGTAAATACGCTAAAAATCACATTGCATAGGTGTGACTGAGAATCGTATAGCTTCGCCTTAACAGTTGACTGCTAGAGAAATTCCCCTTGAAAAGCGAAAGGCGACACATCACGTGTTTCTCGTTCGATGGTAGGTAGGTAGGTTGCTTCTAAATGACAACCAGTTTCCAACCCAAACCAGTAGAAAGGGGTATCAAGGTGACCGATGGCAACTGAGTACACACCCACTTTATTTTAAAGAATTGCGAAACGTCTTGAGCGAATAATGCAACTGGATTTGCGTTTTAGGAACCGGTGATATTTTCAAGTAGCGAGCGTATTACTCCGCATAAAAGAGGATTCTCCAAGGTAGCCTGTAAAATTTAATGTTAGGTTCTATATTCATTCAAAAATATGTTTTTTTGTTTGTTGTTTAGCAACCGTAACAATCTCGCCGCACTGCGAGTGTCCACCCCTGCGTTGTTGATACCTCTACAGTCCGGACTAAGCGTTTCGCCTCATCGTTTATACCGCTTACATCGAAGGACTGGAACAATTTGCTTGCTGCGGTTTTCCCATTTCATTATAATTTAGGTGTCTTCAAGGCTAGAGTGAATACTCTTAAAAAACTAATACGCCTCACTATCAACGATTGCATCACTGCTTACCATCAGGTGGGATCGCAGTTAAGCACTAGTTTATATCAATTTAAAAAAAAAGGTTTTACTGAGTTATAATTATTAAAATCATCAATACAACAGTTACACTAACTTTTTCTTGAAGTAGCCATTCAAATTCATTAATAATTATAATTCTCTCGTATTACGGCCGCCAATCACATTTTAATCAACATACAACTTGACCTAGAAAATGTAAAAAACTTAAGAAAATTTGGATTTCGCGGAAACTCGCGACGTTAACGTTGCGTCTGCGCAAAGTTGGCGCGGCACAAACGTTGGAGAAGCGCCAATGCTTGTAAAACGCTAGTGGGATAACGGCCTAAGTAGAGAAAGAAAGAAAATATGTTTATTTGGTACAAACGATAGTGTTTGTACCAAATAAACATATTTTCTTTCTCTACTTTCATATTTTTAAGGTAAAAACGAAAAAGAATTAAAAAATAATCTATACTAATAATAAAGAGGTAAAGTTTTATTTTTGTTTTTGGAAGTGGTAATCTCTGAAAGTACTGGTCTGATTGCTAAAATAATATTCCACAACTATCATACAACGCCGTCTAGTCCCAAGCTAAGCAGAGCTTGTGTTATTGTACTAGACAACTGATAAACATACATATATATTCCTGAATACATACATATTATAGATAAATTACACCCAGACACAGAACAAATGATCATGCTCATCACACAAACATTTGTCCTGGGTGGGAATCGAACCCACGACCTCCGGCATAGCAGTCAGGGTCACTAACCACTAGACCAACAGGCCTGTCGCCTAAATTTTTTCACTGATAGAAAGCTGCTTTATTCTTGAGTGACATAGGCTATATTTTATGTGCGCAGGCGAAGCTGCGGTTTTGCCCGCAGCTTCGATTTTGGAAGCCGGAATTTCTGGTTTTGCTTCGTCGTGTTCTGGGGCCTTACCATGACGTGTTATAATGTCAAGCGTGCGAACGAGAAGGAGGGATGGAACTATACACCCTCTATAGCTCCATCGGTCCATCCCTTTAATAATTCAGTTTAGTTTCGTAAATGTATCGCGCTAAGCGCTCGTGGTAGGGCCTGTAAACAAAATACAAAAAGAAAAAAAAATCTAGGCAAGTGCGAGTCGGACTCGCACACTGAGAGTTCCGTACAAACTTCCCTATAGTATAAATAGTCTAATTCCCGAATGGAGTCTCGAAAAATTGTCCGAATCACAAAAAAAAAACGTAATGACAAATTTACAGTTTTCAGATTTATTCCTATACGTATACTATAAGACCTTGCTTTATGCAAAATTTCAGGATTCTGGGTCAACGGGAAGTGTCGAAATATACTTTTCTTAAGACATAAACGATCGTATCTTTTTTTCGTTAACTTAGAAATTTCGATTTTTTTCACAGCTTCAAGACACCGCAAACTTGAGTATATAGTTTTAATTTCAACTCAATACCTCCACGCGTTTCCGAGATAAAGGGTCTTGACAGACCGACAGGCAGACGGACGGACAACAAAGTGATCCTATAAGGGTACCGTTTTTTCCATTTGAGGTACGGAACCCTAAAAAAGAAATTGACGACTTGAGAACCTCCTCCTTTTTTGGAAGTCGATTACAACTAAAATAGTTTGCCCCACATACTTGCACATAGTCACTATGTAGAAAGTTCAAAACGCAATAAAATAGGACACTTTACGACGAACGTGGTCAGGCAGGTCAGGTATTAAACAAGGTAATTCATTATTGATCTACTTACCTGCTTTAATATTTTATACACACATACATAAAATCATATCTGTGGTAATAAACATTGATAGTCGGGCTTAGACTATATCGTGATAGCCCAGTGTCTAAGGCAACCCCCTAATGAATGAGGTCGTGGTTTCGGAACGCAATAAGTGCCGATGAGAATTATTTAATTCATATGTACTTTTGTCACCCCGTGTCTCGGAAAGCACGAAGTCTTTGGTCTCGGTTTTCATTCGTAGATCTTTAACAGACGCCAGAAAACTGACCATCAGTCTATGTAGGTTTGATAGGCAATCGGTCCATGTAAAACACAGATATCAGTTGCATCCGGTTAGCCTGGAAGCTGACCCCAACACAGTTGGGAAGAGGCTTCCGAGATGATGATGATGAGGCGGGCTTAGGCCTCGGAAATGAAGTCGGCGGGCAGCGGGGCGGCGGCCGTTCCTGGGGCACTGGACTCATATGCACTGCTGCAGCTCTGGTGCAGCAGGAAGCTCACACAGTTAGGTACAGTTGTAGGTTTATAAATTAGTTTTATTGTAAGTTGTTTTAATTTTAATGTCATCATCATCATCTTCCTGCCCTTATCCCGTGTTATTTGAGGTCGGCGCAACATGTTTTTTTCTTCCATTCCGCCCTGTCATTCGTCATGCTATCACTAACTTCCTTTTCTTTCATATCACTCTTCACAAAATCCATCCATCTTTTCTTTGGTCTCCCTCTCCCTCTCCATCCATCCACATGTAAACTCATAACTCTTTTAGTAACACTCGCAATATATTCCATCATATTAACGCGCCAAAAAAATTTTTGTATTTTTTTAAAACACTATGTAATTAATTATTATTTCTTTCAGTTTCGTTCCAAGTTACGTTCAAGGTTTCTCAAATGTCAAAACGGGCCTTTTATTTTTAAACGAGTTTAACATACTAGAGAAGCAAATGAATATACTAAACTAGCTACTGCCAGCAGCTTCACCCGCGTGAATGTAGAAAATTGTCAAGAGAACGAACTCTCGGGATAAAAAGTACCCCATGTGCTATTGTACGACATGGTCTACCCGTGTACCAAATTTCATCCAAATCTGTTCAGCCGGCCGAGCGTGAAATAGTAACAGACAGACACACATACTCACACACAAAACAAAACATTCCCCTTTATAATATAAGTGTGAGTAATATTTTGTTGTTCAACATAATTAATTACTTTGTAACTTATAGAAATTAAAAAACAAATACAGTACTTAATTTATTTATTATTGTTCAATTTATATTGTATCTATCTGTTATTTAACCTAAGGTGTCATGTTAACTGTGTAAATATTTATTTCATTTATAATCCACAATAAATAAAATTATCAAAAGACTTAGTTATTTATGTTGTTTTGTTAAATTTACTTGTATTTAACAAAACAATATAACAATAGAATTATTATGAAGGAGGACTATGCCACGGAGTATTTATTAAAAATGTATGCACTAGTAAACAACACTAGGTGAATTTAATGCCTTAAGTATTTAATACAATTGCATGGGCTTGATTGTTCAGAAGAATCACCGAGGATTTAGAACGCAAAGGGCGAAAAGAAACCCAGCTGGGTTTTAGTCAGTAAAAGTCTAACACTCCCTCTTTCCAACCAGAGCGGGAGAAGTTATTTGATAATAAGCTTTTAATCTCGTGGCAATAGATAAGGTACGTTCAGTACGGTAAGACAATTAAAAAGAGCTCAAACACAATGGGATTATCTTGTTGCGCTCAGTAGTTTTTATGGCCACTGACTCCATCATCATCCCCACACAACAAATTTCAGCTGTATGGGTTAGGGTTACCAGTTTCAAAATTCATTCGCAAGACTTTGTCCTAAACAAACAAACATATAAACTTTGTTATTTAAGGGGACTACACAATCTAAAGCGCGGTCATTCTCGGACTGCATACGAAAGAGATGGCAAAGACAATGCTTGCAAATATGAAGATTTTACTGATTTACTAAAAATCAAGATTTGAATTTAAAATTAAAACACTAAGGCCGGAATTCGCCAATAAAACTAATCGCGGTTTAACGTTTGGCTCGCATAATCGCGTTTAGCCGCTGTCAATAGGGTCACTTGTAAAAATACAACAAAAGAAAAATACAGACAAGTGACACTAGTGATAGCGGCTAAACGCGATTATGCGAGCCAAACGTTAAAACGCTATTAGTTTTTTTGGTGAATTCCGCCCAAGACAAAACTTGGTTGTAGAATTATCTGACAAGCAATCACAATGATTGCATGTATATTTATATAATTTGTAGAGGCATCATTGTGTTTTTTTTCTATCGTACTATATTATCTATAATATTTTTTGAATACATTAGCATTTATTCTGAAGAACAACATAATATTTCTGATTTTGTTTACTGCAGTAGATCACATACTTTTGTGCATTATAAAACTCGCAATTAGCTCCTTTATTCATCTTAAATAAAAGCTTGTCAACACTACATACACAATAATACATTATTATGTTCCATTACTTCTGCCTTTATCAAAACATATCTGTGCTGACGAAAGCAGTGCGCACAGATCCGGAAACAAATTTATCATTCAGAATAACAATTACGTCCAGTTATCGTAATGTATCTTATCATTATTATTTTTTGTATCGATTGAAAAAAAACTGACCTCGGAATTTAAAAACGTGAAACTTATCGACAACAACAACTGTTTTATCACTATATTTTTTATTAATTACGTCAGATAATATGATTTTATTTATTTTGAATGCAAGATGTTAGTTCAGTAAAGTCACTGTAATAATTTCCTTCAATGGCATTGTGCAATAAAATTGAATTAGAATAGATGTCATAAAACTATTTTCACTCATCCATGCTACACTTAGCATAATAGCATCAATAGCGGATTAAGAATAATTCATATCAAATCAAAGATAAATAACAATAACAATATGTATGTTTTATTCATTAACGCTTAAGACTCCTACAGACAGCCGCGTTGCGAGAACGTGTATTTTTACAGTCATTGACTATGACCGTAAAATTCACACAAAGCCAATTTACTAACCATCTGGGTAAGCAATACTAGTTCAATTTGGCTTAGCTATCTTTTAATAAGGAAAAACAAAAACGAAGTTGGTCGTGTCGTTAATAAAACTGTCAATAACATTGACAGGTTGTCAGCCTCAGTCCGTCTATGAATAATAAAATTCCCCTTTTTCCTTACCTACATTTTTATGACTTGTGTCATGAACGTGATTTATAAATAACACAGCTGATACACGTTTTAGAAGTTTCTTATTCAAATTAAAGTGACAGGCGTGTGACAGTAAAACATTTTCGTTCAATGATAGCAAATTCACTTTTTTTTTCTTAATTGATGTAAGCAATACAACTTTAGGCCCTTTCCGATCCGTCTGTCGTCAACGTGAGCATGGTTTAAAATTATTTCATTTATCGCAATGTTTGATAAAGAGGCAACGCGAAAAAATAGGGACAAAGCTTATTAACCCTGAACGCGTTGTTGGTATTCGGAGATTCTGTCACTCACTCGAATATTTCACAAAACTTGTTTAAAAAAAACCTTTTTTTTGTTATTAGATTTAGATGAAATGGGCAAGGTTTCTATAAATGTATTTTTTTTTTTTTTTTTGTTTTTTTTAAGGTGGGAAATCATCCAAATGACTTCTCGCGATCTGGGTGGAGCGCGAGGGCGTGTCAGACTTTTACTGACTAAAACCACACCTGTATCCTTCAATTACCCTTTGCATACTAGGACTACGGGTTGCCCTTTCGGAAATTCTCCGCGGTCCTAGCTAGCGGGCATCGGCCCCACTGGGCCCCTACGGTTTGCTGACATCTCTTTGAGGAGTGCGAGGATCACTACGCGCTGTTAACGACTGGGCTCGGTGCGGTTAATTACCGAACAGCCGGACGGCGAGCTACCCAGTGCTCGACGTCCGCAAGCCCTCGTCTACCGTGGCTGGTAGTCGGGGTCGGAATTACGTCGGCTAGGGCGTGAGGACCTTCGTTCCCTCACGCGTGCAGCCTCCTCCTTCGCTAACATTACTGCTTCGCAGAAGGAGGCGACCGCCTGCCATTCCTCCTCGCTCCGGACCATAGCCTGAACCAAGGCCCGACGTGAAAGGTCGCTGCCGCCAATTGCCTCCACGAGGACACGGCGGTGCTCCGCCCAAGCGGGGCACACCTCCACCGTATGCTCCACCGTGTCCTCTGGGTGGTCCACACAATGATGACACCCGGGCGTTGCTTCCGCCTGAATCCGATGCAGGAACCTCCCGAACTTGCCATGTCCGGTGAGGACCTGCGTCATGCGGTAGGTGAGGATGCCGTGTTGCCGCTCCAGCCACTCCTCAAAGAGGTGACTAACCGCCATTATTGTAGCGTGCCCAGCACTGGGTTGCGACAGTCGCCGTCGCCATTCCACCATGAGATCCCGCCGGAACTCGGCCCGCCATGCCGCGGCTTGGCGCGGCAGCGGAGTTTCGCCCCGGCGTTGCATCTCCACGAAATGTATTTTATTTACGTCTTAAATTTATGAGTAAGTACACCATGAAGTGCCAAAGTTCATGCATATTTTCAAAGTTCTTTATTGGATTACACAAATTTGATTTTATTTTAATAGAAGCCTAAATAATATCCACAAAATAACTAGAGAAAGATGTGTAATAATGTCATAATCACGTAAGAGCGGTTGTATGAAAATGTATCTCGGGTCGGTTGCTCTTAATAAAATAATACGACAACGTCTGAAACTTTCACAAAATCATTACGATTGTAGGTCATGCATTTTAGCGGTTAGCATCTTGTAGTACCGTTACAGATACAGGAACATTTGGTACAGTATCTACCTACTGGCAAATCGTGAGTCATTGATGATAAGAGCAATGACCTGTATTACCTGAATACCTGCTTATTTTTCTCGTCCTAGCTTACCAGCTACTTAATTATATTAACCTACCACCGTCAGACTTCTAGGAACCTTAGAAACACCACCTGGACCTGCTGGGTGCCTAGTTCGAGTTGTTTTTACGTTAATGCTATCGAAACGTTTACCGCGTTTGTCGCTCTCTGATTGGTTAACAGCTTGGAGCGGGCCAATCGGAGCGCCGATAATCTTACACGTGTCATTCGCGTTAACGTAAAAAACAAAACAAACTCCGACTAGGTATTCTGAACTCCGATTCAATGGTATATCGTCACTGAAGATTTAATAGCGTAAATTCAATAATGACTTTCACAGAGAGAGAGAGAGATCAAAACAACATTAATAAATGATGAAAACCCAATCTAAGTAACATCCGTTTTTAATTAAAAGAAATATTGGTTAGTTTTTTGTTTTCTTATTAGTTAAAACGAAGCACATGATTATTCTTAACCAAATGGCATCCTTTTTCGAAGATATATGGAAGAACTTTATCGGTTACGTATCAAGTAACTTAACAAAATGATTCACACAATGTGAATGAGGAGCCTCTACCCAGAACATGACTCATTATGAAATTCCCCAAGTGCTCCTACATCTGCATTACATTATTGACCTGAAGAATGCCACTGACGCTGCTATAGCCTACCTAAAAACCTAACCATCAAACGGACAAAGATAAAAAGAAGTTTATAAATCATCGTCATCTTCCTGCCCTTATCCCGTGCTACTTGGGGTCGCCGCAACACGTTTTTTTTTCTTCCATTCTGTCCTGTCAACCGTCACGCTATCACTAACTCGCTTTTCTTTCATGTCGCTGCTCACACAATCCATCCTTCTTTTCTTTGGCCTTAGAAGAGAAAGAATACTGTTTTAAAGTTTAGAAGTTGTAGTAGTCAATGACGATGATATTTCTGCAATTCGTTGTTGTCAATACTTTTTCTTTTCGTGTTGATGTACTCAAATTAAATTTCTGGCTACTATTTGGCCAACTGAACATCTGTTACTGGCTTTGTAAAAATCCTGAAAAGTGCAGGTGGGTGTGCAGGATGGGCAAAAGCAGGTGACGCAAGTCCTGTGCAGCGGCTCCAAACTGGTACTGTGGTAGAGATAGGTAGAGGAAGCCCCATTTGGCTAGATTCATTTTTACAGTGGCCAACCTAGGTCCGCAGTCTTTTAAGGGATTTCCAGATTGGCCACTGTAGTTCGCGTCCAGGGAAAGATGCTCTGATGGGGTTGCCATTACTGGAACTTGGTAACTTTTGATTGGCTTAAGCAATACTTAATTGAAATTAATACGTTTTGTTCGACAACCAGCTAGTCTGTAAGATATAGCTTAATCCTTTTTTTGTCACTGATTTGAATTTTATAATTAATTATACTAGCTTCTGCCAGCGGTTTCGCCCTCGTGAAAGTAGGTTTCTTCATAAAAACTTTCAACCCCCGTTTTACCCCCTTAGAGATGGAGTTTCGTAAAATCCGTTCTTAGCGGATGTCTACACCCTATAAGGAACCTACCTGCCAAATTTTAAGTTTGTAGGTGTTATAGTTTCTGAGATTTCGTGATCAATCAGTGAGTGATATTTCGCTTTTTTTAGATATAGATTAGACTTATTTATGTAGGCTTATTATTTAATTGTACACTGGATTCTACCCTCGAATGTGATCCCTCCGTCACACTAAGGTTTACTGGGAGAAAACTCATTGTTAAGTTCGCCTTTGTACTTGAATTGTCAAATCACTATGTACTATATCTTTATTTGTGACATTAAAGAATTAAATTGACTGATTTAATTGATTGATTTTACAAAATCACGTCAAGTTATCGACCGCCATTGAGACAAAACATTTCAAACGATATAATTTCTTGTAAATAATCGACTTTCTTTCTGCAAGTCTTCAATCAATCTAATAAAAGCTTTATGTTATGAAAGATAAGGCAGTATTTCGGTTGGATCGTGGTGTTCAATTCACATGGCCGGTTTGCCTTCACCTAAAATGCTAATCGTTGTAGCGGTAACCGAGACGGCCGGGCAGATATCTAACGGTAAAGGATTGCTTGTAATATCTCCGCGGTAGTTAACATTTCGACCGAATCATTCCGACACGCCTTCCGTAAAGGCTTACCATCTTGTATGTTTATGTTCCACGTTTTTTTTTATCAATTTCAGCTTAGTCATTTAGATTTTAAGGCTCCTCCATAAGCGTCAAGATTTGCAAAGCTATTCCCGGTTACCGGCTACCGTAAGCGCGAGCATGCGGACAGAGAGCAATGGGTAGCTTGCCGTCCGCCGTGTCCGGTAAGAACCACGCCCTAGTCGACCAATGCCTCAAAGAGATATCAGCTAAAGGGACGGGGTCTACTAGGGCTGATGATTACTAAGGTTGTGAGTGGGATTTAGATTTATTTGGTAGTTCGAAAGAGTTACCGTGGTCTTGGAATGCAAAAGGCAACTGACGGAATACAGGTAGAAGTCCGACACTCCCTCTCGCCCCATCCCGAGTGGGAGAACTTATTTGATGGGGGTTGGAGGACCCTCTCTCCACAAACAGGTACAACGCGACAATATGAAATAATTTTAATAGTGGACTTTTTTTTGGAAAATTTTCAGTGTATTTGTCACACTTGCCTGCTGAGAACCTTTACAGTTTTGTCTGAATATAAGTACAAAAAAGTATAAGTGAGTAAAATAAATAAGTAATAGGTAAATAAGTAAAGTAAAAATATAAGTACATTTGTTTTATTATATTTCGACTAGTTTATTGTTAAGGCCTTTCAAACAAAGAATGATCAGATTACATAAGGATTATCTAGTTTAAAAATAGAGAAGAAGATTAGATTGGAGAGGCACATAATATCCAAAATGATATCACGAGTTCCTGAGATGTCAAGTAAAAATCATGCGGACATAATAACTCAGTAAGACAGTCCAACTTTCTCAACAATGGCAAAAGATTTCGTCTGTAAATTTTTAAAGGCGCCTTCAAATTAGCCGCGAATACCGCGCGATGGCAGAGCGTGTGTAGCGCGGCAGTCGCGCGTTTTTTATTTATATGGAACTGGCTTCTGCCAGAAGCTTCGCCCGCGTGAAGGTAGGCTTTCCTTCCAACTTTGGAACCCCCTTCCTCCCCTTAAGGGGGTGAATTTTGAAAAATCCTCTCTTAGTGCTTGCTTACGTCATAAAAGGAAACCTTGTGCAAAAATTCACGCTCTTAGGCCCTGAAGTTTCGGCTTTGTGATGATATGTCAGTCAGTCAGTTTTTCCTTTCATAATATATGTATATATATAAAAAGATAACAAAGCAGCGCTATATAAATACATACATATATAAATACATACATATATAAATAAATTACACCCAGACAGAACAAATGATCGTGCTCATCACAAAAACATTTGTCCTAGGTGGGAATCGAACCCACGACCTCCGGCATAACAGTCAGGGCCACTAACCACTAGACCAACAGGCCAGTCAGTATGTTTTCTTGGGATGATTTTCACATTTATGTATATTTATAAAGGCAATGTGTATGTTTGTCACTTCTTCACGCTGAAACTGTTAAAGAGATTTGGATGAAGTTCGGCAAACGGCTACACCATGTCCTGGAGCACATAGGATACTTCATTCCCTTGGAATGAATTTCTGCTATTACGCGGGCGAAGCTGCTGGTTATAGCTAGTCCAGAATAAATGAAATGTAGTTTTTTTTTTTAAATAGGTAATAAAAGATTCGTGAACAGAAACGGGAAGCATTGAACATAAGAAGTTCCTATTTACCACGAATTTGTAAATTAGGTTTTACCAGTGACGCTTCACTTCTGAGAATACAATGACTAAGTGAGGAAGACACAAATTGTAAAAGAAAGCACCTAAAGTGTTCTAATGACACACGGTGGGCTGAAAATCAAAGTCTGTCTAATGTACAAACCGTGACCGAGACCGTGATGTGTGTGTGTTGTGTATGTGTATGTGTGTGTATGTATGTGTGTGTGTGTGTGTGTGTGTGTGTGTGTGTATAAGTCTAGTTGCCATATAAAATGCATGGAAACCGACGCGTCCAAATCGGCGTACGTGGCCCACGTGGACCTAATGTAGTTTTCTACCTTTACCAGTGTTTTCTGCAGCCTGTTTGACATTACACTGATTTTTTAAATTTTTAGTAGGGGTGACTCAGAAAACCTGCCATGCCATTTTGTTTGGTTATATTATTCACGATCATTTGTTCTGTGTCTGGGTGTAATTTATCTATAATATGTATGTATGTATTTAGAAATATTTATGTATGTTTATCAGTTGTCTAGTACTCATAACACAAGCTCTGCTTAGCTTGAGACTACACGGCGTTGTGTGATAGTTGTGGAATATTATATTATATATTATTATTATTATATTGTCCACAAAAATCCATATTTGTAGATATTTGCGAAGAAGGATTTGCCGTCTCTATCGTGTTCCTATGACAATTTCTATCTACCTCTTAGAAAATAAGTTTTAATTATATTAATACTTTAAAATGAAAGGTATTCTCACAGATCGTACGCGGTTTGACATTGAATTTTTCACTACTAAATCAAAACTCGACAATGATAAACTAAACAATATTTAATTGAAACTGCTAACAATTACATTAAATTAAAATTGTCATTTCTATTGCATTTGCATCAAACAGATAATGTAACACAATTTTCACTTGCCACTAACTCGTTTTATCGCAACAAAGTAAACATGAAGTAAAGCCTCAGATACATTAGAGGACAAAATGGTCCTCCAACATAACACGAGCGACACTTAATCTACGTGACGCTTCAACATTGCAGTGTCCCACACCTTGCCTCCTAATGATGCATTCACGTGATACGGAACAAGTTGTTGGAAAATTTGACAACAATGCGCGTCAGGTTGGAGGACATTTTGTCCCCTTATATATCTGAGGCCAAGTGTTTACACAATTGAAATTTTAGAAAATTTTGTAAAACAAGGAGCTGTCAAATGTAAAAAAAGATAAATAATAATAATGTAAAAGTATTACATTTGTCACTATTATTGTGTTTTAATTCGAAAGAGATTTTATTCGACTGCGGAAAGGCAGTTTCTCAAAATAAATCTATTAAATATTAAGACATTATTCGTTCAGTTTTAAACTTATTACCTTTGTGTAAGAGAATCGTGATTTGTATTAATATAGTCTTTGTCTTTTTTTTTTTCACTTTAAGTAATATAGTTTTAAAAGTAGTGTAAGTAACCAAAGAAAGTGAAACCGCGTGGGACAGTTAGTCAAGTAGGTATATAACATTATTCTTAGTATATATGCGAAACCAGGATATAGTTTGTTCAGAATCAGTAACTGAATAGATTATTTTTACACCATGTTATATTTTTTCCCAAAATATTTAAAAAAAGGTCACAAGTTGGACACTACCGACACTAAGTACAACACAGGTCACGGCAGGTCATAGCGGGCATTAGGTGCCAGCGCACACCTGGGTGTGGGAGCAAAACAACTCCTCAGTCGTGCAGATGGCTCAGTGACCATGTATTTGTGCGGACAACTATTTAACATAACTAATAACAAGCTTATAACTTTGTGATTTTCCATGATACAGTTATGAAATTTTGTACATTTATATTCTTTACATTAAAATAGACTAGACACGTGTTTCGGGTTCGCATATACTAAAACTAATTTTATATATAGTTACTATCGTTTAAAATTATATCAGAAAATGAAAATGTTATTTTCATGGTGTACGTAGGCCACATAAAGCATGGAAAAAGACTTGCTTTACCGCACTCGAATAAAATCTCTTTAGAATATGCTGACATTTTTTTTTTGCATCGGTATCGTGTCACTCCAAATCTGAAATTACAAAGGTCAATGAACTAACTACAATGGAGTAGGTCTAAGCTTCTTTGGAACTCCTCATCTTCTCGCTCACGGATCATTCGACCCTGTTCTGTAATTCTAATAAGCAGACGGTCTATTTCCTGGAAATAACAATAACCAACATATAACGCAAACACTATCAAAATCTACTAGACTTCCTAAGGGAGGAGTTGAGAGAAGAGTAAATCGTTTTTAGGGTTCCGTATGTAAAGAATAAAAAGGGGACCCTATTACTAAGACCGGTCCGTCTGTCTGTCACCAGGCCGTATCTCATGAATCGTGATTGACAGCTAGACATTTGAAATTTTCACAGATGATGTATTTCTGTTGCCGCTACAACAAAAAAACACTAAAAACAGAATAACAGAAATCTTTAAGTGGGGGCTCCCCGTTTTTTGGTGCGGAACCCTTTGTGCGCGGATTAAACATGAGTAATATTGATAAGTATTATTATTTTCGAGTCTCGACCACTTGGAGCTCGTAATTATTGTTTCTGTTTTTTTTTCCTCATTTCACCAATAAACACGTGAAATAACCTAAGAACAGCCACACGATCCGATGTCGTAGATTAATAAAACCTGGCGGAATCGCAAGATTAAATCTAATTCTTAGTTGTGGAATTTAGCCTGGTAAATTGAATCCCTAAGTTTTCAAGTTCTTATTTAACATCATCATTAGTGTCCATAAAGTATACTTATTAACTAGCGGCTCCCGGCAGACGTCCTGCCCGCAAGCAGATTGTGTCAGAAAAAAATCGAGAAACCGATTGCAGCGCTACCTACTGAGTTAAATTGTATTTACGAACCATCTAGGGACCCACTCTTAATATACACACAAAGTTTCATCCACATCGTTAGGCCGTTTAGAAGGAATTAGGTGATAAACACACGTTCTACAGAAGAATTTTAAAATTTATAAAGATTCTGCTGTACGTGTGTCTATCACTTTCAAAGTAAATAAATAGTTATTTTTGTTCAAGAGGATGTCAAGTGATTTCAAATTGCCTGAGATAGAAAGTGAATGTATTTTTACTGCTTTAAGAGATGACGCATAAAACTCATTACTCACACGATATCACATTAACTTCATATAAGTGATCATGGAAGAGAACTAATAAAAAAAAAACCGGCCAAGTGTGGTTGCGTAGGTACCGTCCGTAGTAAAAAAAACGGCAAAATATCACATTTCTTGATGGGAGCCCCACTTATTTTTTATTTTATTGTTATAAACCAGTGCTTGGCTGCGATCCCACCTGATGGTAAGCAGTGACGCAATCATTGATGGTGAGGCGCACAAGCTTATTAAGAGCCTATTCACTCTAGCCTTGAAGGCACCTAAATTATAGTTGGACGGGAAGACCGCAGCAGGCAAATTGTTCCAGTCCTTCGATGTACACGGTATAAACGACGAAGCGAAACGCTTAGTTCGGACCGTTGAAGTTTCAACAACGTAAGGGTGGATAGGGTAACTGCGCTACTCACCGTACGTCGGGTTGTCCGATGGTAGAAAGGAGATGGCGGAATCAATCAAATCATGCAGTTCCCGCGCACATTCTCCAAAATATTTAGTTAAATAAATATTTAGTTTATTCTGTTTTTAGTGACAACAAATGTTGTTATAGCGGCAACCATATACCAATACATAATATAATCTGTGAATATTTCACTGTCTAGCTATCACGGTTCATGAGATACAGCCTGGTGACTGACAGACGGACAGCGGTGAGAAGTAATAGGATACCCAGTGCTGGGCACGCCACAATTATGTCGGTAAGTCCCCTCTTTGAGGAGTGGCTGGAAAGACAACACAACGTTCTCACCTTCCGGATGACGCAGGTTCTAAAAGGACATGGTAAGTTCGGAAGGTTCCTGCACCGGATCACGCCCGGGTGTCACCATTGGGTGGAAACGGTGGAGCATACGGTAGAGGTGTTCCCCGCTTGGGCAGAGCCCCGTTGTGTCCTCGTAGGAGCGATCGGCAGCAACGACCTTTCGCGCCGCGAGGGAACGGCTCTCACGCCCCAGCCGGGATCCCGATCCCGATTTCCAGCCACTGTAGGCGCAGGCTTGCGGACGGCGAACAATGGGTAGCACGCCGTCCGGTCGTCCAAACCAAGCCCAAGTCGTCAAAGGCGCGTAGTGTTCCACGCGCGCCTCAAGGAGATGTCAGGAGCAAATCGAAGGGGCCCAGCAGGGTCGAAGCCTACTGGGGCCATTGGTTAAGTGAAAATGAACCCCGAGGCCCAGGAAAGGCAAGGCAAAGAAGGACAAACGAGTGGGTTTTAGTCAGTAAAAGTCTTACACGCCCTCTCGCTCCGCCCAAGGGCGTGAGATGTCATAAGATGATGTTCGAACTAAAAAAAAAAGTAATAGAATATATTTTTATCCTTTGAGTACGGAACCCTAAAAGACAATTTAAAAAGTTTTTTGAATTTATAATCAGCATTTTTTATTATGAAAGGTTTACTTTTGGCCACCGTCTCACCTAATGGTAAGTGATTATATTGTCAAAGATAGAGCACCGTTGCCTAGAAACTAATCTATTCGCTCTAGCGAAATTTTTTTTTTTAAAGGAGTAAAATTAGTCTTCAAATTGCTACTTAACAACAAATTTCTTTATTGGCATTTTATCAGCTGACATGACAAGTAGGTACTAAATAGGCGAAATCCTTTGTCACAAACCATTGCCTAACCTACGTGCCAGTTCGCATGTCACATGATTATCATCGCATCGCATTTGAGCGTCAAAATATGTTCGTTTTTTAGAGTTCCGTACCTAAAAGGAAAAAACAGAACTCTTATAGGATCACTTTGTTGTCCGTCCGTCTGCCTGTCTGTCTGTCAAGACTCTTTATCTCGGGAACGCGTGAAGATATCGAGTTGAAATTAAAACCATATACTTAGGTCTACGGTCCCTTAAAGCTGTGAAAAATTCAAACTTATGAGTTAACGAAAAAAAAAAGTTACGGCCGTTTACGTCGCAAAAAAGGTATTTTGACACTCAAGGAAATCAAAATTCATAGAGTACTTCCCGTTGACCCAGAGTCCTGAAATTTGGCATAAAGCAAGGTCTCATAGCCCAAGTTTAGGAAAGAATATGAAAACTGTAAAGTTGATACGTCACAAAAAATATTATTTTTGCGATTCGGAAAAATCTTTGGAACTTAATTTTGGAATAGAACTGTTTTAGGCAATCAAGCAGCTCTGTCCTCACACCTACATGTGAAGTATGTGTTAGCAAGCAAAAACTGTGCTAATTCATCAGTGTGATTTCGGTAAACATTTGACAAATGTGGTCAAAACCTGACTAGTGAAAGTAATGTAAACAAGTTGAATGATTTTAGAGAGATGCTTTACCGTTTTTTGTAATACATAGATCGAATCGTTAGAAATGAATTACAGAGAATCATTTGCGAGTTTATTTAGAGATGGTTCTCGCTTTTACCTTGAGATACCAAAGGATAAGCATTGCCATTCAGCGCAGAGTGAAAAGGCCGTGTTTTGGACACATTACCAATCGACAGCGATGCGGAGGAGTTTTTCGACGCCATTACTTAGGGGTAAATTCGGACATTACTGCCTTTTCAGGGGTACATCTAACTGACTGCCATCTTAGACCCAGCATGGTGGAAACTGGCCTTCCTCGAGGACATTGGACCCCCTATTACTTAAGAGTTTTAAGTATAATTATAGTTAGCCATGCATTTTTTTTTTAATTTGTAAGTAGTATGTAGTAATTGTTAAATAAATTCTGTTTAACTCACGGTTATGAAGTGTAAATTGTCAGTCAAACCTGCTTGTAATATCAATAGGCACCATCGACTAAATAAATTAGTACTGTAACGCGCGTATATGCCACCAACAAACAATTCTGATTCAAAACTAGTAGTCTAATTTACTTCAATATTTAATAAATATGAGGCAAATTATAATTCACGGAGTCAACCGTAATCACGCAGGCAAACAGAGCGGGTACTGTGGACATACGTTTTAAATAACTTTATCAACTGATGCAAACACATATAGTCCCAAAAACTAATTGAATAATAGATGTGTGTGTTTAAATGTGTTAATCTCAGATGCTGGTGGGTCGAATAGAAAAAGAAACTTTAGAGGTAGGCGGAACAGAGAGTAAAGCCCCGCAAACCTCCATTGAAAAGGGAGGATCCTCCGGCCAGACGGGATGTTATGTCTGGTGGGCAACTGCCCGATAGATGATTTCGGGCTGTTCTATATGTTCTAATCGCGCGGAGAACTTTGATTGCGCGATGCAGGATTAATTCTTATATGACGCCATAGATGTCGCTACAAAACTAACAGTCTTAGATAGCCCGTTTTTTGAGGATAACGCCACACTACGACCAAAAGGAGCAGAGTAATAACAAAAAAAGCAGGTGAATCAGTGGGGGAAGCTAGTTTGACATAAGTAAAGAATTATAAAGACTTACAATGAATTACCTTTTTACCCGACTACGGCAAAACGGCAAGGAAGGGTTATGACTTTAGCAGTCTATGTATGTATGTCTGATCGATCGTAGCGACTAAACAACTGAATCGATTTTGATGAATGAGGTGTCAATCGATTTATAAGTATGGTCCGGGTGTCGTATGTAACCCGCTCTGGCTTAACACGAGTGCAAAATATTTAGATACACAAACTTCGTTTATCACTCTTTCCTTTGATTTGATTTAAAATGTCTTTATTAACGTAAGGTCATTCCAGCATCAGGTAAGAAAAACGCATCAGAAATTGTTCATCATATAAAGCGAGGAAAATAAATCTTTCAAAAAAAATAATCGATTCTTATATAAAACTTATTTCGCAACGGCTCGCAAATTGGACGGAGTCACGTTCCCAGCACTGTTGAGGCTTCCACGTTAACAATTGTTCGTTGATTGGTCCCTCCGAAAAAGTTACAGGTAGGTAGGTAATATCAAAAGTCACGCGGCAGTTTTTTTCGAGATAAAATCGGAGTGACGCTTTTGAAGCCGGTAAATATTATTGTAAAATATTATACGAATATTTTATTTTTATTTATTAAAGAAAATCAATGGCCGCTGGGGCCGAAAGTTTCTGGAGTGGCGTCCGCGTACCGGAAGACGCAGTGCTGGAAGGCCCCCTACGAGGTGGACCGATGACCTGGTAAAGGTTGCAGGAATCCGATGGATGCAAGACCGTTCGTTGTGGCGACATTTGGGGGAGGCCTATGTCCAACAGTGGACGTCTATCGGCTGAAATGATGATGATGATGATGATGAAAGAAAAACAATAGCACAATAAGATAATAGTTAACATATTAAAACAGTTATGCTACCCACTACGTTCTCCACGAATTACAATATCAAGTATTTAAAAATAGCTAGTATTGTACTCATAGTAACAATATCTATATTGAGTCCTAAGACTGGTCATTGTCCTGGAACTAATGTAATGAGTTTAAAAAGTCCATTTGTGTGCGTACATTATTAAAGACAATCCAATGTTCCACAATCAATGGCTTCTTTCGTCAATTCAACATCATTTATTATTTCGTTATCGAGCAGACCATTTTTTCAAACATTCCGAAGCTCTGATTTGTTGGAAATTTCATTCGGCTGCAGCTCGGTCATGTTATAAAGTATTAATCAAAACTTGGAAAGATTATATCGAACACTTTATCAACATGTGCAAGTCACGTGCAATAAAGATTGAGTTTTTCTTTCGTAATTAAAAAAATATTTATGATACAATCTCTTTCAAAATTATTTATTACTAGCCAGTGGTTTCGCCCGCATGAAAGTAGGTTTCTCCATACAAATTTTGGACCCCCGTTACATCACTTTTGGGGGTGAATTTTGGAAAATCCTCGCCTACGTCATAAAAAGAAGCTTTGTGCAAATTTTAACGCTCTTAGTCTTAGTACTTCCAGCTGTGCGTTGATATGTCAGTCAGTCAGTTTCTCCTTTTATATATATATATAGATTATATCTAGTCTATACTGTCCCACTGCTGGGCAAAGGTATCCCTCCATTCCTTCCATTGTTCCCGGCTCTGAGCCATTTCTCGCCAGTTCCTAAAGAAGACATCTAAGTCTTCCCGCCATCTCCTTCTTGGTTTGCCGCGACCCCGTCGTGCTATTTCAGGGCAATAACTTTGTGTTTTACTGGCCATCCGCTCCATATGCATTAGTAATGCTAGGGAAGTGTCTTAACGGAAGCAGAAACGGAAACAGATGTCAAAAGTAAATCTTTGCGGATGCGAAAGCGGAAGTCTGAATACTATGAAGAAAAAGCAAAATTTTATTTTTAAAAAACAACAGAATGTTGACGTCGTAATCACATCACGAGGCGCGGTGATGCGTAGAATGAACCAAAAAATAATAATAAAAAAGAAACTCGTTGCGACACGTTTGCAACACTAATCTGCATGCGGCAAACATGTCCAGTTCAGAATTAAATAACATGTTATTAATATAACTACTGATCTATTAGAATAGTCTTAACAAAATAAAAAAAGTGTGAAGTGTCGCTTGCGACATTCTTCCTGAAAGGAGTCGATATACAGTGTGATTCTAGTCACTTGAAATAAACCGTAAAAATAAGGAAATAATATTGAACTAAAGCCAAATTTCATTTTTTCCAGTTTATACCTAACTATCCACTTTACACTTGAATTCGTAATGCTTGAAACATTCGTGATTGTGTATTGAATTTTAAAAGAAACTTGTGCGTATGTACATGGTGTTGTTATGCCAACCATCGAAGCATCGGTATGTGAATTCTTAGTTAGAGAATTTACTTTCAAATGAAAAATATTATATTGTACTAGTGGTTTCTTAGTGTCCTGCACAAAAGCTGTCATTTCGTCAGGAAAAAAAATTGAGAAACGATTGCAGCGTTATCTACGGGGGTTATTATGCTATGCTAATTGTATTTACAAACCATTCAGGGACCCTCTCAAATATACACACCACGTTTCATCCAAATCGGTCACGCTGTTTAATACATGTTAGGTGACAAACACACATACAGAAAAATTATTATAATTAAAGATTGAAAATACGACTCTACGCCAGAAGAGTTCTAGTTAACCATTTTATAGCCTACTTTGGATTGTTAGGGAGTCTATCAGCGAGAAATTTAAAGCTATTTGCGCATTCTAAAACGCAAATCTGGATGTGAATGAACGTGAATGAAATTCAATGAACACTCTTTTATATACATTTACAACCCTTGCAAAACTTAGGATGTTACTGATATTAATGATCATAATTATACACCACTAAGTTTTAATCAGAACAAATATTTAAAGGGCTTATTAGAAAAGGTGTTGTTATTTTTAAGTAAAGTCTCAATAAATAATATTCATAAACAGCAAAGTTATTAGCGTTTGTTTATATCCCAAAATGTCACTCAATTTCTAATTTATGGAAATATTGTACAGGTTATTATTGATTTTGAGTGAATAAATGGCGATCATAATAGAAAAACAACTGCGCGTAATAATTATTTTCCAGTAGCAATTGTTATGAACAGAGAAACAGTAAAAAAAAAAGCGAAAATTTGTCATAATTGATAAATTCATAATTGGATTGATTCAATTATGAATTTACCAATTATGACAAAATTTCGTGGACAATTTTGTAATTTCGTTTTTATTTTTTATTTTTGACTACACAAATAAATGATCAATAACGGGAACGGATAGAGCCCCATTTTATTTTTGTACTAATTAAAATATAGTGGTGTATATTATATCGTCATATCGTGGGAAATCATCAAATAACTTTTCCAGCTCTGGGTGAAGCGAGGGGGACCGTCAAGACTGAGTGACCAAAACCTACAGTGTTCCTGTAGTTGTCATTTGCATTCCAAGGCCAGAGTGAACCTTTCGTACAGTCCCGCATAAGTAACTTGGACTGTGCTTTTATTCACATGTAGACACAAACACTAAGGTCATCCTTCAAGATCTCTTTTTTGACTTCTCCCGCTCTAGAGACGAGCGCGGGGGCGCTTTAGACTTTTTCTGACTAAAACTACACCTGTATGCTTCAGTCGCCCTTTGCGTTCTAGGACCACGAAAATTCTTGCTATAGGCTTAAAACAGAATACCAAAACACCGACAAAAATAGCTTTCGCTAACCCATCCACATCTCACAACATTTTACATCATCAAGAACATTAATGACATTGCTTACATCACAAGGATTATTATAATTTATCTCGCTACGTAATAAATAACTTTCTATACAGGGAAATGAGAACGAACGCTTTTTGTTGTGAATTCTATCAGTATTCCGCAAGGCGGACACTTTCGATGCGGTCGCCCGGTCGCATGACAATTGACCTTTCGCGAATTCAAGACTGCATTTTAGGTACTTGGTAAGTATGAAAAGGACTTTCTCATTTACAAATATTTAAGAAATATGAGAACAGGATATTGCAGCGACATCGGAAGGTTCCAAACACAAATGTAAATTTATATTGGTAGTTTTTATTTAAGACTAATTAATTATGGTCTACAGGGAATAATGAGGTCCACCGTCAACGATTGCATCACTGCTTTATATCATTTAAAAAAAAGAGTTCTGCACAAAAAAACTTCTTGAAATTGTGACCAATGGCGTTATGCTGTTTGACGAGCCGATGCAGACGAAGTCGCGAGCACAAGCTAGTGAATTATATGTGAAGACGCCGCGTACGGCTAAGTAGTGGAATTCCCTGCCGGAGCTGTTTCCTGATAGCTACAAGTCAAGCGTGAAGATGTTACTTCTAGGCAAGCGTGCTCCATCGTCGGCCACATCATCGCTTACCATCAGATGAGATAGTGGTGAAACGCGAGCCTATTCAGAATTTGCGGGCAGTACAGTAATCAGTTGCAAAATACATACGTTTAACACCAAGTCAATGAACTTCAAGTGGTATTGTTTACAGCTCGTTGACCAATAAGGAAAAAGTATGAGACACTATGGCCTTGTCTGGTCTCGTATTGAGTTTCCATGTCAGTGTAGATGTAACTAAATGATTGGACCTACTGGGCAAGTGGGCACTTGATACCAAACAACAATAACCCAAAAATGCTATTCGTCTTTTTTTCTATTATTAGACAGTTTGCCCTTCCACCACATTTGAAAGATTTCTTTCTAACTTACTTAATTTAGAACGGATTTTAAAAATCCTTCTACTAACGATTGTAGATAAAACTAGCTTTCTCTCTTGTATCAGCGACTTTATTCTACCAGCGATTTCGCCCGCGTGTAAGTAGGTTTTCCATACAAACTTTGAATCCTCGTTTCATCTCCTTAGGGGGTGAATTTTGAGAAATCCTCTCTTAGTGCTCGCCTAGGCCATAAAAGGAAACCTTGTGCAAAATTCAACACTCCTAGTTCCAGAAGTTTCGCCAGTGCGTTGATATGTCAGTCAGTCAATTTCTCCTTTTACATTTTTAGATAACGTTTATTACTAATAATAAAGAAAAATATTGTCTAGGAAATATTTTCCCGGGATAATCTATGTAAATAAAAATTAATGTTGCTAAGCGCAAAACTCGAGAATGGCTGGATCAAATCGGCAATTTTTTTTTTTTGTATATTCTTGGCACGGAAGGTTTTAAGGTAGGGTAGGTAGTTGGGAGCGAAGTCCCAAGCAAAAGCTAGTAATGAATTATACAAAAGAAGAGCGAATTCACAACATCCCAAATACAAAATTACAAGTGAAAAAGTAACCGACAGAAGGGCACCGGGAGATCCGGTTCCCCGCGCGATGATTATAAACTTCCTCCATTATGAGTTCCGATTAAAAGTTCATCGGAACCGAAATTAGAATCGAAGGTGTAAAATCAATTGGTAGTGCCGAACTTACAAAATTGAAATCTAACCTTCGTAACATATCTGGTTTTTAGCAGAGACGCCACAAACCAGCTGAATATAGAGCCAGCCACGGTAGACGCGGTCTTGCGGACGTCGAGCACCAGGTAGCTCGCCGTCAGGCTGTTCGGTAATAAACCGGACCGAGCCCAGTTGTCAACAGCGCGTAGTGAACCTCGCGCTCCTCAAAGAGATGTCAGCCAACCGTAGGAGAATTTCTGAAAGGGAAACCCGTAGTCCTTGTACGCAAAGGGTAATGTGAAGGATACAGGTGTGGTTTTAGTCAGTAAAAGTCTGACACGCCCTCGCGCTCCACCCAGAGCGCGAGAAGTCATTTGGATGATTATCCACCTTAAAAAAAAAAGCTGAATATAGAGACAGATTCGTTCAAAGTCCAAAACAAGATGTGATCCACATCATACTCCTGTCTTCAACCGAATTTAGTCGAGGTCGATGTAAAATTTCTTTCAACATACTTCTTCATAGCATAATCAGCCTTTTAATGTTCCCACTGCTGGGACTCAGGCCTCCTCTCTAGGAGAGGGAATGGGCCGTAATCCACCACGCGGGCCCAGTGCGGGTTGGTGAATGTCACATGTCTTCGAATTTTTTGGTTCTAGGACATGCCGGTTTCCTCAAGATATTTTCCTTTACCATTTTGAGAGCAGTGGTGATGAAATAAATTACACAAAGTAATGCGCCTGACTGGGTTTGAACCCGCGACCCACAACTCGTACGTCGGGGCCGTTACCACTCGGCCACTACTGCTCATACTTCTTCATCAGTAGTAAATTCCCTGTCTTAATTACCATGTATACTACATAGTTTGAAGACTATTTCCTTTAAGACATTGTATAGCGTTAGAATATCCTTCAATTGTGTAGTCAGTCGTAATATTGGCACTGCTGACGAACAATGCGCTGATGTAACGGTTGCTCAATGCGTTCGACAACCCGCCTCTACGCTAGGTACCTGTATGTACCTATTGTCGATTGTGTGTCTAGGAGTATGTGATGTCTTTCTTATCATCGTGACTGAGGTGTTACACGAATTAGGTCAAAACAATGATGCTGAGAGCAGCGGTGGCCAAACCTAACCAGATGTAGTACTTTGTGTAGTTTATTTCATCACTACCGCTCTCAAAACGGTGAAGGAAAGCATCGTGAGTAAACTGGCATGTCCTTGAACAAAAAATTCGAAGACATGTGACATTCACCAACCCGCACTGGGCCCGCGTCGTGGATTACGCCCATTCCCTCTTCTACAGAGGAGGCCTGAGTCCCAGCAGTGGGAACATTATAAGGCCGACTATGCTATGGTAATGATGCTGATGAAATTTTAATGGGACTCATGTGAAGAAAAAATGCCAGAATATTGCAATATAATTTTGATTCACTGTATTTTCTGCCAACCCTCGCTTGGCCCGCGTCGGGGACTATGGTCAATTCTGTCAGAGGGTTAAAGAGAAGTCTTTTAGGCTAAAACGTCAAAGCAATTTTATTTTTTTCAATCTGTAAATACAAAAGGAGAAACTGACTCACTGACATATCAACGCACAGCCAAAACTACTGGGACTAGGAGTGTAAAATTTTGCACAAGGTTTCCTTTTCTGACGTAGGCGAGCACTAAGCAAGGATTTTCCAAAATTCAGCCCCTAAGCGGAAAAAAAGGGTCCAAAGTTTGTATGGAGAAATCTACTTTCACGCGAGCGTAGCCACTGACAGAAGCTAGTAAACTATAAACATCACAATATTTTATGAGAATCGTGTGACATCCTTATCTCTTTAAATAAAGTGTTTCATGGCAGGACGTATAATTTTTATGACAGCCAATTACACGCTACGGATTTGATGTCTTAATTATTTTATAATAGCTGCAGCCGGCAGCTTTGCCCACGTGATAGTAGAAAGTTATCCTAAAGGAACAAAGTCCCGGATTAAAAAGTCCTATGTGCTATTTTATGACATGGTCTACCCGTGTACCAAGTTTCATCGAAATCCGTTCAGCCGTTCGAGCGTGAAGAAGCAACAAACATACAAAGTTTCGATTTTATATTATTAGTGACTAGATTCTGCCAGCAGCGGTGTGGAATTTAATAATTATGCCAACAAGAGAGAGAGCCAAAAAGAGTATATTCACTCTTGGAGTAAAAAGAATCCTATTTACATGTTCTATTCCATCCAGGGCGAGGTTTACCCCTATGCCATTGTCAAGTTTTATCCGAATTCGAAAACTCACAAATATTTATAGTGTAGATACATAGTGTGTGTGTGGTGTGTGTGTGTGTGTGTATGTGTGGTGTGTGTGTGTGTGTGTGTTTGTGTGTATAGTGTAGTGTGGGTGTGGTGTGTATAGTGTTCTTTGCAATTAATGAATTAATTTTAATTAAACTTGTTACACATACTACACATACGCAAGGTCTCTCTCTAGCTTTAAAAAGTTATTTACGAACATTTACGAAAGTGAGAGCGATTTTTCACTTTCCATAGTAAACGTCGCCGTGAAAGCTAAACAAATAAACAAACTAACATTCGTACTTATAATGACTAATAAATATTGAGAAATAGTGGCATTTTTTTTTTGAGAAATGTACAAAAAAAAAAATACAAAAAAAAACCGACACCAGTAAAAAACAAAAAGAATCAAAATAACTTTAATTTCGGAAGTAGATGTTTCTCGGTAAGTATTGTTTGTTTTTTATTTAACACCGACTTCTGCAATTAAAGTTATTTTGATCCATATGGTGTTTTTTTTTAGTGAAGTTTTATTTCACACTCTTTAGTTTTCAACCGAATTGATAACCTCCTCCTTTTTTTGTAAGTCGGTTAAAAACCGGGCAAGTGCGAGTCGGACTCGCTCACCGAGGGTTCCGTACAAACTTACCTATGAAAACAGTTTAAATCCCGAATTTTTACGAAGATTTTTCGAAACGCAAATAAAGTTTTATTTTTTGTGACGTAACAACAAATTTACAGTTTTCTGTTTTTTTCCTATATTTGTGCTATAAGACCTTGCTTCATGCCAAATTTTAATATTCTAGGTCAACGGGAAGTACCCTATGAATTTTGATTGCCTTGAGAGTGTCGAAATACACGTTTTTTGCGACATAAACGGCTGTGTTTATAACAAACCAGAAGTTTGATTTTTTCACAGCTTCAAGGGACCGCAGACCTGAGTATATCGTTTTAATTTCAACTCGATACCTCCACGCGTTCCCGAGATAAAGGGTCTTGACAAACAGACAGACAGACGAACAGCAAAGTGATCCTATGGTTCCGTTTATTCCTTTTGAGGTACGGAACCCTAAAAAATGGCAGTATTTATAGACGCAATGTATACAAAAAAGAGGTAAAATTTGCTGGTTTTTATGTAGGGATAATCTCTGAAACTACAGAACCGATTCTGAAAATTCTTTCACTATTCCTAAGCTGCACTATCCCTGAGTTTCTACTTTTAGGCGGTCGAAGGCGCTGGTAGAAGGTACAGTGTAAAACTGCTTGTCTGTTTGGTATATTTTTATTTTGTACTTACGACTCGCTCCAGCTTCGTGTGATTATACAAACCTTTCTCATGTCTATTGGTGAAAACATATAAAAATACGTTCAATACTTTTTGAGTTTGACATCTGTAAGAGCCGGGCCATACTTGCGTTGCGGCGCCGCACCGCAAATATTTCGACGAATCGGAAGGCACACGAGCGACACCGCCGCGCTTGTACGAGCGACAACGACAACGCATCGTGTGGCCCAGCCACAGTATAGATATGGAACAGTACGGAAACTACGTACAAATGTTCGAAACGGCCAACTCCACAAACATACGCATCGAAAAGACTCCTAAGCGTTTCTCGCGGTGCTATCAGTAGCAAGAAATGCTTAGGAGTTTTTTTTTTTTTTTATGTGTGGCCTCTCGCAGGTCAACCTAGGAGGTTGTCGGCTGCTTAACCGGACTTGCCTGTGGCGGCCTCAATTCAAGAATCAAAGCCTCCAGCCAGGGCTTACTTAACTATACTTAAAACTAAGCGACTACACGCTAAGGGCACCCCCTGTGGGGTACGGACCTCGGCTTAGGGCGTACTTAGGAGTTTCCGTACTGTTCCATATTTATACTGTGGCCCGGCTATAAGGCAGGTACTTTCTTTATGTCAATAAATCATTATTATTATTGGTTTATTGCGAACAGTTATACGGGATGGAGCAATGTTTTATAATATGTGTGTAAGTTACTGTATTTATATATTTCAACTGAGAATTTTCTCCTCTTTCATATAACATCTTCCCAGTCGATACGACTGCAAAAATTGTTTTGATATTCTCACTTTTTAGGGTTCCGTAGCTAAATGGCAAAAAACGGAACCCTTATAGATTCGTCATGTCTGTTAGTCTGTCCGTCTGTATGTCACAGCCACTTTATTCCGAAACCATAAGAAGTATACTGTCGAAACTTCGTAAGTAGATGTATTCTGTGAACCGCATTGATTTTCACCCAAAAATAGAAAAAAAAAACAATAAATTTTGGGGGTTCCCAATACTTAGAACTGAAACTCAATTTTTTTTTTATCAAACCCTTACATGTGGGGTATCTATGGAGAGGTCTTAAAAAATGATATTGAGGTTTCTAATATATTTTTTTTCTAAACTTTGCGCGACAGACACTTCCAAAATGGTAAAATGAGTCCCCCCCCCCCCTGTAACTTCTAAAATAAGAGAACGATAAAACTAAAAAAAAAAATATATGACGTACAATACCATACAAACTTCCACCGAAAATTGGTTTGAACGATATCTAGTAAGTAGTTTTTTTTTAATACGTCATAAATCGTAAAAAGCAATTTACCATTCAAGTTTGTACGGAACCCTCAGTGCACTTGCCCAGTTTTTTTAATGTAACAACCGCCATAAAGATTTTGTATAATGAATCGATTGACGCGACGCCTCACTCATCAAATCAGTTCAGTAGTTTGCGTTTTACCATAACGGTGAAACATACTTTTTTTTTATTGATATAAACCAGCGCTTGACTGCGATCCCACCTGATGGTAAGCAGTGATGCAATCATTGATAGTGAGGCGCACTAGTTTATTAAAAGCCTATTCACTCTAGCCTTGAAGACACCTAAATTATAGTTGGACGGGAACACCGCAGCGAGCAAATTGTTCCAGTCCTTCGATTTACGCGGTATAAACGACGAAGCGAAACGTTTATTCCGGTAACCGTTGAAGTTTCAACAACGTAAGGGTGGATACTCGCCGTACGGCGGGTTGTCCGATAGTAGAAAGGAGATGGCGGAATCAAGTCATGCAATTCCCGCGCATACTCTTCAAAATGCAACCTGTAAAATACCGATAAGCTGACTACCCTGCGCCTGTGCCCGAGGCTTTGTAGATTGGACTTAACCAAATCTGGATCCCCAATTAGCCTCTTCGCACGCCTTTCTACTGAGTCCAAAGCTGCTAGATGGCATTTTGCAGCACCAGCCCATATGTGACTGCAGTACTCCACGCACGATCGGACCTGAGCTTTGTATAACATTAGCTTACATACAATAATAATTATGCTAACATTAGATTGCTAAAATCAACCAGGAAGGGCTACAATTTTGGCTTTGCCGTAGTCAATAAAAAGAAGTTAGACAGGATTATTATAATATGTTAATTAGCTAAACCAACATATCCGTTAGCGATATTAATAACTTGTTTTTCTGGGGCTAGACGGAAAAAATTAAGACGAAAAGTTGTGTGTCGTTACAACTTTTCGTCTTAATTTTTGCTATAGTCGTAAGCCGTGCGGCGTGCGCGTGTTCCTCTGTCTGTCTGTCTCTCTTTCTCATAGAAAGCAAGCCAGTTATTGGAATGAAGAAAAATAAAAAATATAAAATGAAATGAAGTAGAATAGAATGGAATATAATGGAATGAAATGTTATTACAATTCCCTCACTAATTAATCGAAAGGAACTTCGTTCCATCCGGGTGTACCTTGACACCTCACAAGTTTTTTTTTTTTTTATGTGTCTCTGTCCCCGACAGTCACGAACATTACTGAGCCTTTGTTGATAAGGTAGTTCTTATTTCACAATTATTTTACGGTATGTCATTACGAAGACGAAAACAGGAAAACTACAAGACCATTAGCCTTGACAGTAACAAGCAAAATATTTACTATACAAGATTAATTTCAATGATAAAATATGGAAGAGTAGTAATGAATCAAAATGATACTTTCAAAGAAAGAAAGAAATAAAGCAATAAGAAGGATGACTGTGCTCTTCTATCTCTTTTTTGTTGGTAAATGGGAAATCATCTAATGACTTCTCACGCTCTAGGGTAGAGCCAGAGGGCATGTCAAACTTTACTGACAATATTCCGATTAGCTGCCAACTCTTAGTGCAAATAGCCTGACAGGACGACGTCAATCGAGTCAGCTAGTAAGTAATAAAATGATTTATTTAGATTTTAAGGGTGTATTCCATTATGTTTTTTGGTGCTATCTTGATCAAATCTTAGTGATTTTAGTAGGTTAACGTTCAAAACCGCTTAAGCCTAGCCCTTATGTCATAAAAAAGCTACAGAAAAGGACGTTTCAAATTCCCTAAGCCCTATAAAAATGCTGGACTCGACTTTGGAAAAATGTCATATTGTGTCAATAACCTCACTCATAGGACAAGAGAACAGTTGTGTAAACGAGTTCAATAACACACCTGTTCCAACACAAAACAATGGTCGCTTATTGAATTTTCAAACTCATATATATTTTTCAAAAACCATATTGTTTTCCAACCAAAAATTCATTGTAGTTTAAGACTACATTAAATTTTTCATTTCACACATTCGAATTTGGTACCTATGAAAGGGAGTGTCTTAACGCTGTTAGGCGCCCATCACACGGTCATGCAAGCGTCAATCAAGAATGATGTTTGAATGACGGAATTTTATCGCCATTATATTTTCGTCATGCAAACGTCAGTCATCGCATTAGACGGTAGTTTTTCGTCAATCAAAATATTTGACTGTGGCAAAACTGACAGCAAAGCCTATAGTGTAATGGACTCCTTAGTCACTCGATTAGCAGCTCGTTTAATTTGTTCAGTCATGACATTTTAGTGGCGTCTTCTTGGAAGGGATAACGAACGGCTGGCCTTCTTGTTCAAGAAACCGAACAGTGAACATGACGTCTAGAACTTCCCTGTGATAGATTTGAATTTCAATTAGCAAGTAAGTACGGAACGTATTAATGAGTGATTTTGTTTGACCATGTCTGAAATGTTGTGGAAAGGGAATTAAATATATTTGTGTTTTATTAGTAATATGTTTGGTTTTCTATTGCGAACCCCTTCATTTCTGAACTGTAGATAACGCAACTCTGGCATAGTAATACCCTTTAGAACCTAACGTCGTTCGCCAGCAAGTAGGAAACTGTCAAATCGTGACATTTCTGACAAATGGACGTGTCATGAATTTGCATGAAGTATTGTGTTTACCCATGCACATGTAAATATGTATTGTTAAACAAATGTAATGTATGTATTCGTCATTGATTGACACACATTACAGGTGTCACAGGGTTCAGAATAACAATGTCATCACACACGTCACATTGCACTTATGTGCACTTAACAACTCGCTTCAAGGTATCACATCACACTTATATTACAAAAGCGAAAGTTTGTTCGTGTGTTTGTTACTTCATTACGCTCGAACAGCTGAACGGATTTCAATGAAACTTGGTGCACGGTAAGACCACGTCCTGGAATAGCACATAGGAAATTATTTGTTCCAGGAGTATACTCCCTCAGGATAATTTTCAACTAACACTCGGACGAAGACGCTGGCAGCATTTAGTTTTTTTTATGCTTCCGTTAACCTTTCGGATACCGTAATTAAAGACACAATAGAAAGACGAGAGAGCGAACGCCGGCGTTCGCTTGGGGTTTAATGAAAAGACGAAGGAATGGGGGAAAATGACCATAGGACATTTTTACAGTACCTCTAATAAATGGTTATTGGGTTAGGTTTAGAAAGATTGAACAAAGACAATGTCCACAGGTGGAGGTTCTCGGACGGTTATGATCTTCATTGTTTGTGCTGCGTCTCTCCGCATATCAATCCCACCATTCATCTTGCGTCACATGCCTTATTTACGTAAGGATCTAATGACAGAGCGGCATTAGCGTGGCTGAATCGATGCGCTTAGAAGAAGAAAGTGGGGGGGGGGGGATAGAAGACGAAAAAAATAATTTAATGATTGTGTAAAAGTTGAGGTGGCTAGAAAAGAGCTGACTACTGAGATGATGGCAAATAGAGATCTGTGGAAGTTGAAAATATATTGGAATGAGGTCAATGAGGGCAGGATTGTTGATTTTGGCCAACCAGACAGTTGAGACAACTAAGCGAAAACGCGTTTTAATTATTCTTATTGTCTGTACACTTTCGTAACACTTTTGGAATATTATTCCCGCTTTTCAAATACCTAATTATTATCAATATTATAAAAATAGACACTACGGGAAATATCGAGATTTCTCCGACATAAGTACATTTTACAACTTATTGGTGTAGTTTATAAGTCAGTAAAGCAGTTTATTTATACTATGAACAAAAAAAAAACATAGAAGTTTTTTTTTGATCTGTCAATATCTAATACAATGATTTACGTGTCCGAGTCGCTTGTTATTTATTTACCTAGTTTGTGGTCTTCAAAAGACAATAACCTTCTATCTAACAAGTTTTTTGTTAGTAAAACATCTTTTACCGACAAAATAAAAAAAACAATCGCAGGGTTAATAACCTCCGGTTTGTCTGTGCCGGCAGCGACAACAGATATGAGATTGCGTTATTTAGCTAGCATTGGAAAATAATCAATGTTATAAAAATATAATCAATTACCAATATTATATTTTAAATCCTTAAAGAGATTCAATTATTGTTATATAATTGTGTTTTAAAAGCAGTGATGGCCGAGTGCTAACGGCCCCCGACTTATGAGTAGTAGGTCGCGGGTTAAAATCCAGCTAGGTGCATTACTTTCGTGTATTTTCATCACCACAACTCAGAAAACGGTAAAGGAAAACATCGTGAGGAAACCGGCATGTCCTACAACCAAAAATTCGAAGACATGTGACATCCACCAATCCGCTCTGGGCCCACGTGATGGATTACGGCCCATTCCCTTTCCTAGAGAGAAGGCCTGAGTCCCAACAGTGAGAACATTATACGGCTAATTATGCTTATGCTTTTTAAAATAACCATGCATGTAATTAAAATAGTCAAACTGAATATTACCACAACTATCTGCAGTTGTAATTTTGTATTAATATAACATGTATTTATGCAGTTGCTACCATTCAAGGGTCACCCAATAAGATTTGCAATTTGTCCAAATTGCGATTTTGCAGTAACCTTTATTAATTATATTTAAATGTCTTTTATTTGAAAGTGCAATTGTGGCAAAGTTGCTTCTTTTTAGGGTGCCATCTTTCAAGTTATACGACTAAGGTTGAGGCTACAATGGCCAGCGATTTGCGATGCGACTTCACATACTAGCTGTCACCCGCGACTCCGCCCTCGAGAAAATTAGTATTTTCCACTTTTAAGAGACGAAATTACCAATTTTTCAACTGTTATGGGTTTTATTTATTTAGTTTTTTTTAATGATCCAAAAAATTTAAAGAGTTAATCGTCATAATATGCATACGTTTTCATGCCACTTTTGAGGTAGTGTATTTAGCGCGTTTTTAGGGTTCAAATTTTTGGTTTGAATCATTATATCTCAAAAAAGGCTCTTAGGAAAAAAAGTATTTAAACATTTTTGTAAATAATTATCAATCTTTATTTTTTTCTGGGCTAATTTTATGATAAAACTTACTTTTGCTGAAAATCGCGAAAACTCGTTTTTATGACCTTTGACCTCTAGTATTTTTGTTCAGGTGTCGGATTGATGAGGACTTTTTAGATTTAATTTATGGTGGTGTTTTGAACAATCCTACCAATTCTCAGCTGGGTGGGAATTATTGTAACCTTACCCCTATTTTTTGGTCTAATTTGACTGAACTATTGTGTCATGTTCCAAGAAATAAAATTCTCCCATACGGTTGTATGGAAGAATTTTAGCTAAGTAACAGCTCCTAAATTGTTTTAATATAAGTAAGTATAGTTCTGAATAACAAAATATAATTTGAAATTTTTCATAGCATTTATTAGTTAATAATTTTAGCATATCTACCTATGTATTTTGTTATTATACATACTTAACTTATTTTTTATTTTATTTTTTCAGTTTGAAATATTTGTTATTTGTTTATTGTGCAAACCTACCAGTGTTGTCTTTTTTGACCCAAAGGTTGACTGGTAGAGAATGCCTTGTTGCATTAAGTTCGCCTATGTACCACTACTGTACATGAAGTTTAAATAAATAAATAATGAGAACAAGAAAACTTCTCCCTTTTTACCCCCTCAATAGTCTAATTTTCTTGACCACAAAAGCCTTTAACAGCCCCTAAATATTTTATAGAGGTAGTTTAAAAAATTTATAGTGACAATGCCTATTTTTTATTTCGGCCACCATTTGTGCCAAGTTTCAATGATATTGGCTTTAGAAATAAGATTCTGCGTACAAGTGAAATTGGGGGCTTTTTGTTTGTCATATCATGTCAAAATTTCATGTTGTTATGTCAATCAGTCACATTTCTCCTTTTATATACATTAAAATACAGATATAAGAATTTCAAATCAAGCTTTATTTTTGCTGCTTACAACTAAAATTTAATAAAAATAGGTGCCTTTAATAAATAGTAAGTAAAATATGTCATTGTTTTGTTTATTATTAATCATTAAAGTGGACAGATGACTATTCAGATAATAAGAATTTAATCTAAAATCATAATTAGGTAAACCAACTGTTTTTATAATGGAACATTGTCTTAATTTGATAAGTTGATTTTGTTTGTTTCCTGGTACTTTTATTTACACTTTGGCAATGAAGTGGAACATGAACCAAAATACTTTAATAAGAGAACCATAGTACAGAATTTTTTAACACCTGCTAGGAATAACATTGTAACTCAAAATTGCCTCAAAACTGAGTTACAATGTTATTCCAAGCAGGTGTTGATTATACCTAATTTTGTTTAGGACTACATTTTAGAGACAGGTAGGCATCTTATTTTTAAGAGAAAATATCAAATAAGTAATTAGGTATTAATAGGAGCATGTTCTTGGTAAGATTTAAATTTAATGATTCAAATGTTTTTATTTGCATTGCCTATCTAAAATATATTCATTTTCTTTTTACATAATATCAATATTGTTTTGAGAATAATAGAAGAATAAAGTTGTTGGTATACCTACCTACTTGTTTAAGAGATTAATTATCCTTACATAGGTATGTTTTCCAATTAAATGAATATGAAATGCTGATTTGTTTTGATTGATGTGGCAAAATAATAGCAAGTAAAATATAGGTACTTTAAATTTATATTTCAACAATTCATTTTAGTTCAGAGTAATGGTAGGAAGGTACTTGAGTTTTAGCAACACCTGTCCGTATCAAAACAACATCCAGTTCAATGCCAACCTCCACAACAGACCATTTTTATTTAGAATGTATGACTGTACTCAACATATCGAAAAGTAAATATAGGCATTAACTGGGGGTAGAGTAATCATTGTTTAAAAGCAAAGCACCTACAGAATCTAAATGTTTTTGTTCGTCAATTCATTATAGACATTATCAGTGTCTACTGAGGGTCAAACTAAACTTATTAAAGTTTTCGATAAATTAGCTATAGATCAAAGTACCTATTGAGCCGACATTATATGCAAGGAAGTGCCAATTTGAGAACTCGCTTGCAATCGAACTTTTTATTGCCATACAAAGCAACAAATTGGACTTTAATGGGTCGTATGAAACACAATAGTGAGCAGATTGATATCGACGCATGTTGGCGATGCACAGCTACGTGTTTCGTAACAAAGAGCAATCGTGTGACGGTGGTGCAGCAGTGAAAGTGACTAGTGCGAATACTCGCAAATATACGTTCACGGTCAGTACGCAGACCCGACTAAACACTGAACATCCTCCGCTATCGATTCACAGCACCTCTGATAACGATATTATCGCCAATATTGACTATTATCTCACAATAATAACGGTATTCTCACTGTACACTGTATTTTTTATCGATAAGAGAAAGAAGAGTAAAGTGTGGCATAACTCACCTTGTAATAAACATCCATGCGGACGGTGTCCGGAATCCCTTGGAGCACATTCCTGTCGCACTTAGCTTTCTGCAAATAGTTCACTAAATTCGTGAGGCACAGCTCGTACAAATTATCGGGTATTTTCTTTGAGCGCATCGCCGACGACGATGCGTCAGCCATTTTGCCGAGATAAATGAAAACTCGATTCAATTTGCTTTGATCGTCGAGATGTCACGGCACGGCAGTAGAGAATTCGCACGAACTTCACGTGTTATGCTGTATTTCTATTGGTTGATCGTAAGCCCGTTTTCCAAGCTCAATTGAAGACTATTTCTGATTGGTCGTTGTGGTTTTATAAGTTAGGAGAGATAGAATATTGTCATCTTTTTTTATTCGAAGCAATAAGAACTCGTTTAGGAAAGAGATGGAGATACGTTATCATTATACATCCATGAATCAGTGAACAGCTGTGAGTGAGCGTTAGCGAAATTTGCGAAAATGGATAACCGGAACATCGAAATGAACAGCTGTTTGGCTTTAGTTAGTGTGTGTAGCCATACCTACATACAAACGAGGTGAATAGAAACAAAAAGTTGATTAGGTTTTTCGTTTCGATTTCGAAGAATTTTTAAAATCGTTTCAGGTTTTTTTTGAGTCCAAGAGTTTCTGTTTTAGAAACAAAAATACAAAACTTGCCTATAATATTAGTAGTCAAACGAAAGTCTAGTTATTGCTACTATTCCATAACTAGACTTTCGTTTTTTATTAAAATACAAATCATTTATAAATGGGAGTAGGTAGGTAGGTATAATATATAAAGGTAGCAAACAATTTTTAAATACACCCTTCAGTTTAGTTTGCATTCACTACTTTTTTCAGTCAATCATCAAATTACTGGAAGGATGTGGAGAAATGTCTGACTTTTACAGACTAAAACCAAACCACCGGAGTTCGTTCAGTTGCCCTTTGCGGCCTACGGCCACGAACTGGAACCAGGGTTGCTAAATGTCGAATTTTTTATCTCGTACTACGGCTGTCAAATATCTCGTACTTTCAATACAAAATCTCGTAAAAGTATAGGTACATTTTAAAAATCTTAGACCTTAATTTAAGTACACTGTGTATTGTAACTGGCCTGTATTGTACCCTGCCTGGGGCAGGAATTCCGCCAAATGAAAAATCTCACTCTAGGCGATTCATATAAAAATATAAATCACCTAGAGAGAGATATTATTTTTTTTTATAATTTTGCCAAAATCTTTAGAAAATAAAACAAATTACTAGGTAATAAAGTAGCTACTTGTTACTAGCACATAATTTTAATTATGTTTTTATTTGTTAGGGATATTACATATCACTGTCAGGGGTATTGGTAAAATCATCTTCGTTTTTATTGTATAGTTTTTCATGTTTTGATTGATTCCGTATAACAAAAAAGTGTACGAGATTTTTTTTTCACGTTTCTCGTACAGAGACTGCAAAATCTCGTAAAGTTACGAGATTTATCGTACATCTGGCAACGCTGGCTGGAACAATCCCGCAGTTCTATTCTTAGTAGGTACTTTATAAATTCTTCGCTGCATTCTCTGCAAGTCGTGCAATGCGAGAACAAGCGAGCTTCGGTCGTAAATAAATATTAAACTCAATACAATTTTTTTAAGGTTTTATTTACATTACCTACTGTATTAAGTATGTCTATTCCAGCTAGAATTACCTAAAAAAAATTTCAAGGCACTCAAGGGTTTGATTTCGTGTGTAAGATTTCAGTAAGTGCAGCATCCATGAATCCATCCATCGTTTTATAGAAGGGGTTATGTGAGAAGAAAACAAACAACAAATAAATTGGAACAATTTAATTGAGGTAACTAACATATAACTAACATTAAACAAAACATCACCATCATGACACAACTAAACTATTTTAAAGCTGTCTACAGCATAAATGCTTCACTCATTGCAAACTATCTTATTTTAAATGAAACTTAAATCATTTAATTCGTTTAAAATATGAAACTTGCACGATTGAAAGTTAAAATCTTTAGATTCTGACAATATTGACCAGATGTGAGAGACTTAATTCAATTTGAGTACATTACATATGTTATTCTTTCTTATTTTCGAACAATATGTCTACAATTGAGCTCAAAATTCACAAAATAACTCACATTCACATAAACTTGTCAGAAGACAAGCCATTACAAAAATCCGACTATTTATTACATAAAGTTGTTTGTGTACAAGAAAAACATAATATTATCATCTTATTCAACTCAGATAAAATAAAAATACTATATTTGAATTCAGAACTCAAGATAACATTCAAATTTCAACTCTACCTGGTACAAGACAAAGTTCAAATTCAATTGCAAAAGGCCTTTATTAAAATAATAATTGTCATATATTGGAGTGCCCAAAGTCCTGCCCTGCTGCAATTATTGTAACCTCCTACTAGGCCTAATCATTTTAAGGAGTCAACCATCGACTTGAAAAGAATAACAATAGAGATGTTCACTTAATAATCAACTTAAAATACGAAAGGCTAAAGTCGATATTTGAGTTGACGAATCATATCTATCTCGAATTAAAAATTCAAGTATAGAAGATATTACGAAGTTTTGACATCATAATCTAAATCAGACTTTATGCCTTCAAGTTCTAGAAAGAGACGTATGAATAGAGACAATTCCCTACAAAACTGGATGTGTCGTTAACAACCACGTATTAGGAAATACCTTGAAGAAAAATGGACTAAGCATTACTGTGACAAAACTGAACTAATCTGTAAAAAAAGGCGCAGAGAATACCTCTTTTTTTTCTGCGTAGGTGTAACACCCTATGAAAATCAATCAGAATTTTAGAAAAAAACTAGTCTCTTGACACATTTCAGCCCGTATCCACAAGACAGCCAGACAGCGAACGCTTAGTCCAGTTCCTCATATATGACTTGTAAACATTATAATAGTCGAAATTCCTGCGAGCTTAAAAATATTTGACACTTTGTTCTTGTGATTAATGCCTACTGTACACGGGCGCGTAGCTTCAGAGACGCGTATTCGTCATCATACGCTTGGTGTACGCATGCTCACAGCTTACATACACTATGAAACTCTGTCGACGACGCGGCAACGACACGACGGCACGATGCTGACGTACCCTTTCGACTGACCGGAAATTAAAAAAAAAAAAAACATAATTGTGAGAGAATGAACTATTTAGTTCAATTAAATGCAGAGGCCTTTTCTAAAGTGAAACACTGGTGTTCACTTGACAATTGAAAGGATACGCTTCTATGAAACTACGCGTTTATGAAGCTATGCGTCCGTGTACAATAGGCCTAAGGGGGTTTTATAGCGTCTATTTCCCGATGGTGAAGCGTGAGACAGTCTCGAGCAGGTTGATGTAGGCATGGTGTTCGTATCCTGTGCTGAAGTCGGACAGTTTGTTCACGAAGTCATTGCTTATGCCTTTCTCTTCGAGCAGGTTCATCAACAGGTCGTAGAGATACTGAAAGGTAAAAAAAAATAAGGTTAAATTGGCGGAAGACAAAATGGCTTGAAAAAGAAAGATGTAGGAAGGTTTTTTAACCAAGGGTGTAATTCACCACTTCTGCATTAGAACTAGGAATCTTCTAGATCAATTTAAAAAAGAATTTCTGTCTGATAATCGAAAACCGACATTTCCACAGTCAACTAGTATCGGTCGGGTTTATATTTTCGGAACTAATACTTGAAGTCCTGTCAACCTTAGTTTGGTCTTCATCATAATTGTCGTTTTTAAGTTCTCCTAATTATAATGTATTTATTAGTTTATAATATTAGCATATATAAACATTCCGACGATAAAAAGTATCCTATGTACTAGTGCAGAACATGGTCTATCCGTGTATCAAGTTTAATCAGAATCCGTTCAGTCGGTCGAGCGTGAAGAAGCAACAAACACACAAATATATAAACAGATTTCACCATTATATTATTAGTGTGAAACCCTAAACAGATAAATAAAAAAACTAAAAAAAAAAAAATACAAAAATGCTGTTAAATAAAATAAAAAAAAAACCCTATTCAATTCAAAATAAAACGACGAACGTTCAAAACACTCCACAAAAAGAGTTTTATTGTAACTACTTACAACTTATTACCCAAAATTTTATTTTAATTAGTTACAATTTATTTAAAAAAATGTAGCACGTCAATGAATATCCCGCATATACAGTGCGAGATCGACTTCACTTCAATGCATTAATATACCCCGATTTTGGCACCTGACAACTACTTGTATGATAGTATCAAGTGTGGCATAGAAATGGGGCGACCCGGAATCGAACCCGAGACCATAGGATCACAAGTAGGTGTTATATACCACAAAGCTATAGTATCATGGTATGCTATAGCGAATTTGGACACCGGTATGAACGGAATAGTGATGCTAGTAATGATAACGCAAGCTATTTCAATTTTAGTAGTGATACTAATTGGGCACTTTCTCATACTTTTTTTTAAATTATCTATATTATATAAAAATGAATAGGTGTTCGTTAGTCTAACTCGAGAATGGCTGGACCGATTTGGCTAATTTTGGTCTTAAAATGTTTGCGATATTCCAGGGAAGGTTTAAACGGTGAGAAAATATAGAATAATTCACGAAAAAAGAAAAAGATCGCCATCTCTAATTTTTTGGTTCTCGTAATCCGGTTTTACCTGTAGATTCATCTTGATGAGACGAATGGATTTAACTTTAATTTGGGTAAAAATTGAAGATAGTTGGTTTTTGCAATAAGGGTACGATATCTATCTATAATCAACTGGCTGTGACGTATTATATATTTCAGTTTGTCCATTATTTTTTGTAAATTTTCTAGCTTATTGAATTTCGAAGGGCTTGTTACTTTTTGATGCAGTTTAATAAATGAATCAACTAGCCAATTATAAAACCAGGTCCACATTCAATACAAATTGCAAATTAAAAAAAAGGGTATTTTATTTGCACAATCGAGATAAGTGAGACCAATAGTCTTTTTATCGGAAATTCGATAAGATTTAGATAACTGAAACAAGAAGGTGAGATGAAAAAACATGTTTCGTAGTTAATAGTCAAGCGACGAGCCTTAGGCGGATCATCGATAAAACAAGATGGAGATTATAGCTGCTAAAAAAATCGTACATAACTCCGCCGCGAAGCTCTCAGACTCGATCTAGCAGCAGTGGGCACGTATCCGTCATAAGTGTTATCAATGACCATATTGGCGCCTATATCACATCACTAGCAAGCAGCCAACTTTTATAGGGAGTTATATTATTTTTAATATGTGGGTACGTCTACCTACATTACCCTTTTATATAAAATAATCCACAAAAGAAAAAACGTATTCGATATCGCTCCGTGCAAATTTTATTGTAAAAATTCAATTGCTCTTAAAATACAAGCTAAACCATATCCGAGGGCTTTCATTTAAGTCCAATACGAGACAGACCATGATAGTTTTTTTTTTTTTGAGACTGTGATATCGTATTCTCCTACTCTAGGGTCAAGCGAGAGGACGTCAGACTTTTACTGACTAAAACCCACCTAAGTTTCTTCATTTGCTCTTTGCGTTCTAGAACCACGGTTGTAGCGATATCTATCACTAAAAATGGAACTAGAATTCGAAATCCTACATTGCGGTATTAGTGTTCTCTGCGCGATCAGAAAATATCAACAAAAAGGCAGTGCCCGGACCAGATACAACCCGTTTGTTCCAGGCACCTGCCCGCCCTATTCCGGCCACCTCTATCAAACGTCCCTGCAGTATTGTTAATGATATTAACATTATTTAATTTAGTTATAACATACCCCGTCAAGCACATCTCCAGCAACAGCATACACCTTGTCGTTCCACTCGCCCTTATAGATGGTCACCTCATCGATGCCGAATACATCATCTGTTAACAAACATACAGTATTATTATACGGAATAACATTTCGAATACCGTAATTAGAGACACAATAGAAAGACAAAGAGAGAGCGAACCGGCGTTTGCTTGGGGTTTAACGAATTATGAGCGGTCAACCCAAGATATATTTTCATACAACCGCTCTTACGTGATTATCACTTTATTACACATATTTCTCTAGATATTTTGGAAACACGTATGTATATCTTGTGAATATTATCTAGGTTTCCATTGAAATAAATTTGTGTAAAACTAATCCAGAAAAGACCTTTGAAAATCTGCTATTTTACGTGAACTATGGCCCTTCATAATGTACTCACTCATACAATAATATAACTATAGAAACCTTGCACATTTATTCCAGATTCTGACTAACAAACTGTTTTTTCCAAAAACTTTTCCTGCAACAAGTTTTGTGAAATATTCGAGTGAATAACGGAATTATCTTCGCAACAACTTTTCCTTTTATAGTCTGGCACTTACAAAATACCAAAAGAGTTTTAAGCTAGAATTACATTAGACCGACGCACACGTGTCACACGCCTGATTTGTACGAAGAACGACGTCGCGTGGCGTGGATCAAGTGTAGCTCTACAAGTCTAGTTTCCATATAAAATGTATGGAGACCGACGCGCCCAGATCCGCGTGTGCGCAGTGTAGTTCTACCTTCATATTAATTAACATTATAAAAAATAATAATTAAGAAATGGTATATTTTTGTAGCAGTACTGTTCCATACTCACTGGCATGGAGCTCAGTGGTATTCTACTTGACCGCGTCACTGTACCCCGCACGTGGCACCCGACCATGCCATCGAGTGGCGACGCCGAGCGTGGCAATTGTGAGGGGATAATATTATGCGATACAGAAGAGTAAAACGTGTTTTGCACACGAAAATTAAGTCATACCTTCGCCGAAATCAACAGCCCCCCTAGCCAAGTTACAACCGTTTCGTTTTTGACCACGCCTCCTATTCCTTTGTTCTGACCGCGTGACTGAGCGTTGAGATGACGTCAGAATAAAAGGAATCGGAGGCGTGGCCTACTCGAGGCGATCAACGTTAAATGATAAGAAGGTTCGAACGATCAAAAAAAAAAATTAATTTTGTTTTATGTGCTCTTGAGAAATGGTTCACTATGAACGATCTAAAACTCAATGTAAAAAAGACGCAATGTTTACTATTTAAATCGACCGTAAAAAACAACGTTACCGTCAACGTACATTTCTTAGGAAATAAATTAGATATTGTTGACAATGTAAAATTTTTGGGCGTACAAATAGATGCAGTTTTAAATTGGAAGAAGGAATTGGAAGTGGTCACTAACACTATGAGTAGTGCATGCTATGCTCTCAGGAGTCTTAGGGATGAATTAACCATTGCACACCTCAGAATGGTATATTTTGCCCTTATAGAATCTAGGCTTAGGTATAGCATTAAGTTCTGGGGCAATAGCTACCAATACAACATTAATGCTGCTTTCGTTATGCAAAAAAGAGCCATGAGAGCTATGCTTCGCATTGATCAAACGGAATCTTGTAGAGATCACTTCAAAAAACTGCACATTCTCACAGTGCCATGCCTCTATATTCTGGTCCTGCTTAGTCATTTTGTAAAAAATCTTCATAAATTTGAGACAAAAGAACAGAGACATATCAGAATAAAAACGCGAAGAAAGGATCTACCTAATCTCATACAGCCTAAGCTTAATGTCGTTAAACATGCCTCAAGAGTGCAGTCAGTAAATATATACAATAAACTGCCTGTAGAATTTAAAAACGGTATGAATTCAAACGAATTCAAGAGAAAATTAAAGTCATTGTTGTTGGAGAAATGTTATTACAGCATAGAAGAGTTTCTCAAAGATTGTGCCAATAATAATAGTTGAAACTAATTCTGTAAGTTATTATATTTTTATTGACTTCCAACTACGCGTACTTAAATTCGAAATTTTGTCATTACATTTGATTACTAGAATTTTATTGACATTATATTATTTATTATTTTACTTTTTAAATTTTTTTTTTGTGACATTATTTACAGTTTTATTGACATTGTATTATTTTTTATTTTACTTTTTACTACTTTTTTGACATTATTTACATTTTTATTGACTTTACTCACACAATTGACATTATTTAATTTTTTTTTTTGACATTTAGCTTTTTTATTATTGTATTTAAACTATGTTATTGATGTGATGACAAATAATGTGGAATGTTATTTTATTTTTACCTGGCAAGTTATTGTACCAGTATGTCTATGTAAAATGTTTTTTTTTTTTTTTCTTCTTTAATTATTAGCCTGTTTTTTTTTTGAATGTTTTATTATATTGTTAAATTTTCAACCATTCGACACAAATGTAAATTTGTTGATGAAATGAATAAATAAATAAATAAATAAATAAATAAACGAAAAGAGAATCGAAACGAAATGGTTGTAACTTGGCTAGGGGGCAGAAGAGTCAAATAATTAAAACGAAGGTTGTTCTTAGTTGATAAGGGGATTTTTACCTTCCGTCTTTTTCATAAGTGTCGAAATTCGAATGATGTCACGAGCTTCTAGATAATTACATTTTTTTTTGTATTGTTCTAGAATGGCCTTGAAATATCTTTTTCTAAAATATTTCTGGCCCGGCGCGTCAAAGCGATCTCCTCGACCGAAGTGAATTAGTTTTGTTTCGACAACGATACTAGTGCAAACTGCGATAAGTGATATTCGCTAATGACCTTTGCGATGAGGCAGACGTAGTCGCGAGTACCAATTAGTATAAATTATTAATAAATTTTCATACATCTTTAGTACAGTTAAATGCAGTTATATAGCTGTTTAGTAATATTTCGCTGTAAAGAGTTTTGCTCACTCAAAATAAGAGTAAATAAATTCATTTTAAGAAGCTATACATACTGTATTCATCTGCACTGCCCGTAGCCGCTGGGGGCTCCTGCAGATAAGAGCAGGTGAAGCCGAGAGTGGTGTCTCCGCGCACGATGTCCACCTCGAACTGCGGCCGCGACCTCATCTCCGCGAACTCCTGCTTCTCGGGCTGCACCTCGCCTTCAAGGTCCTCGGAATCCACTGTGTGGTTCACGTTGAAGGTGATTTTGATGCTGTAGTGGAAATGTAATGCGTTAGTGGATGTTGCCTTCAGAACAATTCATATTGAGGCATTTGCCTAGCAAAGTTTTTGCTACTTACTCAACATAGCTATTATTATATCTAGCCTACCGTCCCACAGCTGGGCAAAAACGTTCCTCCATTCGTTCCGGCTCTGAGCCACTTCTTGTCAGTTCCTACTCAGCATAATTATCAAATTATTATTCTGGTAAGCTAATAATTATGTATCATTGATTCCAAATAGAAACTAATTTAGGTTATTTGAAACCAGTTTAAACAGCATAGTTTTAAAGAGAGAATATGCATGATAAAGATATTTGTGAATTTTAAAAAATAATGCGAAAAATTGGTAGGAAAGCCAAAAATTTTAAACTAATATATCTGTCTCTCTCGCCAAGACGCCGGTTTCAATAACGGTACGGGTCTTTGAAGCCAAAAGCATATTAATAAACGGTGCTCAAATCTATTAGAGTTATGAGTTTACATGTGGAAAAGAAAAGATGGATGGATTGTGTGAGAAGTGATATGAAAGAAAAGGGAGTTAGTGATAGCGTGACGAGTGACAAGACGTGTTACGCCGACCCCAAATAAAACGGGACGAGGTCAGGTAGATGATGATGGATGAATAAACGGTGCTCAACTCCGTCCTTAAGTGCGATATCATTTGATCCCCGATTATACGATATCAGAAGCTCAAGATCATTGCTAATTAATAACACATGAGTGCAGACTCTCAGTTACCAAGATCAGCTCCTCAGGCCCGTATTAATAAACGTTCCTCAGCCCAAGATCTCGTACTTGATGTCCTGATCGTATTAAAGAACGGGATTCACATGTTCAAGATGATCTGGCATCTCAAGTACACAGATTGTTGTAAACTTAAGTGTTGAGTCTTGTATAATAATCAGTCAACACTCTGCTGATGACGTAAACCTAAGCCAAAACTTGAGCTTGGGCTTGTAAATCTCGTTTATTAATACGATTAGGACCTCAAGCTTGGTATCAAGTACGACATCTTGTGCTGAGGAACGTTTATTAATATGAGTCAAAGACTGCCAGACTTCTTTTTAACCGACTTCCTTCGTTATTGATGAAGATATTTTAATTTCTTATTCATACTTGTTTGCTCGATGAAAGAGTTATGTGGATGGATGGAGAGGGAGACCAAAGAAAAGATGGATGGATTGTGTGAAGAGTGGTATGAAAGAAAAGGAATTTAGTGATAGCATGACGAGTCACAGGGCAGAAAGGAAGAAAAAACGTGTTGCGCCGACCCCAAATAACACGGGACAAGGGCAGGAAAATGATGATGATGACTTGTTTGCTAGATCTAAAAAGTATTTATATAATTAAGCAAAAAAAAAATGCATAATATATGTTCCTTATTTTTGTCTGTTCAGATGTCTCACGTTGAGCTCAAATAAGATAAATTATTATCATTTAACAACAAATGCAAGTGTAGCAGTACTGTTCCATACACACTGGCATGGAGCTCAGTGGTATTCTACTTGACCGCGTTACTGTACCCCGTACGTGGCACCCGACCATGCCATCGAGAGGCGACGCCGAGCGTGGCAATTGTGAGGGGATAGAATAAACAAGAATATGTGTTCACAAAGTTGTAGAAAATTAAACCTTAAACAAAAATACGTAAGGCTTGATGTCACAGAGCATCGATCGCCGCGCCCGCAATAGTACTAAAAACTATAATGGGCCACTATCTCTCAGGCTCTCTTTTGTATTGAGAAATTTATAAGTATGCAGAAAAGTTGTAAAGTCCCACATTGAAAAGGCAGGCTCCTCCGACTAGATGGGTGTTTTGTCTGATCTAGGCAACTGCCCGATAGATGATTTCGGGCTGTTGTATATGTTCAGATCCCGCGGATAACTTTGATTGCGCGATGCAGGATTTTGTAGTTTTTTTAGTTCTAATGTGGCGACATAGATGTCACTACAGAAATATTTTGCATCAACAAGGTTTTGTTCTTTGAATATTATAATAGCAGGATTGAGTATAAAGTGTCTTGGCCCATACTTACAGTTCATCTTTGAGTTTCTTGGTGAGCACCACCTCGGCGCCATCTCCAGCTACAACAAAACCTTCAAGTTCTGTTGGCAGTGTCTTCATCTTCTGTGCTTTGCGTTCAGCCACAATCTCCTCAGTCAAGAACTCTACCAGCTCTCGCTCTCCTAGAATTGGTATATGGAGAATGTTTAGTGTTTATTTGGAAGATTTTTAAATAGGGATACCATTTCTAATATCTAACTTTAAATATTCTGGTCAAATTATTACAAAAGTTTCTGCATAGAAATTCAATATCCAGCCATAAAATTAACAACATGTAATTTTTTTTCTATGTCTTAAATTATTTATTTCATCAGAGATATGGTATGATGGGTGTAAAAAGAAAGAAGTGCTTTAAACATCTCACCTTTAAGAGGTATATGAAAATTTACTGTTTCGTTACCGGCCTCATCTGGTTTAAACTGACCAGATGAGGCCAGTAATAATTATAATTTGAATCAACTTGTTTGGTACTTTTATTTGTGTATGATAAGTGATAACATCTTGATATGTACGATGCAACATTTTCATAAGATGCCAAAGTGTGAATAAACTAAATCTTTCATTTCTATGGGATTAGTTAATCTAGCATGAAGTTTTTAAATGTGGCAAGTGTTAATGTGACTATTATTTGTTTTACATTTAACTACGATTCTCTATGCAGTATAATACTAATTAAAAAAGCATCTAACTTATTAACATAAATTTAAGGTTAAAAAGTGTCCCATGTGTTTATGCAGAAACAAGACACAGGTCCGTATTCCTGGATGTGAGCATGGAGTCAATCTCCCCTGCAGCTGGCGCTGCACCTCTCCTTAGTAGAGGGCACAGTGTGGCAATAGTGCAGGGTGGGAACCTGGTACCATATATTTATATTAATGCTACTATAATGTGATGACAAAGTATGTAGCTAATTTACCCAGGAGTTGTGTGGAATAGACTAGCAAGATACCTGAACTATTTTATAGGTTACTAATAGTTTTGCTAAAAGAATGTTTAAAAAAGATAAAAAAATACTAATATAAACAATGAAATGGAAGCATGTGAACCAAAAACGTAAGAAACTTACCTTATGTCGATAGCAATGTTGGGAAGGAAGGGAAAGAGGAAAGGACTCACCGAGAGGCCTAGGTTTGAGTTGAGGATTTGCACTATCAATTTCTGTATCTGGAGAAACGACAGCAAATTAGAGTCAAGTCATACTTGTGTTAAAGTAATATAGCAAAATTAGCATGGTAATGGAGCAAGGAGCACATTTTGAGTGTCATCTGTGCGTGTGGTGCAACCATATAACCTCAAAATTATCCTAAAGAAAATGGGTTGTATTACCTTTTGTGTGCAATGCCTTAAGCCCGCAACCACAGCCGCATGTGTTGGAGTGATTGTGGAGGAGGGTTGACGTCGTTGCACTTCCATCTAGCCTTTTGGAGCAGCTCATGTGCCATATTCCCCTAGTGAAATCACGTTTCACAGGAGCTTGCGCGCGGGTCACTAACGCTCCCGTTAATGTTGAGCTTTTAACACAATTTTGCAATACCCGTTGCGCAGTTTTCCCTAATCCATTCATTTTTACTAATTTTTTATAAATGTGTCACTTAATTCCTCTAAAATAATTCGAAAGAATGTCAGAAGACACAATAGAACGCCGCCGGTCTGAGAAGGGTATTGCCAGCAGTATAAAACTTTTTTTACAATTACATCAGTAAGAAACCGAGAATAAAAACATGGTTACTAAAAATAAAACCGTATACATGAAATTCAATTGGATTACTATTTAGGCGCAACGCTACGGTCAATTTCATCATGAGTGCTTAGTGCCATGCTATTTATTTATTTTTTTATTTGCTTTAATACTAGCAAATCTGGCAATAAATAGAAAACTAGATTTTTTCTGCGAAGCGGTTTTGAATGAAGAAAACTTTATTCAAAACCGCTTAAATATACTGCTTATTAAATAAAAAAAAGTAAAATAAAATAAAAAATAAATACTAACATTCTAGGCTGGCTACATGAGTACTAGTACTGTAGCATATTATGATCTTAATTAAATTTTAAAACATGGTTTAGACAAGTAGCCAAAGAGTGTATAAAGCTTCAAGTGGGCGAGCAAACACCTTGTACTATAATTATTTAAAAAATTATAGTCGCAATATATTTGCAACCCTGAATTTTTATTGTCAAAATGTCAATGTGACATGAAAAATGAAAATAAGCCAAGGTGTTCTCTTGCATTGTCAGTTTCACGTGTTTTTGAAATATTGAATTGCTAATTTTTGAATAATACAGTAGCTGAAATTCATCAAAATGCCTAGGAAACGTAAACTGGAGTCAAATGATATCAGTACCCAGAAATCACTACCCGTAGAAGTGGTTATAGAAGATGTAACTTCACATCCGTTGTGTTTGCATGGGCCAACGTTGTTATTTTCTACAGAAAAGGGCCGATATTTCGCTTGTGCCTCGTGCAGGAATAAGGAATGTACAGTTCACATTGATGAAGAAGATTGGCAGAAGGAAAATGTCAGGAAACGCAATGAAAAGTACTATAGTTTGATTCCGAAGATTGATAAAGCAGCAGCATGGAGTAACTTTTGTGAGGTTAGTTTTGAATTTGAATAACTGTAGAAAATAAAATAAACTTTTTACATTTATCTGTAAAAATTGCAATCGACTAATTAAAGGCAATATATATTATTTATATAATATAATTTAGTTACAAATCATTATTATTATTATTATTTGGTAAGACACACTAGCAGCTATTTAGCTGATGCGTGTGTTTCATATAGTTTGGAGATGTTTAGTCTGTCCAACCGATTTTTAAAGCAGTTCAATGTGGGAGCTTTCACAACACTTTCCGGGAGCCTGTTCCAACATGCAGACAATACATATCATAAATTGCATAAAATTGATATTAAATTAAATTACACTAGATTATAATTATTATAGTAGCCTTTAATGTCAGACATTAAAATAATTGCATTAAATATTAAAATAAATTGCATACAATTAAAATTCAACTAAACATCATTATTACATAAAACACTTTTCTAACAGGAATTGGGACAGTAACATATCTGCCACAGCCATGTTGGACATATGGACAATCTAGTCTATCGGCGATCATTGCCAGGATGGCATTGGGGCTGGCCCACACCTGGCGCACCAGGAACGCACATTGCTTGCGCACAGCACTATGAAAATGGTGCACGCCTCTGTGAAACTTCCCTAATGTGCTACAGAAGTGGTACAGCCCCACTACTGTCTGGAACGCATTATTACACTAGACACGGAGGGCACTGTATGCCCTTTCAGTTTAGTCAACCCACAGGCTGCATGAGTACAGAGATGTGCAGTATGCTCTAAAGAGAGCTACCTTCACCCCCCTAGCACACTGTGCAAACCGGCAGGCTATCATATTGGGTCTTACTGACAGTGCTCTCCATTTCCATATAAAAAGCTCATCTTTTATAGATTGATTTTACAGTAGACTCTTAGGTTCAGTATTTATTACAAACAAAATACAAAATTAATTCTTTCCTAGCAGGTTAGTGCATTTAAATAAACAAACTCTTCAGCTTTATAATATTATAGTCTCAATTATAGTATGGAAATATTATACAGATAGTTATATATTTTGTTTTTTTTTCTAGACTAATTTAAATCAAAATGCTTTTATTCCAGGTGAAATCCAGTCACTATGTAGACCGTGCATTCTGCAATACATGTGAAGAGCTCTATTTGGTCTCTAAACCTTCCAAGAAGCATGCTAAGGAACACAGGATCATCACTCCTTTAACGGATGAGCAGCTAAGCCGGCCTACTACGTGGCTACCCATGGTAGCAAATGACTCGGTTGAAGCACAGTATATGTTCACTAAGAAATCCGTTGGCACTGTGTTTGGGATACTCAAGAATAATAATATCAGGTAAATGTGGATTGCTTTAGTTTTCAAAGCAAATTATTGCATGCATCAAGTTTAATATTATTTGGATAGTTTTATAAACAGAAATATTGCCTGTATGGAAAAGTATTAGGTATGTCAAAATTTGGCATTAACTGAATTAATGATACAATTCAACTCAAAAATGGTAAACAGAGCAATCTATTACAGATAAATAAAGAGTATAGACTAACAATAACACAATATTTGTAGTTTTAGCTTTTTCAGAAGAAGCCAATTACTTTTGAAAAAAGTGTTTTTAGAGTAAAGTTAATATAGAATTCTTCTCTGAGTAAGCCAGTAGATCTAATCTGCTCCTGGAGGGAGGTGGGGTGGCTGGAATAAAGCCTTCTGTATGACGGCCTCCATGGTCTATACTCAATGATCCATCATGGACTAAACCATCATACAGAAACGGAACTGCAATTGATGTATATATAGAGTAATTGCTCTCTGTAACACTATTAACATCCCTATTACAGCAACATCCTCTGCATTGGCACTCCCTCTATCCATGAGGAGGCCCAATCCCGTGATGACTTCAACTCCATCCTGCTGGACTATACTATGACAAGCGTCACCAGAACTTCAGTCCTCCGAACAAGTTCATCTGGTACAACATGTTCAATAACTACATGTTTAATGGGAATGAGGATGAGAAGGTGCTTAAAAAGTTCTTCAAACAGTCCCGGTAAGCATTTCTCAAAAATTAAACTATTTTTGGAATGGGCAACTACAAATATTATCTGTATTGCGGGCAAAGCTGCTTTCAGAAGCTATTCATTTTTTAACTTGATTAAGTGGTACAGTTATTATAAGGTTGTTGTTAAGGTTTAGGGCTCCACACAAATAAAACGATAATATAGTGAAACTTGTTTTATTTGTACAGTGAGGGAGGCATCTGTATAGTAATGGACCCTCCATTTGGCGGTCGTGTAGAACCTCTCATTCAAACTCTGAGGGAACTGACAGAGTCCTACAGGAAGATATGTGACAAGCCTGATGAAGGTCTCTTGCCTGTCTTGTGGGCCTTCCCATACTTCTCGGAGCCCTACATTACTAACAATGCACCAGAGATCAAGATGCATGACTATCAGGTATGTGTAGAAAGTATTTGAGGTTCAAAGTTCTGGAATTCCATTATAATCTATCATAATCACAGGGAATGGTAATTGAAATTCACACTTGACAGATTTTATCTGCTTTGGCCAACCATAACCAAGTTATTTAACCTATCAAATGTATTTTTTTCAGATTGAATACACAAACCATAAAAAATTCCTAAACAAGACAAAAGACGGCAGAAAATTCACATCTCCAATCCGCTTCTTCACAAATTTGCCTCTCCATACCATTAACTTGTCCAATGACAGTAACTACAAAATGTGTAACAAGTGTAAATTCTATGTGTCAACATCAAACAACCACTGTCATAAGTGTGGGGAGTGCACGAGTAAGAATGGCATGACATACAAGCACTGTGATGTTTGTAAGCGGTGTGTGAAACCAACGTTCTTCCATTGTAAGGAATGTGGAAGGTGCTGTCAGCAGCGGAATCATGTGTGTGGCGTTGTTGTTGAGAGTCAGGTAAGAGATACGACAGACTTTTATGATCTTGACTTTACCTATTATACTCCATTTGGAAGTAAGATTACACAATTTTTTTACTGTCTATTCAACCATCCGTTCGATTTTAACTTTTATTGCGTTGCTGGCATGACAAATGACAACTGCACTTTTTGCTTGTAATGCCATTTTTAAGCCTAGGAAATAGAAGTCAAAATTGGTTGAACAGTCAATAATAAAGATTTATTTAAATGTCGATCTTTTTCCGAATATAGTTCTTCTCAAAAATAGATAATCGCTTGGATACATGCAATGTCAGTATGTCAATTCCGGAAAAGCTCTAAACTACTAAATCTGTGACTATAGTCTATTCACGTTAAGAAAATAGTGACTCATCAGTGCAACTGCAAAGAAAAGGTATTTGAATACTGGAGTCAAAATGAAGTCATAAATGTTAAAGCAAACTATTTGTTACACAGTATTTTTAAACATTAATATAATATAATATTCCACAACTATCACACAACACAGTCTAGTCTCAAGCTAAGCAAAGCTTGTGTTATGAGTACTAGACAGCTGATAAACATACTTATATATTTCTAAATACATACATATTATAGATAAATTACACCCAGACACAGAACAAATGATCGTGCTCATCACACAAACATTTGTCCTGGGTGGGAATCAAACCCACGACCTCCGGCATAGCAGTCAGGGCCACTAACCACTCGACCACCAGGCCAGTCATAAGACATTTTTGTTGAATTCTTGTTATTTGCCGAAGAAAAAGCGTGCAAAGAAAACGCCAATACATTCAACAGAACAGGAGACTTATTAATGTATTTAAACACATCGAAGAAACTTGGTCCAAGGTGCTTACATCGTTTTCTTTGTTTACATTTTGGCTTAAGCCCAGATGAATAGGGTATTAATAAGCTTACATAATGGTTAAATTGATTCTTTTATAAACTTAATAAAATTTATTTCTTGAATGGTTAGAGACAGAAAATCTCTTTAAGCTCTTTCCTGTCTTGAGAAACTGATCATATGATGTCAGATTATTGTAATTGCTTGCATTAATAGGTTTGTAATTTTTTCATTACAGTCTTGCTTCAACTGCAAAGAGAAAGGGCACAAGCAGAACGACTGCCCACAGGTTCAGGGAAGAAATAAAAAGAAACGAAAAAGTGCATAATTGATAATAATCACTATATTCTTATATTTACACAATAAATCATTATAAAAACACTAATTGTTTGATTACCATTCTATTCGTCAAATCAACATGATTGCTTCTATACTTTCTATAATCAAAGTAATTCTATACAAATTATTGTAAAATAATCAATAGTTTTGTAAATTGAGGTAGCACACGGAATGGAAGCAGATCTCAGATTGCACTGAAACAAAAGAAAAGATCTGATTAACCATAATATCACGCCTGTATTGCAGCTTACGAGCCATCGACTTATATAGTTCATAAATATCAATGTTACGAGCCTTATGGCGAGCTTTTAATGCGATCCATTTGACAACCTAAACTGAACTGTTAAAGAGATGGAGTTATTATACGGTGTGTGTGTGCTTTAAACACATGATAAGGCCTAAGGCCCCAGTTCCTAGAACGAAAATGTTTGCAAAATTTGGTTCTAAATTGTCAAATGCGCGTTTAACTGATGTTTTTAGGGTTCCGTACCTCAAAAGAAAAAAACGGAACCTTTATAGTCTCACTTTGTTGTCTGTCCGTCTGCCTAAAAATACTTTTTATGTATTCGGAAAAATCTTCAAGACTCTATTTGAAAATTGAACTATTTACATAAGTTAGTTTGTACGGAACCCTCAGTGTGCGAGTCCTAATCGCACTTGCCCATTTTTTTTTTCTTATGCATAGGCTCGCGTTTGACAAACCATAGCAGTTTGGATTCGTTTTGTAGTCATTTACTTTTCAGAAACCTGGTGTTTTTGCTTAAGATAAAGTGATTAAGTGCAATACCTATACTTCATTCGCAATATGACTAGACATTTAAACAAGCCATTTTTACTGTCCGTTCAACCGATTTTGACTTTTATTGCTTTAGTGGCATGATAAATAGCGGCTGCAGTAAATAGTTGGTATTGCAAACACTTTTTTTACTTTTAATGCATGAATAGGAGTCAAAATCGGTTGAACGGACAGTAAAAAATTATGTTTAAATGTCTAATATTCTTTAGAAAGGATTTCTTACCAAAAATCAATAATCGCTTGGATACATGAAATGCATTATGTCAATTCCGGGAAGGCTCTAAACTACTACATCTGTCTATTCACGCTAAGAAAATAGTGACTCATCAGTGCAACTGCAAAGTAAAGGTGTAGATATTCATACTGGAGTAAAAATTAAGTCTAATAAAAATAATGTTTAATCTTATTGAGAATGGAGTATAGATCAAAATAAGACATAATAAATTGATAAAGGATTCCTCCTTAGTACTAAAACCGCGCGAGTGTCAGCCAGTTCTCAATATGAAGGATACATACTTAACATTGATCTTGTTGAGGATTTGCTGCGCCGACTCGTAGCGCGCCTCCACCTTGGCGGCCTGCTCCAGCCAGGCCTGCCGCACCGCCAGCCACCGAGACGAGTGCGACGCCAGCAGCTGCTCCCGCGTCGGGGGCGGGGCTTCGCGCTGTTACCAACAATGGTTATGATTCGTAAAGTTATACATATATAAGCTAACAGGGGCTGCTTTAGGGGGTAGCGAGCATGGCAAAAGCTGGGGGGGGGGGGGGGGGGGGGGCTTCCACAATAACTCGACATGAAAAAAAAAAGAACTTTAAACTAAAATTTCATCAAATATCTTTTATAAATTTTGCAAGTCTCACCTATCATAAGAAATAGCCAATGTTGATCAAAATACTTTAAAAAACGCAGCGTTGGAAGGCCTCTCACAAGGTCGGATGAAGGACCGTTGCCATGGCTCCTACGTCAAATCCTACATCGCGTTGGTAGAGTTCTTCGCGCCTTTAGAACATATAGAACAGCCCGAAACCAACTGTCGGACTGTTGCGCGAACCAGACACCCCTTAGTGCGTATAGACGCACTCGGTGTTATGTCTTTGTTGTCATAGACTTTGACGTTACATTTGCTCTATGATCAATAGCATCGCTTTTCAATTATTTGAATTACCAAACAAAATTAAAATCCAAAATATTGGTGAAGATTTAATTCTTAAATAAAGTAAATAAAAATTAAATAGGATTCTTATTTGAATATATATTCTCTATCTCTCCATGCTATCGTCGAGGTTTATTGTTTTTTTTTTTATTCAAGGAGGTTTTATTCATCATTTTTTTTTTTACAATCATTTCATAAATTGACATCTAATTGACTAATGGTAAAAACCATTAGTCAATTAGAGGTCAATTTATCGCTTGTACTGATCTATCGCGTTGACTGATATTTATCGCGTAAAATCTACCAAGTTTCATGTTTCATAAAACGACATGAAACTTGGTAGATTTTACTCTCACTTACCATATAAGACTGTTACTTTATATATGTTTATAGGAAACGACCAATTTGGAACCGTGCACTAGCTTCTGACGTTTTATAAGTACCCATGTAGGCCTATGTGAAATAAAAACTTTTGACTTTGACTTTACAATATACATTACATAACATAATAACATAATATTCCACAACTATCACACAACGCCGTCTAGTCCCAAGCTAAGCAGAGCTTGTGTTATGGGTACTAGACAACTGATAAACATACTTATATATTTCTAAATACATACATATACAGATAAATTACACCCAGACACAGAACAAATGATCATGCTCATCACACAAACATTTGTCCTGGGTGGGAATCGAACCCACAACCTCTGGCATAGCAGTCAGGGCCACTAACCACTAGACCAACAGGCCAGTCACACACATTAGTGCATCAGTCAAAATATGTCTTTTTTATGTTGCCATACCATAGGATTGATTGCTGTATCGTGGGTGTGTTCACAAACATGTAAATTCTCATATGCAAGACACCCAGAACACCTGTCTATAGACCAATCAAATATTTCTCCATGTGAAAATCGATCCCGCGACACGCAGCATAGTAGTCAATCGCTTAACCGCTGCGCCAACCGTGCCGTCATCTTCACTAATATTATAAAGAGGTAAAGTTTGTTATTTTGTTTGTAGGAGGTAATCTCTGAAAGTACTGAGATGAGAATTTTTTTCACCTATAGAAAGCTGCTTCATTCCTAAGTGACATAGGCTATATTTTATGTATGCGAGCGAAGCCGCGGGCAAAAGCTAATAAAATATAAAGTCACAGATGATGGACCAATGGCTTCGTTAAGCCCGTGGGAATCCGCTGGATGCTAGTAGCAAGAAACCGGCCAATGTGCCGACCCTTGAGGGTGGCTTACGTTCAGTAGTGGATGTCTATCTGCTGAATGATGATGATGATGAAGAGCTAATTTGCTTGACCATTAAAAACTTACATAGTTCAAGTTGATATTGTTTTTGTTGGCCTTCAGTTGTTCAGGCAGGAGAGGTGGTATCTTGGAAACATGAGAACCCTCTGGTCCGGGCAACTCCAGGATGTCTGAATGCTGATCCATGTCCTCGTCCCTACTGGAATTTAAATGAACTAATTTTAGATTGATAAATTAGAGAGTAGTGTAGTGGTGGCTCAGTGGCAATGTCCATAACTTACAACATGAGTCATTGGATCATGGTTTTGAACCCAAAAAAGCTACAGGTTACTTTGTGTACCTAAATATTTCATAAACATGTTGTTCCAAATTAATCTTATTTTTATAACATGTTAGTTTAAAACAATTGACTTTATACAGGTTTTCCTGTAATCTCATTTATTTTCTTAAATATTTTAGATTAAAATATCTAATTAAAAAAAAAAATGATCTTCACAATAGGTCATTTAGTTTAATATTGTCGCAAGATATCTACACTTTGACAAAGTTTAATTTTCTAATTTGTGCCTCAAAAGTAAGTCTGTACAAAATATATTTACTTACATTACACATTTGGGTTACAAAATTTTATATGAATTGGTCTAATAGATTCGGAGCTCAATTGCTGTGACAGATAGAGACAGACAAGTGACCCTGTAAGGGTTTCAACATAATGAAGAAACCGGTATGTTTAAGAACCAAAAATTCTAAGATATGTCAAGCCGCTACCACTCAGTCTTACAAAAAGGAGGCCAGTGTCCCAGCATTGGGAACAGTACAGGCTGATAATGCTAAGGTAACTGCCAGTATTTATGAGTAAATATTGTTTACATATAGTTATAATGCAGACCGCACAGAGCCTATAGGGCTAATGCCTAGAAAGACTTACAATGGCCCTGAAACGTAAATGGTAATTGAAGGAACACTGGCAGGTTTTAGTCAGCAACAGTCTGACACAGTCACACTCTATCCAGAGAGGGAGAAGTAATCTGATGATTTCCCACCTCAAAAAAAAAAGATCTTAAATTTCAGTACCCAAATTCTCTGTAATTAGCTCGAGGCTGGTTGGCAATCCATGCCCTGCATATGGGGTACAGTGGTGACTCTTCGTTGAACTGTGACAGGTCTACACTGCGGTCAAACAGCTTCAGGACGTAGGACTGCCGGTGTGGGGACCGCTTCCTTCTGTACGGCCTTTCATCATCTTCAGACCTGTGGTCTCGGCTGGAAATATTTAGAATTAGGGTATTGTAAATGTAAGTAATACTGATTTCAAGTTCTTTGAAACTAAATTATAACAATTTCTTGTTTTTGGTGTTTCAACACACGATTGCTGCTATTAACCTTTTGAATACCGTAATTAGAGACACAATAGAAAGACAATGAGCGAGAATGGTGTTCGATTGGGGTTTAATGAATTAAATTCAAAACCCCCATTTTAATTATGTGTGAAGCAACATAATTAGACCTTAAAATGAGAATAATTTATTATTCATTGTCACAGATAATGTTGTTAACAAGAAACTGTACATAAACATAATCTTTTGTTTAGACTATACTGTCCTAGTGCTAGGCAACAACCTCCACCAAATCCCTCCAGAAAAAAGGATCACAGGAACTTGATCATATTAAACTCAATTAAAATCAGTAGATCAAACTAACCTTTCTCTTTTATCTGGAATGTAATCAGAAGATGCATCAGACTCATCAGCGGTAGGATCCAGTACTTCCATCAAGGCCCCCTTGAGCCGACCACGAGCTGTGGATACATCTAAAAAAAAAAAACATTGCTGCTAGCATAGCATTTTTATATGTATACAAAATGGTACTTTATGCATATAAATAATTAAAGTGTTTCACTTAGTTTACAACTATGTAAAAGTATTGATTTAACAAACAAAGGAACTATTGAATAGCTTCTATTCACTTTCAAAAACAATGAAAGTTAATTTGGAAGTAGGGCAATGCTGTAACAAAATTCACAATTTGTCGCAAAAGTTATAATATACCCAAAAAACTTCATTAAACGTGGCGTATTTCGATGCTCGTAAAGTCCCTTCATTTTTTTTTGTGCCACCGCATCGATTTTTTTGTATAACGAGAGAACTAGCACGCAATAAATGTACACTAAAACTTTCAGAAACACATCAATATTAGATTTTGCTAAGATTCCAATTTAGAAACTAGAATGTAATAGGCCAAAATTTAAATTGAAACACCTAGGGTAATAAATAGAAAGTGATAACAAAATTACCTTTGGCTTCGTTACTATCTTTGTTGAGAGAAGGTTTTGCTTTGTTTTTCAAAGGTGTGAATAATCTCCTTCGTTTAGGCATCGCGTTAACCCACAATTAAAATTTTAATCAAAACAAAAACAACACGAATATTCACCAAATTCGAATTTGTTTGCCTGGCAGAAAGGCGCTGTCACTGGTCAATCGTAAAACAGATTGAAACAGATTGCTAAATCAAAAACATAGGGTTGAACGAAAACTTACTAATAACGGTTTAGTTAAAAAGTATAGTTTTTTATGGCAACATTTGAGTTTTTGGATTCATTTGTTTCTTTTGTGATGGCCTGAAAGACTTCGAATTCGCGTCGGTAGGTAAAAATAAAAAAAAACTTCGTCTTTTTGTCAAACGTCAAAATAGTTGTGTACGAAAATAGCGAAACGAGAATTTCGCAAGGCCTACCAGGTTGTGCAGATTTTTAATTTACCTTTATTATTCGCTTCATATCAATGAGTTATAATGGCCACAACAGCGTATGAGCATGATGCTGATGGTAAGCAACCTTTGTTTTTTTTTAAATGCGTTACGGCGTTTGTTTATTTAATTAGAAATTGAACAGCATTTTGGTGCGTGATAATATTTGTCTCGACTTTCCATATTTTCGTGCGGTCGGTGGACAGCTGCTAAGCCAGTGAAAGTCTGCTGTAAAAACTTTGAAGTGATAAATTATTTAACTTTACGATGCGTCAATTAAAACATTCTTGTCGTTTTGCTTATTAGTGTCATTCAGTTAACAACACGCTTCGCCATACCATCATGCCGCAGTACAGACCTCAGGGAAGGTACAAAGACAGTATTAATATCAACTTTTATTCATCTTCTATTTGTTACTACGTAGTTTATAATAAATCACCTTGTTTTAAATTTCAGGAAGCAAATTTATCCCGGCAACGCAACGCCCCGATGGTACTTGGCGCAAACCTCGAAGAATCAAGGATGGCTATGTCCCACAGGAGGAGATCCCTCTGTATGAGAGCAAGGGTAAACAGTTCAAAGCTCGCCAGAACACTGGGCTGCCTGTGGGGTTGACCCCTGAGATAGTAGCCCAAGGACAGAAAAAGAAGAACCATGGTGTTATTCAGCCCATACCCGGCATGCTCATTAATGTAGACAAAAAGAAGAAGAAAAAGAAGACAGGTTGGTTGACTGTTATATCTTATTAGCTTATATACGAAAAATTGTGACAACTCTTAAGAAATTCAGTAAGAAATTGTAAAACTAATAGTTGTTTGGAAGATATTTAGTAATTGTTGCTAAATGACTAGACAAACTAGTAGGTAATAGTGATTGTTTCTAAGCATGTAGTAAGAATAAAAAGATCAGGATGAAGTCTCAGGAAGCTATCTAAACTCTAGAGGTAAAATCATTTACTCATTTTATGGTTCAGGTGGGCATTAATTACTTATAAATAGAATAGATACATAGTATTATATATATATTGTTGTGCAAAGAAAGCTTTAATTCAACAACAGTAGCAGAATACCTAATTAGTGTACATGCACTTCATGAATAAGAATCTTTCACTTTCACCCTAATTATGAAATGAAACTTATTAAAATTGTTAATTAGAATCAAATATGTATCAGCTGTCTAGTAACATACCTACTCAGGAAAAACAAATGCATATTTTAAAAAATTATAGTTTTAGGTCTGTTCTGTGGTCAAACTCAATGGGATTTCAACATCTATTGGCTAATTGTAAGCTTACTCCAAACCACTGAAGAATACTGTTTTATCTTTTCAGTTTTATTTAATAGAAAATCTTTCACTTTTTAGGTGTTGATGAAGCAGCAGATAAACTTGCCAAATGTGAGATAACAGAACCTAACTTTACAAGTTCAGCGCCATCCACCCCCAGTTCTACAGACCCCGTCAAACGCCTCAAGAACCTTAGAAAGAAACTCAGAGAGATTGAAACTCTTGAGGAGAAAATCAAGTCTGGATCCCTCAAAACCCCTGACAAGGATCAGAAAGAAAAAATGTCCAAGAAAAATGACATTGTCAGAGAAATTGAACTTTTAGAGAAAAATAGTGAATAAGTTATACCAAATTTAATTAAATTTTATTGTTAAAAAAACTATGGAATTACGTCTATGGTTGCATGAATGATTGTGTTCTTTGTGTGGGTGCAGATTAATGAATTTTCTTTATTATAAATTATTTACAAAACTAGTTTTTGGTGTTTTGTTTAGTAATTCTCTTGTACAATTTTAAGAAATTATTCAATAAACAAAGCCTGATAAGTAGGTACTTACTACAATAAATAAAAAATAATATAAAATAGTAAACAAATATCTATATTTAATACCAAATAATATAATTGAAATTCTGATTTTGAGATTGCAATGTAACACAAATAATAAAAAAATAACAGCCTGACCCCATCTTAAAGATATCTCTAATAATACATGAAATATCACATGGTGTTGTTGGCAAGGCTTTGATCTGTTTTCAGACAACAATAACTTATAGTGGAGTAAATTTAGTAAGCTTGAAGTTTAAAATAAGAAGTGTAGTTACCAAGCCTGTAAGCCAACTAAGAAGGAAACAATACATTCTCAGATATTTGCCTAAGTAATTTTGTCTGAAAACAGTCTTATTTTCTATACAAAAAATATACTTATATTCTACATTATTGGATAGCCTTATAATGATAAAAGTTGTTTGCTGATTTAATTTATACCATCTTTACTACAATATTCATTTCATGGCCAAAATGTGTTGGTTATGCTAATTCTATTTGAACAGCATGGTTGTTATTTATTTTCGTTAAAATATGGGATTGTTCGTCACTTCCTCTATTTTTATCAGTGCCTGCATGTTCTGGAAATAATAAAAAAAATATTAGACTCGAATATTGATAAAAGTTAATACTTAAAATAATGTTAACTTGTTAGGCATCTACTTATTACATTTTACGTTCTATTGAGCAACTTAATTAAAGAATAACTGATAGCGTGAATACAAGGACGCAATAACCAGTTTTCACGATTTCTCAAAGTAGGTACCTACCTAAAAACAACAAAAATAATTATTCTACAAAACTCGGTACGGTGATCGAAATGTACTCACCAGAAAACACGTAGGTGTTTTATATAAACTCGTTTCTTGCTTGCTGTCTTGCATATTTCCCTAAACATGCAAGAATTCCTATAACAGCGATACCAAGTCCTAAAACTGTTGCTAAAAAGTCGCCGAAGTCGTAACCTTGTGCCGCCTCAACATTTGTTACGGTCAGCAAGGTAAAGAGAAATACGCACAATTTGAAATACATGATCAATTTGGAAGTAATCCTTTTTGTATTTGTAATGAAATATTTATTCCGTATTTTGTGTTGTATTTTTTTTTCTTTGTCACGTCGACATGTCAAAATGACAAATTCGAGGGTAGTGATAGGCTGAACAATGCCGATTCATTATTAATATGTCAATTGAATAGTCGAGTCAGCAGTTAAAATAAATTGGTTGAATATTGTCGAATTTACCGAGAATATCTCCTTTGTATAAAAACAATTTTTTACGTATAACAACACAGTCAAACATATGTCAATAAGCACCGTAATTGTCATCATCGTTTTCCCGTTGAAGTTGATATTTTATTGTTTTTATTAGAAAATAACTGATTAATTCGTGTATAAATACAAATAATGAGCATTAGGATCGTCTGATGTTATCTCAGAGTCGACGTTTCACGACCGATACCGTTGTAAACATTAATAAATAACCTTAACGTGGTAATGAAAATAGATTCCCTGCGGGGTGTTTTGATTGTTATTTAGTGACTTTTAGGTAATCAAGATGAGTTATAATTCGGGTGGGAGTGGTAGTAAGGGGTTTGGGTTCGCTGGTTTTACCATGCCGAAGCGTAATCCGTCGAACGTATCGCTTCACGCGGTGCCTCCGCCGACGACGCCGATGCATGCTGTGCCGCCTCCTTCTACCGGCCTGTCGAAGCAAGGCTACTCCACCATGAGCGCGATCACACAGAATGCTGTTACTGGAAACTGGGGCTCTTTAGGGAAGAAGCGGTCCAAGACTGAGGATGAGTATGTGTCGTTTTTTTTTTGTGCTAAGCATTTATATAGTTTTCACGCCAATAATGCTTTGAAATATTGCCAGAAAGATAGATAACCGTAATATTCATGCAAATTTTGCATTTCTGCAGAGTTTAACCAGACAACAATATCATTCCAATAAGAAAAAAGAATTTCTATCATTATCACTACAAATATCTGGTCCATATTCCTATTCAGATACTTTGATGAGGATGATGAGCCGCCAACACCAGCGTTGGCATACATTCCTGCACCTGGGAGCCCCACATATGAAGCTGCTAGTAGTTCTAAGGTATGGACACAGATGTCATATATCAAAAGTGTATGTAGGTAATCTAGATTAAAATAGGTTAAAGCTAGATAGGTACCTTGACCTGTTTCAGTGAGGTCTACCATACCACACATTGACTAGAACTACTACAAGAACAACTATAAGAGCTTCACAGCCTTTAAACTGAAGTGTTAGTGACAAGATACTTAATAACTAGACAGATTATGAGCAATAAATTATATTTTCTGTTCTTTTGTATATGTAAATTTTTGGCCTGTTAACAATCTACATCTTGTTGCTCAGCAGTAAAATCCTCATAAGAAAATATCATAAAATTATGCAGGTGGAAGAAAAAAGTATCTCCTGAAATAAATAATATGGAAGAGATTGGTGTGTTTTTTAACTTGTAAAATGTTGAATGCAATCCATGATCTTTTTTACTGAAAAATGCAACTTTTGCAATTCAAAACAAAGTTTTTATTGCCAAATGAAAATTTACAGAGTTTGTGAATTTGTTTGTAAGAAGTAATTTCTGAAAGTACTGATTTTGAAAATTGTTTCACTAGTAAAAAACTACATTATTTCCGAGTGATTTGATTGTGATAATACTTTTTAGATAAAAAATATTTTTGATACCCAGTGAAGCAAAGATAGAGTAACTAATAAACCATCATGGAACAACTTCTTTGGAAAGTATTACTTAACTATTTAAGAGAGTTTCAGCCTACAAGTGACTGCCATAGACTATCAAAATCTCATTATTTACACACTAACAGCTCATCAATACAATACTTTAAACAAATAATCAATGGCTTTTAATCTAGAATGTCATTCATTTTAGATTAAAAGCCATTGATTATTTGTTATACTAGAATGGTTTATTGATTTAGCCTAATTTTTGATTTGACATTTATTTGTTTGTTTCTTGTATTTTCTTTTATTTGTTTGACATTTTATATTATTTGAAATTGTAATGTAATTATTTTGACGGTTGAAAGGCTAATTGATCTAAGCGACATTAAAAAAAAAATTAACCCTGTCTCAAATGACAGAGAAAAATTTGCTGATTCTGAATATGTATATTACTCAATATTGGAAAAAATGTTGTTTAGATCAATTAGCCTTTTAACCATTGATATGTTAACTATAATGTAATTTGAAAATTCTGTATATGGCTTGTAAGAATCCCTTGCCAATTAATTACTGTGGCTATGACTATTTTCACAACAGCTACAGTAAAAGATTATTACAGGCACAGGAAGAAGATGAAGAAGATCCCCTTGATGCCTACATGGCTGGCTTGGAACAGCAAGCGGCTAAGGACCTGGTGGCAAGCAAGGAGAATGCAGCCAGTGGCAAAGGGGACAGTGGACGAGGGACCAGAGGAGACATTGATGAGATGGATGATGAAGAGAGCTATTATAAGTAAGTATGGATCTTTTAGACAGTTTTGCGATATGATCACTCATGTTTGAACATTATCATAAAATAGTTGTGCATTTTGATTTCCATCACTTTATTCATTCTATTTATTGTTAGATCCTTTTACTTTTGAGAATTAAAAAAAAAGAAATTAGTTTGCAGTCAAATTTGACCATCGCTGGAGACTCCCCGGGGTCGAACAGCGTAGGCGCGTATTTGCGGACGGTGAGCTATGGGTAGCTTGCCGTTCAGCCGTCTGGTAAAAACCAAGCCCGGGTTGAAGGCGCTTTGTAATCCACGCGCGCCTTAAGAAGATGTGAAATCTTATTCACATCTTCTTGAGACGCGCGTGGGCCGCCGATGGGGCCACTAAACGCCAATGTCTGTCAGGGCTCCGGGATTGTTCGAAAGAGGTACTGTCCTTCAGGATGGAACGCTGAGGGAACACTGGGAACTAAAAAGTTAGTAAATCTGACACTCCCTGACCACACCTGAGCGGGAGAAGTCATTTGATGATTTTCCACGTAAGAAAATGCGGCTGACAACAAGAAATTTAAGGGGGCATAATCCATGCTGATTTGGGCTCCATGATGTGTTACAGATACTTCATAGTAATCCTCTGATCTAACTAATTATTCTGTTGTCCACAGGTACATGGAAGATAACCCACTAAACCATGGCGATGATGGTTCAGACTTAGAAATAGAATACGATGAGGATGGCAACCCTCTCGCGCCGCCAAAGAAGAAGTTCATAGATCCACTCCCACCCATAGACCACTCTGAAATAGAGTACGAACCTTTTGAGAAGAACTTCTACACCCCTCATGAAGATATTGAGCAGCTAACTCCACAGCAAGTTGAGGAGTTGAAAAAGAATTTGGGAGTCAAGGTAAGAGAATGGTTTGTTACATTACTCCTGTATTGTGTATCAGATGATAGAGTTGGCTTACAAATAAAAATTGGCGGGACTCGTTGTTTGACACAGTCACCGTGAGTCTGAACGCAAAGGGCAACTGAAAGAACACGGGTGGGTTAAAAGTCTTACACTCCCTCTCACTCTACCCGGATCGGGAGCAGTTATTTGATAATTTTCCAACCCAAAAAAATGTATGCATTGTCGAGTTGATTTATTGTGCATTTTTCTAAGGTCCTAGTTAAGAGCGCGTTGGGTGCTACAACGTGATTATGACGTTATTACACATCTTTCTCTAGATATTTTGAAAACAGAAACATGTGGTTATTATGTAGGCTGCTATTGAAAATAAAACTTTATGAAACAAAAAGCTTCTCTACCATGCTCACGCTGATGATAGATAGCCCGGGAAGGGTTTTCTTTAAAAGCGTCTATTCGAATGGAATGTAAGATCCGTGAAATGGGGGGCAAGCTTATCACTGTCTACCAGGCGCAAAACCAGATTCCTGACTCCTATGGAGAAATCCCTAATAACTTTTTCATTTGGTGCTATTTCCTGATCTAGATATCAGGCCCAGACCCACCAAAACCAGTCAGCAGCTTCGCTCACCTGGGCTTTGATGAGCAACTGATGAAGGCTATCCGTCGCTCTGAGTACACGCAGCCTACGCCCGTGCAGGCGGCCGGCGTGCCGGCTGCCTTGTCTGGGAGGGATCTTATAGGTAAGCTTATTTTTAACCGACTTCAAAATGAAAGAGGTTATAATATGTTCGGCTGTCTTTTTTTACGTTTGGTCACTGATTTCTCGGTCAGTTGTGGACCAATTTTGTTTTTTTTTTTAATTGAATGAATGCCCCTTCCGGATTTGTTCCATAGAAATATGGTTATGATCTGATAATGAATGGAACTCCTCATAGGGTGATATATATAGCAGAACTGTCGTAACAAGTAAAATTGGTTTATATACGTGTAGTCGATGACTAACGGAAGGGGGAAGGGTTACATCGATGATGATCTGATCTGATGATGGAGCCAGAATGTGGCATGTAGGTACAGGAACTCCATATTAAACTAAGTGTCCTAGCCGTGTTTGGGCATTTTTGTTTTATTTTTTTGATTTTTTTTTACTCTGGCTATAAATGGTTTTAAAGTTTATTCTAAAGGTACCTTACTGCAGAACTTGCTCACTATTTAAGTTTGGCTGAGTGGTATCACTAAAAACTGTAAAATAAAATGTAAAAAAAAAACAATAACTGCAAAATAACTTTCATTTCTGAAGTTGGTGTTAAATATCGAAGGTGCTTCTATGATAGTTTGATCCCTTCGTCGACTTCCGAAATTAAAGAACTAATTTATTTCATCAGTATTAGTATTACTACTCCCAAAAACGATGAAGTAAAACAACGTGAGGAACCCGGCGTGTCCTAGAGCCAGATATTCAAAGAAATGTGACATCCACCCACCTTCACTGGGGCCGTGAGGCGATCGGTATTCAGGCATTCCTATCATTATTTTACAAATAAAGTAATGTTTTTTGTGCAGGTATCGCTCGCACGGGATCCGGAAAGACAGCTGCCTTCCTGTGGCCATTGCTAGTACATATTATGGATCAGAAGGAATTGGCACCTGGCGATGGACCCATTGGGCTCATTTTAGCGCCCACGAGGGAGTTGGCACAGCAGGTAAAATGTTTAAAAATGATGTGGTAAGCCAGGGGCGTTCCTTTATCCTTTGCTTGTATACATCATGGATCAGAAGGTACAGCTGACTGTAAAAACCCAACAGCCGAAAAAGACTGAAAAGATTGAAAATTTCAAGCGCTCTGATGCAGTGGCATCAAATCTGTTATAATATCAAAAAACTTTCTCAATTGCACTAGACTGTTACTATTGAAAGTGTAGTAAGTGTGTCTACTTATAACCCAGGAAAATAAGGAATGCTCTTTCTCAAGAACGGCGCATGATATCAAAAATTGTTTTAGACAAAGTTCGTAGAGAATTTTATGCTGTTTAACTTTTTTGGAAATAGGTAATTGGGCAAAAACATGTATACAGTGCCAGAGAAACAAGGTAAGTCGTCATGTGGTAACAGGGGTAGGAAAATTTGAACCCAGTCAACACTTCGAGCATTTACATGTGGACATCGTCGGGCCACTCCCAGCAACACGGCGTGGCAACAGGTATTGCGTCACAGTAATATATCGTTTTACACACTGGCCAGACGCTGTACCAGTAGAAGATATAACTGCGGAAACAATAGCGAAAGCAGTTTACGAAAATTCCTAATAACTAAAAATGTTGAGTGCAAAGCAAAAGAGATATTCGCAAAAAAACTTTTATGACCTTCAATATTTCAAGACTCCGGGCACAATATGCTATTTGATTTTTGAGACACGTCTTAAAAAGATCCATGCAAAAATCTAGCTTATTCACTGGGATTCCTAGGTTGACCCCTATTTTCGCTTTATTTGCCTGGGTTATTAGTGCCTTAAGTGTTCACACACCTACACTTTGGTGGACTTCATCTATGCCCCCGACGTTGGTGCAATTCACGTAGCTGCCTGCTGGTCCCAAACAGTTCGAAGAGTTTACCATTAACTCGAAAAGAAGTTAAAACGATGTGAAACTATGTCAAAATTATAATGCTCAGTTTCAAGAAAAAAAAGTTTCAAAATTATATTACTTGATATTTATAAATGTAAAATTTATTCAGATCTACATGGAGGCGAAACGTTTCGGCAAAGTATACAACATCAGATGCGTGTGCTGCTACGGAGGGGGCTCCAAGTGGGAACAGTGCAAGGCGCTGGAAGGTAGGACGCACACTATGACATCAAGACTCGGAAGTCGTTATATATATATGATCTCGCTGTCACGTCTTTTGACCGCGACTATCAGGATAGACGCGCAATCGGTTAAGAGATTTCCAGATTGGCCAGGTTGGCCGCTGTAAAAACTATTTGGCAATTTCTAACACAGTGCTAGTATGGAGCCGCTGCACAGGACATGGGTCAATTTCTATGCTGTCCATCCTGCACAACCACCTGCAGTTTTCAGGATCTATACGAGGCCAATAACAGAGCCGTAGAGGTTGCTAAATACTGGTCAGATAAAATTTAGTTAGAGAACATTGACACAAAAAGAAGAAGGATAGACGCGGTCATAAGACGTATGAGCATCATGTTCCCATGTGGCTTTCAGGTGGTGGAGCCGAGATAGTGGTGGGAACTCCGGGGCGGGTCATTGACCTCATCAAGTGCAAGGCGACCAGTTTGCAACGCGTCACCTACTTAGTGTTGGACGAGGCTGACAGGATGTTTGATATGGGGTTCGGTAAGTAAATAAAAAAAAAGTACTCGTAACTTTATTTTATCTATTATGATAAATTAGTCAACATACTAAATAAGTACAATAAAAAATTGGGTCTAAATAGAAAATAATCTATCTAGTCTGCAGAATTTACAATGTTCTCACATTTAAACTCCAAAGCCTTGAGCATCGACGCCGAGTTGCTGGCCTGTCGGTTTTCTATCGATTACACTTCGGGGAGTGTGCGTTGGAATTGCACAATTTAATTCCACCAAGTCCGTTCCATCATCGGACCACTAGACGTACGGCGTTGCGCCATCGGTACATGGTGGACATCCCACCCATACGTATAAAGCGTTTTGTGTGTAAACTTAAATTTCAGGTTTCTGTAACGCTTCCGCATTTCAATGGCGCGGCCACGTTCAAACATTTATAACTTTTAGCTTTTTTTAAAATTACATTTTTTTTTTTTTGGAAAATTTATGTTTTTGGGAATCGACTTTTATTACAAAATCTGAGCATATTTATTTTTCTTAATTATCGCCATGGCCGCGCATTTGAAACGTATATACACACGAAGGGTTCCGTACTACAATATTAAAATTGACCAAAAACGATGACAAAATAATGTTTATTGTATGATCCCCTTTGATTTTTAATTTTATTTATTTTTGCGGCAGTAAAAATACACAATATGTTAAAATTTCAACTCTATAACTCTTATGGTTTAAGAGGTACGGCCTGCTAGTAAGTAGTAATAATAATAATAATAATATTCCACAACTACCACAAAATGCCGTCTAGTCCCAAGCTAAGCAGAGCTTGTGTTATGAGTACTAGACAACTGATAAACATACTTATATATTTCTAAATACATACATATTATAGATAAATTACACCCAGACACAGAACAAATGATCGTGCTCATTACACAAACATTTGTCCTGGGTGGAAATCGAACCCACGACCTCCGGAATAGCAGTCAGGGCCACTAACCACTAGACCAACAGGCAATAGGGTCTCGTTGGCACCTTTCGGGGACGCAATCCTGTAAAGAAGCTACATAAGAGCACATACACACGACGACATACTACTCTGTCAAGAAAGTACCGGGAAAAGATCAATAATACACAAAATTATTATTATTCTCTTTATTCCTTAAACTTCCTTTATTAATAAACACATATAAATTATTATTATTATTATTTGGTAATACACACTAGCAGCTATTTAGCTGATGCGTGTGTTTCATATAGTTTGGAGATGTTTAGTCTGTCCAACAGATTTTTGAAGCAGTTCAATGTGGGAGCTTTCACAACACTTTCCGGGAGCTTGTTCCATGCCGTTACAACTCGGTTAGGTAGAAATTGCTTCAAAGGCTTCTTTTTGGATGCATTTCCCCTTAAAGGAATGTCCTCGTAAATGTTTGTTGGCATTCAATGTGTAAAGGTCTTGAAGGCTGGGCACATCGTAGTATTCTGTGAGTATTTTATAAGTCTCAATAATAAAATGTTTGTTATTCATCCAAAATTATTTTATCACCTTTAAAGTATGCTCCTTCAGAAACGATACACTTACGTCAACGAATAATCCAATCATCAGAACATTTTTTAAATGCTGTTTCCGGAATTGAGTTCAGTTCTCGCTGCGAATTCTCCTTTATGTTTTCTACCGATTGAAAACGAGTGCCACGAAGTGGTAATTTGAGTTTAGGAAAAAGAAAGAAGTCGTCTGGAGCCATATCTGGTGAAAATGGTGGTTGCTCGATGGTATTTGTTGAGCGTTTGGTCAAAAATTCGTTCACAATGATAGCCTTGTGCGAAGGCGCATTATCGTGGTGCAAAATACAAGAATTTTTTATCCACAAATCTGGCCTTTTTCGTCGAATTTGCTCTCTTAAATGCCGCATAACGCTCAAATAATATTCTTTATTTACTGTTTGACCCTCCGGCAAGAATTCAGAGTGCACAACACCGCGATAATCAAAGAAAACAGTCAACATGATCGACTTTGGCGTGGTTTTTTCGGTTTCGGTTCAGTTGGAAGGCGCCACTCCGAAGCTTATTGACTAGTTTGCATGTCAAAGCCGTAAACCGACGTCTCGTCACCAGTAACAATGCGTTTCATGAATGTTGGGTCAGAATTGACTCGTTCTAGCATGTCCTCAGCGACTCTCATGCGATTGAGATTTTGTTGGAGAAAATTCAGGTCTTTTGGGAGTAGCCGAGCGGTAACATGTTTCATACCCAAATGATTAGTTAAAATGGTACGGATCGACTCGTGATACAGAAAGTTCGGCGGCTATCTCTCTCAAAGTTGAATGAGGATTTTTGGTCACTATTTCCTTCACTTTTGCGTTGCGGTGTTAACTTCAGTTGAAGACGTTGATGGCCTACCAGAGCGAGGCAAATCTTCCATCACATCTCGACCGCTTTTGAACGCTTTGTACCTCATTTAACTTTATTTGTACTCATAAGCACGTGTTTTTGATAAAGTCGATTCACCGTAAGCCTTCTGTAACATTTTCAGTGACTCCGAACACGAAATTCCATTGGCGATGCAAAATTTAAGACAAACTCTTTGTTCGATGTTTTTGTCCATTATGAAATTCGCAATACACGCTAGATATGATATAACTAAAAACAGCACTGTATTTAATATAAATAACAGATGCAACTCAAACTCCTCGCCAAATTGATTCACACGACAGTTGCCGGTGATGTTCAAGGTTATAATGTCGAGTGTCGACGCATCAACAGCTGTAAAAATTTGTCTATCGTATCTCTCCAGAGCCACAAGTGCGGTCGATTTGCAACCATGTCCGGCCCGACAGACAAGCGCTGCTATTCTCCGCCACGTTCCCGCGCAGAGTGGAGCGCCTGGCGCGCGACGCGCTGCACGACCCCGTGCGCGTGCAGCACGGCGCGGCGGGGGAGGCCAGCCATCTCGTCACGCAGCACGTGAGGTATGGACACTTTAGAGGTATGCGGAAGGCTGAAAACTCTGCAAAGTCCCACAAATCTTAGTTGAAAATGGGAGGATCACCCAAGCAGACAGGTGTTGTGTCTGGTCCGGGCAACTGCCCAGTAGTTAATTTTGGACTGTTGTATATGTTCTAATCACGTGGAGAATTCTGATACCACGATTCAAGATATTTCTTATGTAGCGACATAGACATGTAGCGACATAGACAAAGATGGTAATGTATTGTATACATTACCAGTTATAGCTTCACATGACAATTGAGATCAGTTATTCGACAAGTTAATTCATTAAACCCAAAGCGAACGCCGGTTCGCTCTCTCATTGTCTTTCTATTGTATCTAATTACGGTATTCGAAAGGTTAATTGACCCAGCTATCTGTCATATAGCAGGTTAGATGGTTTAAGTAGTAGTTACGTGTGTAACAAGTTAGTTAGCCCAGCCATCTGTTATCAGACAAGTTAGATGGCCCAGCCGTCTGCTATCAGACAAGTTAGATGGCCCAGCCATCTGCTATCAGACAAGTTTGATGGCCCAGCCATCTGCTATCAGACAAGTTAGATGGCCCAGCCATCTGCTATCAGACAAGTTAGATGGCCCAGGTATCTATCATGTAGCATAGTAATGCAAGGCTAATGCTTAGACCATCTTGTAATAAGTTAGATGGCCCATCCGTCGGCTATAGGACACGTTACTCAGCCCAGTGGTTCTGTATACATCATTAGTTTTCTTTCAACAAACCAACACAATTCAATGTTTTAGTAGTTGTATAAGTGAACCTTGTTCTAAATGTTCTCTTTTGTTTGCAGGATATTCCACAAGCCAGAAGAGAAGTGGTCGTGGTTACTACATCACTTAGTTGAGTTCCTATCGGCCGGGAGTGTGCTCATATTTGTTACTAAAAAGGTACGTAATCGTAATCGAAATAACGTCGACAAAAAATTGAGTTTCAATTTAACCCCTTGCGTCGGAAGGGTCCGACGAGTGTTTTCGTGTCCTATTCACAAGCTTCGTGTATTTGCGACTGGGTACTCCGTCTCGTTCAGCTCTCCAATCCCCATAGGTGACAGAAGAGCCGACGAGATGGAGTATTTGGTCGTGGTGGTGCGAACCTGGCGGAATAAATGCGAGAGTATTTCTTCTATATATTCGGCGTGCGGCTAAAAGGCTAAAGGACATTTTCTGGATTTATTTAATCTAAAATAAAATTTACAATAATTTCTTTATCATATTGGAAATTGCTTTAATAAGTGTTTTAATTGAGAGAGCTTACATACGAAAATGAGTTTTATTTCATCTGAGTTAACGCTGATGACGCAGTTACAATCACAATCAACATATTAAAACACAATAAAAAAGCACTCGTTATACAGTCGGTGGCGTTAATTAGAAATATTGTTGCAGTTAGAAGCAGAACAGACAGCCACTAACCTGGGCGTCCAACAGTACGACGCGTTACTGCTCCACGGAGACATGGAGCAAGCAGAGAGGAACAAAGTGATCACCGCCTTCAAACGCAACGAGCACCACATACTCGTCGCCACCGACGTGGCAGGTCAGTACTCGTGGACTAATGTATCAACGAAATAGAAATTTTCGGAGCAAAATCTCAGCACCCTCAAAAACTATAAAATTACTCAAGTCATCATTATCTTACTGCTCTTATCCCGTGTAATTTGGGGTCGCCGTAACACATTTTTTTTCTTCCATTCTGTCTTACCTCCTGTCAAGCTATCACTAAATCCCTTTTCTTTCAAATCATTCCTCACACAATCCATTCATCTTTTCTTTGTCCTCCCTCTCCATCCTTCCACATGTATACTCATAATTCTTTTAGTAACACTTGTTTCATCCCTCCTCTTCACGTGACCATACCAAAACAAATGATTCCCTTTCAACTTTTCAATCACTGGTAACACTTTCAAATTTATAATAAACTCTTTTCTCACTTTATCCATTCTCGTCACACCACACATCAATAGCAACATTGTCATCTCCGCTACATGCGATCTTTTTTCATCAGTCTTTTTCACAGCCCAACATTCTGATCCACACATATACTTCTTATCACGGACTTGTAGATTTTACACTTCAACAATAATATTTTTTTATTTTTAAGACAAATGGATCCAATGGTTTATAAAAAACTTATAAAATAAAGGGTTAAAATAAAAGAATATCATAATCTTGAATTAGATTACTTACTTTTACATATTACTACATTCCTATTTAAATATTACCGACTCTCGTCAAAGCACCAAAAGATCCTTGAACAAATTTATAACCGTCATCTTGTATTCTAACTTCGACACTATTTTATTTATGTAATATAGCTAACAATACACCTAGTTACTCATCAGTCTACCCAAGGAGCATCGTATTACACAGTAACTGGGTTGTAGAGGTCTTATAGGCAGTCGCTCCATGTAAAACTCAGGTATGGACTTGAAGCCGACCCCGAGCTAGTTGGGAAAAGGCTAGGGAGATGATGAACTTACCAGAATGCCAATATGGCTGTAAGTATGCAGAAATTAGCATTATTAAAGTTTTGCGAACTAAGATATGCTTTACCCTCAGTCCGCAACTCCAAAACAAAGCACGTATTTTGCGAACAGGTGGGACAAATGTGCGATTCGATCCACCCCAGCTCCTCAAGGAAGGCCAGCAATACCTTGGTGTTACTGACCATTTCACGGATGGTACCTGGATTTCCGAACTACTTTGCCCTGAATCTAGCTACCACTAGGCAGCTTAGAAGCAGATGAGCTGCTGTCTCGTCCTCCCCTATGCAGGCTCTGTAGAGTGGGCTGTCTGAACTCCTATAAAAGAGAGGTGGTTATTAAAAAACAACGAAAAATTGTTTTGGACTTTCTGCTTGGTAACTCTTTGTGCTTTTGTCGCCAGCTCGAGGTCTAGACATCCCTCATATCAGAACAGTCATCAACTACACAGTCGCCCGCGACATAGATACACACACACATCGTGTAGGACGTACCGGCCGCGCCGGAGTGAGAGGAGACGCCTACACTCTTCTGGACAGAGGGAAAGACAAGGACTTCGCCGGACATCTGCTCAGGAACCTCGAGGGCGTGCAACAGGTATACTATACACACACACACACACAGATACACACACACACACACACACACACACAGATACACACACACATACACACACAACATACACACATACACAGACACACACACATAAACATACACAATCGCAATGAGTGGGATATACAGACCTACTATGGCTCACAAATGTTTGATGTGGATCTTAGATGGCATAGTCATTTGTCATGCGATACGTGGGATACATGGAATTTTATGATATATGTTGTCTGTATGTGTATAAGTAACTAAAATGAGTCTTTGGTACGTGAAATAAATAGATAATTAATTTTAATTATAGCTCAGCCGTCAATCATCTTGCATGTTAGACTACATTTAACGTGATGCGCGCATTACTAAAAACTTTTGAGTGTAATGTGTTTGAGTGTAGTGAATACGGAACCGGGCGTAAAGTCCTACATACCTGTGTTAAAAAGGGAGGATCCTCCGACCAATGTTGTGTCTGGTCTTGCAACTGCCCAATCGTTGCTTTCGAACAGTTGGTCTATGTTCTACTTGCGCGATGCAGGATTGTTCTTATGTGGCTACATAGATGTCGCTACATATACATTACCTACCTCAAAGTTACGCTACGCACATGAACCTTGAGTTAAGTTAATGTATAATAAGAGTGGTGGCACAGTGGTAACGGACCTGACTTACGAATGGTAGGTCGCGGGTTGAAACCCAGGGGCATTACTTTGTGTAATTAATTGCATCACCGCTGCTCCTCAAGACTTAACATCATGAGGAAACCGGCATGTCCTAGAACCAAAAATTCGAACACTCATGTATGAAGTGATGTCTACCAATTCGCACTGGACTAGCGTGGTGAATTACGGCCCATTCCCTCTCCTAGGGAGAATATCCGAGTCCCAACAGTGGGTGCATTATAATTGTGATTATATTATATATGTTATGTAAATGTATCTTTAACAATGTAATGTTATTTGAATATATTGAATGGTTTGTGCACAGGAAGTCCCAGAAGACCTGATGCAGCTAGCGATGCAGTCGGCGTGGTTCCGCAAGTCGCGCTTCAAGAAGGGCAAGGGGAAGAACCTCAACGTTGGCGGCTGCGGACTAGGGTATGTACAGATCTTATAGATTACGGTTAATGGTCTTAAATAAAGCGTAATAAGATTGATTATAGTCTAGCAAGGCTCAATGAACTTTGAGAAAAATGTACTAGATTTTATAGTGTTCACGTACATTTAAGTGCATTTGAATACCTACGTATTCTTTTTCGCCACATTCACATAGCTATAATAGCCTATTCTCGTTAAGAACATAGTGACGATATCGTTGTCATTTAGTTAAGCCACGCCCCTTGTCCAATCTGATTATAGTAAATTTGAAACCTGGGTTCACATTGATCAGTTGAAGAAAAATGAATACTTAACATTTAAACTTAAAAAAGATGTTTTATGACGCAATAGCAATAATAAATTCAACAAATGGAAAAAATGCTGTGAACACGTGATTAGTGAATAAAAAACAATGAAAATATATATATCTTAAATTATACAAATACATTTCAAAATAGTCTGTGAGTCCAAGGGGATGGTGAGGTAGACCGGGACGTAAAACATCGGATCAACGCAGGATGGATGAAATGGCGACAGGTCACGGGAACAACTTGTTACCCACGGATGCCCCTCAAGTTGAAGGGTAAAATCTACAAGTCCGTGATAAGACCTGTCATACATACAGTATTCAACATTCTGATCCATACGGATCAGAATGTTGGGCTGTGAAAAAGACGGATGAAAAAAGATTGCACGTAGCGGAGATGAGAATGTTAAGATGGATGTGTGGTGTGACGAGAATGGATAAAGTGAGAAGTTTGAAAGTGGCGCCAGTGACGGAAAAATTGAAAGGGAATCGTTTGTCTTGGTATGGTCATGTGAAGAGGAGGGATGAAGCGCATGTTACTAAAAGAGTTATGAGTTTACATGTGGATGGATGGAGGGGTTGAGGGGGAGACCAAAGAAAAGATGGATGGATTGTGTGAAGAGTGATATAAAAGAAAAGGAAGTTAGTGATAGCATGACGAGTGACTGGGCAGAATCGAAGAGAAAAACATGTTGCGCCGACCCCAAATAACACGGGACAAGGGCAGGAAGATGATGATGATTTCAAAATAGTCTGAAAGAGAAAACTTTCTTTTTTGACTGTGTGATGGGCGAAAAATGCCTCTTATCAACCCTTTTTCTTTTTAATATTAATATTTAAATATACTGTCTGATAAAAATGTTACTTTATTAGTAATTTAATGATCTAATTTTTGCCCCAGTATGAATACACCTTTACAGTTGCACTGATGAGTTACTATTTTCTTAACGCGAATAGCCTATAGGTTATATGAAAAATATATGTTTTAGTTTATAATTTTACTACTCGTATTACTATCCAATATACTTCGAGTAAAAAGTCAACACAAATAATCAGCATACACAGATAATATAATATAATTTGTTAACATTCGTCAGTTACAAAGAGCGTCCCGGGCTGCCGGCCCCGCGCGACGACGCGGCGGGCGCGGGCGGCGCGGGCGCCGACAAGGCGGGCGGGCCGGCCACCGACCGCCTCGCCTCGCTGAAAGCCGCCTTCCGCTCGCAGTACAACCAGGTAGTCGATCATCTGTCCTACAGGCTGCCAGGGGCATTACTCAACGACTGATATTTAATGGATCGAAACATCCCACCACGACACCAGGTAAAGAGTGAAATCCCCTGCCAGTCTGTTTACTTAAGGCTACAATATGTCTTATAATACAATATGGCTCTACATCTTTAAGTCAAGAGAGAATAGGTTACTTCTAGACAACCGTGCTTACTCGTCAACCACAGCATCGCTTACCATCACATGAGGACTCGACGGATGGTTTGCGAACAAACAGCTCTGTACTTTCTTCAAGTTGTTAACTATTAATAGAAAGCTAATTCACTGTCATACCATTGCTCTTTAGACTACGTTCCATTCTGAACACAATCATTTTTCTCCCCCAGTTCACAGCATCAACAGACCACTCCTGGGAACAAACACGCCCCACCATCCAGCCGGGTGTCAACGCTCCTGCCTCGCAAGCCGAAGACCGAGGCGACGACCGCTCCGACGAGCGAAGCGAGCGCTCCGAGGAACGAGCCGAGCGAGCGGAGCGGGCTGAGCGCATCCGCAAGAGTGGGAAAAAGAGTCGATGGGAGTAGAAAGACAGAACGAGGGTAGGGAGACCGTTGTCGGTCCTGGTGGTACTTTGAATGTCATTGGACTTGTGTTTTGGGGAGAAGATTTTAATTTTTGATGTATTTAAGATAAAAAAAATAAAGTAATTAGTACGAAATTATGATTCGTCGCAGTAAAGAATCCACCGCAACAGCATCCTGAAAGCGTTGTTATATTGTACGCGCAGCACGTTGTAAGCCCGGTTTGTATATGACACCCACAGGCCGCTCGAGTAGAAAGACTGACAGAACGCCTTAGATAAACTAATTTTGACGTCTGCCGTGCAGCGAGCGAACCTACGGGCGAGCATATTACCCCGCACTGCCAACGCCAAATTTTATTCAACTTTGAAATTTTCAAAATATTTTTTTTTCCCCAAAACATGATTTCATTACGACACGACTTGTTTTATAAGAAAATAAAGTGAGGTGAAATTAGTTACGGCACTCCCAACGTATTTTAAATGTTGACGATTATAGTTGCAATCATAATTAAATAAGACTAACACATCGCGTTGTTTGTATTTTGGTACTGGACAAACAAGAATGTTATATACCTATTGTTTACTTAAAAAATTCGAAGATATAATGTAAATTGTACCTGTATTATGTATGCATACAGTAATACCTCAAATTTCTATAATTATAAGTTAGTATTAACCAAAGGTACGCCCCAAATAAAGTAAGTAAATGATGTTATAATAAATAATGTGCCCTGCGTGATGTAGTGCCTCGAAAGTGGATGTGACGATAAATATACTCGATTTGTTTTATTATTTTGGATTTGTGTGATAATGTCTATTGAATTGGAATTATTCATATGCCAAAGGTGGGTGTACTGTACTGCCGTCCTTAAGGCGAAAGCTAAGGGTTTGACTGTGGTCATATTTTCGGTAGATGGCTCTGAGATCGTTTTTTTTATTTTATTTGATTTTAATTATTGTTCCAACTTATCTCGTGTACCTACACTCTATGCATATAAATTTTTAAGAGGATTATTAAGTCAAGGACATGGTAATTGTGGAAATTAGATTTTCTACTTTATTGGACTTTTCAAATTATTGCCGCAATTTCCACCTAATATCTCTAAACTAACATTCTTCTTTCTTTCTTTTCTTTCTTCTTTCTTATATTTGGAAAATTAAAATTGCCTTGTTCGGGGTCTTTGATTTTACCATAAGCCGAAGTGCCGTTAAATGCTATTTGGCAAATTTTTGTTTTTTGATACCAAAAATTATTATCGTAGTCAAAGCAGTAGTTTCACAAGCTTTTATTTAACTTGCAACGTGTGGATTAAAATTTGTTTAGGGCGAATCTTGCGAATGAATTTTGTAACAGTTACCCCTAACCGATTGAGCTGTAATTTGGTATACCTGTCTAACTTGGATGACAATGCATTAATATGGAATGCCATGGAGCTGGTCTGATAACGGAGTCGGATAGAAGCTGACTGCAAAAATATCGTGTTTGAGTGGTTTGGAATGGCGCGCAATAAAAGATTGTAGAAAATGTTGTTAATTGAAAACTTATTCAAATAACAAAAGATAACGAGATAAATAAATTACATTACCGTTTCTATGTAATTTAACGCTGCTTTTCTGTGCGTAAAATTTTATTTTGTCAGTTAAAGGCGTTATGGCTTGTGGACGGCAGTGTAGCCCTCTACCTAGCTCCTCAGGGGAAAAAAAGGCTGTATGTTACGCAGATCGAATAAGTTCACCTTTGTTGACTATCTGACTTATTTATGGAATGTTAAATGCCTTTTGAATGTAATATAATTATGTAATATAATATTTAGAGAAATATACTTATGAAATGCATTTTAAAAGAGAATTTATTTGAAACCACCTCCTATAATATATAGGGTGACTGGTAATTAGTGACCGATACTTAAACACGTAATTGTACTCATGATTACAAACAACTTTCCCAAAGAAACTTTTTTTATATACTCACTAGTTTTTAGGTACATTCACTGATTAAGTACGTACACCTACGGGTTTGCAAGCTGCGCGGGTGTTCTATCACTATTGTAGGTATAACGGCGTCACGCAGCTAACAGCTGAGCGGGCGCCGGTCGCAGGCGGATTTAAACAGCTGTTTTATTATTGTGATAAAACTAATGAGAATATAAAAAAAGTTTATTTGGGAAAGTTGTTTGTAATCATGAGTACAATCATGTGTTTAAGTATCGGTCACTAATTACCAGTCACCCTATATATCTACGTTCATTATGTTTGATAATTCTTAGCAAGCAGTAAACTGCTGTAAGCTTATGATGATCTGACATTACTGAGCTATGGCAGGGAGAGAGAAATTAAGAAAAAACACTAGTTTGTGGTATTACTGTATTCAATAGAATATTATATTTCATATACATACTAATGCACAAGATAAATACTTGTCTCACATCATACATTGTATATCGTTAATGCGATGTATCTTATGCCATGGAGTAAGTAAGCTAATGGAGTGTAAAGACCATGAATAACCCTTTTTGCAGTCGGGTAAAAAGACGTCATCAAACTTATTTTAAAATGGAGTTCGAATTTTTAGTTTAATCCTTCAAGACATTTGTTTTTATTTGTAACCAAACATACCATGGATGAATAAAAAAAAACTACTGGATACTTACTACACAAGCCAAATGACTAGTGCCAGATTAGGTTAGATTTTCGTACCTTTTGAACCACATCGTTCTCTGGTTATCCTGCCCTGGTCGCGGGATTGTATCGAAAGATTTCTGAAACGCAAGAGGCTCTGAAACGCAAAGAGCAACTGAAGGAACACAGGTGGGTTTAGTCATTGACACTCTCTAGCTTCACTCAAAGTGGGAGGATTTATTTAACGAATTCCTACAGAAACAAAGAGGTTCTGGTTTACAAATCTACATAAATGTGTATGGATACTCCATTTACTTACTACTCTGTGTTGTTAATTCACAACGTCGAAGCTACGCAGTTATGTTATGCCTACTGTCCACGGACGCGTAGCTTCATAGACGCGTATTCGTAAGCGTGCGACACGACACGATGCTGCCGCTTCGCGACAGAGTCATAGTTTTGTATGTAAGCTTCACGCGGGCGTACACCAAGCGTATAATAATGAATACGCGTCTATGAAGCTACGCGTCCGTGGACAGTAGACCTTAGTTGTTCACTGAAGCCATGACAATCAGCGTTAGGCTCGGAAACAAGCGATGTTTGAAGCGGGTTCATACGCAGAAGCGTGGGACTGATAATAATTAGTTATTGTTATTATTTTGTACTCAATGTAAGATTTATTAAGGAAATTATAAGTAAGTTTCTTTGTTTAACGATTTGTTATTGAATTTTGTTGCAATTATCGGTTTTTAAGTTATGAGTTTTTATTTAATTCACACTAATACTATAAAGGTGAAGTTTTGTAAATGTGTGTAGGTTTGTTACACCTACACGCTCGAATGGCTGAACGGATTTCGATGAAACTTGGTTCACGGGTAGACCATGTCCTGGAATATAACAAACAATATTTTTTATCCCGGGAGTATGCTCCCTTGGGATAGTTTTCTAATATCACGCGGGCGAAGACGCTGGCAACAGCTAGTGAGTAATAAATAATAATATTTAAAGAAAGACAGAACGAAAACACTTATTTGAGACTCGCACAGGACAAAAAAACAATAAAGTAAAAAGTAACTACTTAATCTATAAATACTTAAAATAAAAAAATTAAAGAAGAAAATATTAAAAGAAAAATAAAAGACCCATCAGTTTCGCACATTGTTTCACAGATTTTTGTTTTGTCTCTTTTGGAGCCGAGCCAACAGCGACCATCGCTTCCAGTCACGTTGAGGCCAAAAGGCTCCTATCTCAGCATTTACTGCGATATTTAACAGAAAAGTAAAATAACGCAGCGCTGCTATTCTGATACTGGTGATGCCACGGACACACTCACGGAACACAGAGTGTTTCCACAATAATAAATGGTTTTTATTTATTTTTTATAATTATGATATTTCTACTCCCCGCTCAATATATCGCTTGTTCCAGAGAAAAGTTTGGCACAATAATGTAAAATGTACTCTATATCTATAGTGTGAGAGTCTTGTTTGTACCCACCATGTTTTGCAGTACTGATCGTTTAATCGATTGCGTTAACTAAAATATTAGGTATGTTTAATATATACTTTACGCGATTATATTATAGGAGATAAGCAGAGATACTGGTTCTATGTAAAATAAACTTGTTGGAGTCTTGACTTGGATTCGAATAAAAGGCAGTGGACTGTAAAACTGACAAACTTATATCCAGAGAAAACGTAGAGAAATAGAAATAAAAAGGCGCGCGTGTGTCGTCGGTGGTTCTCGCCAGTGAAGTGTGGTGGGCCCGCGGTCCCGCTTGTACCCACGTCGCTCGCGCAGCGTCCCGATGTGTGACGAAAGTAGCCGACGATGCCCGTACAAACTTGATACTTTTGTATGTCGAACATATTGTGTTTTGAGGTTCAATGTTCGTCTCAGGAAGTAATAATTGTTCGTGCTGAATATAGGTTTTTATACAGTAGTGACTAGCTGCCGCTAACGGCTTAGCCCACGTCATAATGAAAATTATCCCAAGGGAACATACTCCCGTGGAAAAAAAAATCCTATGCGCTGTTTAAAGTCTGTGTGTGTATATATTTGTGACTCCTTCACGCTGAAACTGCTGAAAGGAATTGAATGAAACTTAGTGCATACCTGTGTCTTGTCCTGTATTAGCACAGTATGGTTTCGGCGGATAATTTTCTAATTTCTCGCGGGTGATGGCGCTGGTAGAAGCTAGTGCTACGATAATTTCCTGACTTTTTCTGTCATTTAAAAACACAAATCACAGAACATGAGGATCTCTGCTTATACAACTAATATGTAAGCGTGAAGTAATATAATAAAAATGTATCTTAATTTTTAACGTATTCGAGTTGTTCGTTTGTCACTTTGTCTGCACATTATAAGTAAATAAATATTGTTATTCTTAATTTTAACATGTAAATAGAAATAAAGTGCTATTTAACGAATATGAGTTTCGTTAAAACCTTGGGTTTCTGAAAACGTATACTATACTATATTTTTTAATTAGGTATTGTACCTATATGTGTGTGTTCCATGGTTTCGATCTTTAGTGTTTGTGCGGCGTCTATCCGCAAACCATGTCCCACCTTTGATCCTGCATCACGTGCCCTGATACCTGTTCACGTAGGGACCTAATGACAGCGTCAGCGGACGGCATTACCGTGGCCGAATACTGAGCCAGGCAAGGAATTTAACTACTTTTGCCATCGATACGCTAAGAAGAAGAAGAATTAGGTGGACCAAAGTGACAGCTATAAAAATGGTTTAATGACAGCGGGGCAATGCCTTGCTGCTGTCACTTTAGTCCAGCTAATTAAATATATTTTGATTTTTTGGGGTATTAAATAACTTGTCGCGTTCGGGGTGGAGCGACAGGAAGTGTCGGACTTTGACTGACTATTTGTATTTGGGGCTGGTGTCTGCAACTTTACAAATAAAGCGCGTATTTTGCGTTCGGGTGAGACAATGTGTTATTCGATCCACCCCAGCTTTTCAAGGAAGGCCAGCAGCGCTTTGTTACTGACCATTTCGCGGAGGGAGCCAGGGTTTCCGAAGTAGGTACTTTACAGGGTATCCTGCGACTACAGGGCAGCTTAGAGGCAGATGGGCTGCTGTCTCTACCTCCTCCATGCAGGCTCTGTAGAGTTGGCTGTCTGTAACTCCTATGACAGAGAGGTGCTTATTAAAGGTCCCGTGCCCAGTCGTAACGGCTGTTATTTCGCGTAACTGAAGTTTAGTTAGACGTTGGCCCTGAGGGCTTAGCTAAGTTGACAATCTACAATAGTTAACGCCAGTAGAAAACTTCAAATGTATGGGAATGATATCATCTCAACGTTAAGTCACGTGGTCAGAACAATAAGGAATCGGAGGCGTTACCCACTGTAGATAGAGTATCGAAACGAATCAGTTGATACTCGGCTAGGCCTGCTGTTTCGTGAAGCGGTCATCGATGGAGGGAAGTGTCTCCTTGGCCTTCTTGCACTCACTATGGTGTACCCATGGTTTGAGGTAAAGATCTCAGGTGCTTTAACTGAATAAAACCCATCAGTCTTTCTTCAATTGTCCTTTGTGTTCGAGGGCCGCGGTCATTCGAAAAATCCCGTAGAAACCGTATACCTACTATTTTAAACAAAATAGTAAATAACTCGTGTCAATACACGATGTTTTAATAATTTGGACTCGGTGGAAAGACGTGCGAAAAGGCTAATTGGTGATCCAGATTTGGTTAAATTCAATCTTCAAAGCCTTGAGCACAGTCGTAGGGTAGCTAGCGTTTCGGTGTTTTTCAGGTTGCATTTTGGAGTGTGCGCGGAAATTGCATGACTTGATTCCGCCATCTCATTTCTACCATCGGGCAATCCGACGTACGGCGAGTATCTACCCTTACGTTGTTGAATCCTCTACGGTCCAGACTAAGCGTTTCGCCTCGTCGTTTACACCGAGTACATCGAAAGACTGGAACAATTTGCCTGCTGAGGTCTTCCCATCCGATTATAATATGGGTGTCTTCAAGGCTAGAGTGAACAGGCTCTTAATAAACTAGTGCGCCACACCATCAACGATTGCATCATTGCTTACCATCAGGTAGGATCGCAGTCAAGCACTAGTTTACTTCAAATAAAAAAAATAAAAAAATATTATTGACCAATTGTAATTGACCAAAATTTATTTTGGCGAATTTCTCAGAAATAACGTACGAATGGTACCATGGTACTGTACAGTCATGCTTCACCATCAAATCGACCAACTCCTACGTTTTAACCTTGACTTAACCTTTCAAAACTTCACACACAACTACAAAACGAACATGTTCAAATCAATTTCGCGATAATCGCTTAAACTTCCAACTTTAGCGTTAGATTAGCCGTAGATTGCTTCAAATCTATAAGTAAGTATACTAACCTACCGCGCGGTGTGCGTGCTACCAAACAGTTAGCTGAATAAATTAAAACTTTGTAGACTATTAGCACCCCGCGATTACAACTGGCTGTTTGTAAAATCGCGCCCTTTATCGCGGTTCTTGAGCCAATTGTTATTGCCTGCAATTTGTGAGGTGCTGAATGAATGGTTGAATAAGCATGAGAGCTATGAATATACATGTGGATGGATGGTGAGGGAGCGGGAAGCCAAAGAAAAGATGGATGGATTGTGTGAGGAGTGATATGAATAAAAAGAGAGTCGGTGATAGCGTGACGAGTGACAGAACAGAATGAAAGAAAAAAAATACATGTTGCGCCAGCTTAAAGTAACATGGGCATGATGATGATAAGCATAAACATAGCATGATCAACCTTATAACGTTTCCTCTTCTGGGGTTCAGGCCCTTTCTAGGACCGTAATCCACCACGCGGGCCCAGTACGGGTTGGTAGACGTCCCATGTCTTCGATTTTTTTTTCTAGGACTTGCCGGTTTCCTCACGATGTTTTCCTTCACCGTTTTGAGAACGACGAAGTGATGGACGACCAGTGGGGCTGTTATTTTTCAAGCCACGAGCTCCACAATGTAAAAACAAACACTAGTCAGAATATTTTGTTGGTAAATCAAAGCGTCTATTCCTTCAGGGGGTATCAAAGGCTGTTCGGTTACAGTACTCATTATTCCAGAAACTTATTCATACTCCATCAAAAGACGAAGTTGAACGTTTTGCTTGAATCGCTCACAATCTTGCCACAAGGCAGGCAGGGCCAAAAGTCTCGACGGAAAACGGGGGTCATCATCACCAACTTGAGAATTTCGTCTGAAAGGCATTTGAAGTATTTCCAATGATGTTGTGAACTTGTCCAACTACAAGGATATTGTTGGCACTGACTACTAGTGTTGTTAAGAGGGTCCTTATTCACTCGCCTATCGTCAACATCGAGCATGGTTTATAAGCTTGTTGCTTCGTATAACGCAATCCAACGCAATGGTTGATGAAGAGGCAACGCGAAAAAAGAGAAATAACGTCTGAAAACTCTGTTAGCATTCGGTAATTCCGTGATTTACTCGAATATTTTACAAAACTTGTTTCAGGAAATACGTGGGTATGTGTGCAGGAAATATGTATGTTTTTTTTAAACCCTTAAAAGTGTTTTGAAAAAAATTTTTGTCATTCAGAATCTTGATTAAATTTGCAAGGCTTCTATTGTTATACTTTTTAAATTTTTGAGTAAATTTTGATCTAAGTATATATATATGATCAAAGTTCATGAAAAATAGCAGATTTTCAGAGGTCTTTACTGGATTAGTTTTACACAAATTTATAAATTGATTTCAATAGAAGCCTAGATAATATTCAAAAGATACTGTGTTTCCAAAATATCTAATAAAAATGTGTAATAACGTCATAATCGCGTAAGAGCGGTTGTATGAAAAACAGTGAAAATGTACATTCGAGTTGTACCCCCTTAATGTTTACATGGCGGGTTTTCATGAAAGACTATACTTTAGTTTAAAGTCTCGGTAAAGCACTGTGTATTGCTACACTGACATTACAGCTTTCGTAAGAGGCGTCAGTGTGTACGTCTGGCAGGGGCGTAGCGTAGACTAATTTAGACGTGGGCGAAGGTGCAACAGCGAGGCCTTTTTCATTTATAAATTCAAAAACAAGACAGCGACTGTCGCAAAACAGTGTTTGCTCATATCGTCGCTTACCATTAGGTGATAAAGAGATCAAGCGCGAGCCTATCAATTATAAAAGAAACGATCGTTCTTAAAGAGGTCCAGCGAGGTCCCTTTTGGGTGCGAGGCCGTGGGCGAGGGACCGCTTTGCCCACGCCCACTGACGTCTGGTGCTCCCAGAAAAGCCTTGTTAAATTAGAAACTGGGTACGACTTGTGGCTATTTTATTTCCAGGATCTAACATGACTACACACAGGTTAAAGCGTGGCTTCTATCGTGAACCAAGTCGTACTTCTACCACTACGTTTCCCAGCGCCCCCTCCCTGCCTGAGGGTCTAACTTCCCCAGATAACGCTCTGTATGGATAGTAATCCGAGACGAGCACAAACTGCCTCGCCTGGAAGTATTTCACGAGTGTAGCTGAATTGAGACCGGCTTCTAATTTTAAAAGTGCTCATTCTTTTTTTTTAATGGTTCCGTACCTAAAAAGGAAAAAACGGAACCCTTATAGGATCACTTTATTGTCCGTCTGTCTGTCAAGACCCTTTATTTCGGGAACGTGTGGAGGTATCGAGTTGGTTGAAATTAAAATCATATAGGTACTCAAGTCCGCAGTCCCTTAAAATTTAGAAAAAATCAAATTTCTAAGTTAACGAAAAAAAAGATACGGCCGTATATTTCGAGAAAATCAAAATTCATAGGGTACTTCCCGTTGACCCAGAATCCTGAAATTTTGCGTAAAGCAAGGTCTTATAGCATAAAGGAATAAATCTGAAAATTGTAAATTTGTTGTTAAGTAAAAACAAAAAAAAAAAAATTGCGATTCGGAAAAATCTTCGTGACTCCATTCGGGAATTGAACTGTTTACATAGGTAAGTTTGTATGAAACCCTCAGGGCGCGAGTCCGACTCACATTTACCCATTTTTTTTTTCTGTCCATTAAAACTTGAGCAGCAATAGCATAAAGCAGGTTCTGTACATTCTGAGGGTTCGTGGCTAAATATTTCCTTGGAATCATTTTATACCAGTCCAGGGGCTTTACCATGACGTGTTATGTAAAACATCAAGTGTTCGAGCGGGAAAGAAGGATAGAGCTAACCTAACACCTTCTCGAGCTCCATTCCCTTAACAATTTAGTTTAGGTCGTCAAATGGATTGCGTTAAGAGCTCGTGCTAAGGACTCTAGCCAGAAAAAACCTCTTCTGAGTTATACTATACTAATAATGATAATAAAAGCCTTTATTCGCTGACCATATAAAAGTTTTGATTTTGCGCGGATGTGACGCATATATCCCACCACTTAGAATATAAGTCGTTGTTATTATTTGTTTTTATTTTTAATGTATGCGCCATGTTTGAGGTGAATAACACTTTTTCTTTCTTCTTCTTTTCTTTGATTTATACTACCTATATAAAAACAAAATTTTTAATCTAATATTATTTTTTGAATATACATAATTCTTTTTGCAACCATTTAGTCGGGTTATACTGTATTCGAGAAAATAAGGTAATATATTTATTTAATAAATTAGTTTTTCGTGTATTAAAATGCGAGTCAATTAGAGAATGGTAGCTGACTATGATTACACCTAAATTCTTGAGGTCTCCGTTCGTAAAAAGAGACGTTCCTATCGTAAAAGGACTTCTAACAGTCGGAACTTCCAACGAAATTCATTTCGTTTGCCGTACCTAATACCTTTTAAATACTGTTGGACGTGGAGACCTACATTTGGGAGAAACTTGCGCGATAAGGCGTTTCGGCGGCGAGCGGCGACAGATAACGAAACTATTCAAGCTTACGTAACTATGTGTCCACGGGGATTAGAGGGATGAATAACTTAGTGCTAGTGGAAGATTTTGAAGTTTAGGAGGTTATTCCCTGGTTTAGTGTTCTTGGTTAAAGTATGATTAAGGCGCACTTGATTTTATGACTAAGTATATGAACAGTGCCCGTATTTTCGTCAGTACCTACAATTTAAGTTCCACTTATTTAGAAGAGGCTCGCCTTTTTCGTGGTGTCCCTGTGAACAGACACCGCTACTAAAAATCCCAAATGTAAAACTCTTCCTGACCCGGGAATCGAACTCAAGAACTCAAGTTTGGATAGATGGCTGCCGAGCGCAGGATACAGTTTTCGCTACCAAGTAGGTATTTAATGTCTTTGTGCTACTGGAAAGTAGACCAATGAGGCAGTTGTAGTGTCTTAATATCCCCTTTAAAAACTTGATTCGTTAAAAACAATCTACAACCCAGCCGAAGCATTGCACCTTAAAACTCTACTATCGATGCATCCGTGTTACGAATAAATTATATTCATTCGCGGTAGGAACCGCGAATGAATATATAAATTATTCGTATATAAAGATTTTATAACCAGAAAAAATACAATCACATAAAATTATTATTAACGCTGTAATAGTCTCTAATAACATACCTGCCACATGCGCGGAAAAACAAAAATGTTTTTGTCCGAAAAGAGTCTAGCAATATGATAAATAATAGGCGACTCGTCCTCCAACAAACCTCCATGGTAACAAAGGCAGAATGACAGTGTAAACAGTGGTGTTCGGACACAAACATTTGTTGTGTGGCTGTATGCCGCGGCGCCTGTGCCTCGGGAAAATACTCGTAAAGTTAGCGCGGCAATTTTGACAGCAATGGAAGTTTGTTTTTAGTTTTGTTTTGTGCTTTGCTTTTATTTAATATTGTGAAACTTTTGGAAAACAGGTATTTATTTACCTACTTTTATTTTGTTATTATGTTGTTGTGTTTTATTTGATTTTAATGTTTTGAGGATATTATTTTGAGAATAAGTTAAGTGAAAATATGAAAAAATACCATAAATTTTACGTTTTACGCACATGCATGTACAGGCGGACTTAATGCATTAGGTATGTAGAGATAAATAGTGGTAGGTGTATGAGACTTAAACGTGATTCGTTTTAACCTATTTTTTTAATGTTCGAACAAAAACTTTTATTTAAGTACAAGAGAATATATCTACAATACAATAGATAAGTATGTTTAGTTGTTTAAAAATTTTAACAACTAGATACCTATACCTACCTATCTATTTAAATATAAAGATATACCTACATATATGTAATTCAACATAATTATATGTTAAATGAGTAAATAAATACACGAAATATATTTTTAAACACAGTAAGTAGAAATTACTTAAATTGGATAACATTAGCGCTATGGTAATAGGTAGGTACTACTGCCAACTTCTTACGAATGAGCAAATGAATGAATGAATCTAAAATGAAAGCCTACATAATTAAAATTATGATATTACTGCCCCATAAATACCTGCATAATTCCTCATCATGTTGATCCCGCTTTACAGCATCCGTGATGATAATCTCCCATATCTATGGCACGGGATTATCTTGTCACGTCACAAGATCACCATGACTCATGCCATCCACCATGGTCTATGGGAATTAAGGTCAAACGCTGAAGGTGACGCCAAGTAATAGAATTGTAATCAACTGGAAACTTTATTAATTGCTTTAAGTACATTGTTATGTTAATTTTAGTTGGGTTAGATAAAAACCGGCCAAGTGCGAGTCAGTCTCGCGCACGAAGGGTTTCGTACCGTCCATAGCAAAACACGAGCAAAAATATCACGTTTGTTGTATTGGAGCCCCACTAAACATTTATTTTATTCTGTTTTTAGTATTTTTTTCTTATAGTGGCAACAAAAATACATGATCTGTGAAAATTTCAACTGACTAGCTATCACGTTTCATGAGCTACAGCCTGGTGACAGACGGATAGACAGACAGATGGACGGACAGTGGGTTCTTAGTAATAGGGTCCCGTTTTACTCTTTGGGTACGGAACCCTAAAAATAATTGCAAATGAATAATCTCGTAGTTGTAAATGGATGTTCCGATTATATAAACTTACTGTTCGTATGTTATATGAGCTGTTGTGGCACACAGGTAACTGCCCCGACTTACGATTTGTAGGTCGCGAATTCAAATCTAGCCAGGCGCGTTTACCATCATCATCTTCCTGCCCTGGTCCCGTCTTATTTGGGGTCGGCGCAACACGTTTTTTTCTTCCATTCTATCCTGTCAGCCGTCATGCTATCACTAACTTCCTTTTCTTTCATATCACTGTTCATCTTTTCTTTGGCCTCCCTCTCCCTCTTCACCCTTTCACATTACTTTGTGTAATTTATTTCATCACCATTGCTGTCAAAACGGTGAAAGAATACATTGCGAGGAAACCGGCATGTTCTAGAATAAAAAGATTCGAAGACATGTAACATTCACCAACCCGCACTGGGGACGCGTGATAGATTTATTTACAGAAAAGATCTTAGTCCCAGCAGTGGGAACATTATAAGGCACTAATACTTATTAGTATTAAAAAAAAAGTATTTACTTAACAAAATGCATGCATCAATTTCATGCAACATAAAAGAACAAAGGTGTACTTAATGCCTAGGCAATATCTACAAGTCTAGGTGTAGGCATATCAAAAACCCCTGTACCACCCGTACAGGGGTTTTTGAGATGATTCTGCTATTTATGTAGAAAATAATTCCGCAACTTCATGCTTCCTAATCTAACATACATAACATATCTAATTATCGTTCTTAAATTCTTTCTTTTAACTAACTACAACACGAAATTCTGAGTATTTTAACAAAACTTAATTCTAAAACAATTTCAAAAACACGTTGCCACAACGCGACATATTCCACATACATCAATATTGTCCTAATGGCTACAATTAGTCGTCGAAATGACCGGCCATTCGTAACCTATTGTTATCTGACGCGGAAGGCAGTCGCCCGTGGCTCGGTAGCTCGCAAAAAGATAAATACATGCACTCTATTAGGAAAAAAAGATAATTGGTGAGTGTTGAAGGGTATTGCTGGCTGACCGTTTGTCTTTTGTTTTAAATATAAAGATATTGTAGAAGGTTTTTCGTTGTAACTATCTAACTACTTATTTAAACCGAAAAATGCTTAGGTAGGGTTACCATAGTACATTTTGATATATGAAGTGGAGAAATTTTCTCATTGCGACCGAGGTGTAGGCGAGGATGTTATGGAGTCGAGTGCAACAATATCAAACAATGTTTTTCAATACATATACGAAGAAATAAATAAACAGCGGTTGACACGCGACTCATGGGAGTCGCTTAACGCCCAGCCTGGTACGATAAATGTAATAAATTGTGGCGGGGGCGAACTTGCGCACTTTTCTGCACTAGTGCGAAAAACAGCAAATTGCGTGCCTAAAAGCGGTAGGGGTATAAGCCGGTTTTCGAGTAACTGTATTGAAAAATAAGTGGCGGCGGCGACCTTTAGCGTTTGGTCCTGGTTCTGGCCACGTCACGATCTAGAGCGGGAAACAATAATAAGCCGAAACGGCCACCTTCTTCTGAGAAGCAGTAATGCAAGCGAAGGCTGTGGCCGACATCTTCACACCTCAGTCCCCGCCACAGGATGCCCCGGGCGTCTGGAGACACAGGGCGATTCTCATCCACCGTAGCTCCTTAGACGGTCTCCTTTATAATATTAGTAAATCACAAAAAAAAAACATAAATAAATAAATTAGTACAGAAGTATAGATTTTTTTTAGGTGGGAAATCATCTAATGACTTCTTTCGCGCTAGGACGGAGTGGAAGGGCGTGTCAGACTTTTACTGACTAAAACAACGCCTGTGTTTCTTCACTTTCCTTGCGGTCTAGTACCATGGGTTTCCTTACAAAAGTAAAGATGAAAGTGAAGATGATGAATGTAGAAGAAAAATGTAGCAATCTATATATATAAAAGCGAAATACCACTCACTGATTAATCAAGAAATCTCAGAAACTATAACGCCTACAAACTTAAAATTTGGCAAATAGGTTCCTTAAAGGGTGTAGACATCCGCTAAGAACGGATTTTCCAAAATTCACCCCCTAAGGGTATGAAATGTGGGTCCAAAGTTTTGTATGCAGAAACCTACATTCACGCAGGTGATGCCGCGGGCAGAAACTAGTTGTTAAATAAAATGTTTAAACTCAATTAGAAATTGGTGATGGTATTGTATATATATGTATTTTTATTATTATATGTAATTAATATTATCTATGTATTATAAAAGGAGAAACTGACTGACTGACATATCAACGTACAGCCGAAACTACTGGAACTTGGAGCGTGAAATTTTGCACAAAGCTTCCTTCCATAACGTAAGTGAGCACTAAGAGAGGATTTCCCAAAATTCACCCCCCAAGGGGATGAAACGGGGTTCAAAGTTTGTATTCCTACTTTAACGCGGACGAAGCCGCTGGCAGAAGCTAGTGTATTATAAAAGGAGAAACTGACTGACTGACATTTCAACGTACAGCCGTAACTACTGGGACTAGGAGCGTAAAATTCGGCACAAGGTTTCCTTTTATGACGTAGACGAGCACTAAGAGAGGATTTTACAAAATTCACCTCATAAGGGGTCCAAAAATTGTATGGAGAAACCTACTTTTACGCGGGTGAAGCCGCTAGCACAAGCTAGTTTATGATATTTGTATATGAAAGACGCAAATCTGTCTCCTATCATTCAGTCCTTCCTAAGGTAAGGAATGCCCTGTGCGATAAGACCACCCATTATACCTACACTTAGTTTTTACAAATGTTTCTCCTGTCCAATGAGGTGTACAATAAAGTATATAATAAACTAGCTTCTGCCAGCGTCTTCGCTCGCGTGGAAGTCGGATTCTCCATACAAACTTTGGACCCCCGTTCCATCCCCTTAGTAGGGGGTGAAATCGGAAAATCCGTTCTTAGCGGATGTCTACACCCTATAAGGAACCTACCTGCCAAATTTTAAGTTTGTAGGTGTTATAGTTTCTTAGATTTCGTGATTAATCAGTGAGCGGTATTTCGCTTTTATAAAAGAAGTTCGCCGGTCAGCTAGTTATGTGGTTATGTTAACTTCGTACCGTCTAACTGTAAGATAACGCCATCTACTGGCATTACCAGAACAACATAATTCATTTTATAATGACATTTTAATTAGAGATAGCGTTGTATTAGAATTTTTTATTTCGTGATTTTTTCTCACCGTTTAAACCTTCCTTCGAATATTTCAAGACCAAAATTAGCCAAATAGGTCCAGCCGTTTTCAAGATTTAGCGAGACTATTTATACTTATATATAGATATAGATAAATAATGAATAATTAATGACTATAGCCTGTGATAGACACGAAACATGAATCGTTTCATTCAATTTTAATTTTTACTAGCAAGGTAGCTGCTTTGGTACCTACTTGCTAGTTATTGATGAATGGTATAACAGTTCGCAGTATCATTGGATGAATGGCTCATTCATTGTGTAGGTAATGGGTTCTATAGATCTCTGATTTGTAATTACGTTGCAAATTGTCCTGGGAAATGAGTGGATATTACTGGAGACACTTTTTTTGCGTTGGGAAATAGTCAAATAACTTTTCTCTCCGGATGAAGCAAGAGGAAGATTTCCTGACTAAACACCACACACCCTAGCTCCCGAGCAGTGCCATAAAACAGTAACTTTCTGAAGCCTACTCCAAGGTAATAGCTGGGTCACTAAGTTAAAAAAAAATACATATTTATTTTAGATTCATATATATCATTATCAACATAATGTTGTTTTTCGTATGACTAATACTTTAGCCAAAAAAAAAATACAACAGGATATTTTTTCGCTTGTTTTCCATACTCCTTTTAAACGGCTTTGATTTTTAGAAATATGTTTACACAAAAAAAAAAAATGGTAGAAATATAGGTACTATACAATAAACTGGTTAAGTGTTCTTCAGAATGTACATATTTAAATCAATCAATATTTCGTAAAGAAAATGGGTTTAAAGGCGCCCGCAGCCCGGTCCCAGTATGTGTGCATCTAACTCCGGCCAGATATTCAAGGGACTATACGCCTTCAGTTGCCCTTTGCGTTCCATGGTCGCCATAATTTTTTCCAAAAATCCTGCAGATTATTGGAGAGCCTATAGTTCAATGAGCAACATAAGCCAGTTTAGAAATAAGTTATTTCACTTGCTGAATTATAAAGTTTAGTTCACTTGGTGAATTAGAGGAGTCTCAATTATGGAAATTACGATTGACAGATGCAGAACGTGCAATATTAGAAGAGAATAGAAAAAAAAAATATTCGGGACAGACAGTACCACAGTTACAAACACAAAGTAAAAAAGAACAAAGTTACAGAATGCGCCGAGCGTGCCCGTACCGAAGGGGTGACCACCTCAGTATTTGCTGGGCGTCAGACAGCCAGCGCTGGGTAACGAGAACCTAGATCATTAAGATACGAAACTTACAAACTTAAAAAAACAATAAGAAGTAGGAATTTAGCAAACAAGAACGAAGAAAAAGAAGGTCACCAAGTTGGTTTTAGGAAATTCATCTGAACTTATTCGCATCCTATTGCGATAACAGAACGGCGAGAACTAAGTGTTATGGAAGATGAATACATTGGTCCTATATCTCTGAAGGTGCCGAGCAGTAGAAAGCGATAGGATTTGCGAAGTAGTTTGCTATGGACTTGACTTGACCGTGACTACAAGCTATGTCCTTCCTTCCATTCTCACATCAACTAGTCCTTCAAATATTCGTTCATAAATCAGGTAAACAACTCCAAATAGATAACAGAGCACGGTCACCCGCGCGCATGACCGGCACCACATAATGCGTTTCCGGCGGAAGTGCGACAAACGCCGCCATTTTGATTTTTGCCACATTGTGCGCCGGCGCACACCGTGTCATCAATGTTACACAATCGATTGTCATTGTATTGATCATCGTGTTTGAGGTAAATCGATGGGAAGGATAGTTTGTGTGCGGTAAACATCTAATTTAACTATAAATAATACTTACTGTAACCAATTTTGTCTTAGTCCTACAGAAAAATTTTGAGTAGGTATTATTATTATGCGGTAGATGCGTGACGCACAGGATTGGTCGTTGTGGAGACGCTTGGGGGAGGCCTATGTCCAACAGTGGACGTCTTTCGGCTGAAATGATGATGATGATGACGTTTAACCAATGTCTCACTTGATGGTAAGCGATGATGTGTACGACGATGGAGCACCCTTACTACAGACTAAGCATAAGCGAAGTAATCTTTTATCTATTAACTAAAAGACCCCCCAAGAGTTACCGTGGTGCTTACAAAGTGCAACTGACGGAACCCTGGTGGGTTTTAGTCAGTAAAATTCTGATAGTCACTCCCGCTCCAATCAGAATTCGAGGAGTCATTTTATGATTTCCTTCGTAAAAAGAGGGTTACAGCTATAGAAAGAACAAAGCTCTAATAACACCGGTATTTTGACAGTCCTGATTCGCCATTCGCTCTATTTAAGAATTTTAAATAAAAAAAAAAAATACAAAATTCAAATATTTTTATTTTACGTAGGCCTACATGGGCACTTATATGACGTCAGAAGCTAGTGCATTTGAGAGACCATTCTATTTTGACCATGGTCACGATGACAGTTTTGTAAACAAACAGTAATGCGTGAAGGTAAAAGGTCACGTCATTCGTCACGCCAAACGTGTCAGGACATTGTATTAGCACGTTCAATGTCAACCGCTCATCATGGAGATAACATCTGATAATTAGCTATAGTGACAGAACCGCTTGTTATATTAAATTTTAACACGCATAGATGTTTTTGTAAAACCACCTTCTCAGATACACGGGATAAGGGTAAGAAAATGATGATGAGTCATAATCATCATTTTCTTACCCGTGTTACTCGGGGTCGGTGCAGCATGTTTTTTCTTCCATTCATTCCTCCAACCGTTATGTAATCTCTGACTACCTTTTTCGGTGGGAAAATCATTTTATGACATCCCCCGCTCTTGTGCGGGGCAGGAGATAGTGTCAGACTTTTACTGACTAAAAACCCACTCCTATTCCTTCGTTGCCTTTCGTACCAGGGCTGAGTCTTCCTTTCAGAATCAGACCCTTGGCCCCAGTAGGCTTCAACACGCAGTTGCTGACATCTTCTTGAGGCGCGCGTGGAACAGCACGCGCCGTCGACGACTTAGACTCGGTCCGGACGGTTACCGGACGGTCGGACGGCGAGCCACCCATTGCTCGCCGTCCGCAAGCCCGCGCCTACGGTGGCCGGAAATCGGGATCGGAATCCCGGCGGTGGTTGGGGCACGAGTACCACTACCTCACGCGATCGGCCGCCTCCTTTGCAAGCATTACTGCTTCGCAGAAGGAGGCGACTGCCTGCCACTCCTCGCTCCGGACCATGGCCTGTACTAAGGCCCGGTGCGAGAGATCGCCGCCGCCTATCGCCCCCACGAGGACACGGCGTTGCTCTGCCCAAGCGGGGCACACCTCCACCGTGTGCTCCACCGTGTCCTCCGGGCAGTCCACACAATGGTGACACCCGGGCGTTTCTTCCGCACGAATCCGGTGTAGGAACCTCCCGAACTTACGATGTCCGGTGAGGACCTGCGTCATGCGGAAGGTAAGGACGCCGTGTTGCCTTTCCAGCCACTCCTCAAAGAGGGGAATTACTGCCATTATTATGGCGTGCCCAGCACTGGGTTGCGATAGTCGCTGTCGCCATTCCGCCATGAGACCCCGCCGGAGCTCTGACCGCCATGTCGCGACTTGTCGTGTGTGGTAGCGGAGTTTCGCCCCGACGTTGCATCTCCACGCGCAGATCGTGCATGCGTGCAAGGCCTGTTGCCTCCAGATTCCATGGTGGCTGGCCAGCAAGAAGGCGCGGGAAACCGTGCGGTATCCCCGCACCATCCGTATGACCATAACCCTCTGGCACACGTTCAGCTATCTTCTATCACATAACACAAGCTCTGCTTAGCTTGGGACTAGACGGCGTTGCGTGATAGTTGTGGAATATTATTATCATGATCTATCTCTTTACCATTTCTTCTTTACCAGTTCTTATTTGCTTCTCTTTTTGCCAGAAGCTATGGGTTCAGGAGCATCAGGTCTTGCAAGCGAGACGCCGGGTGGAGACCTGAGACTATCAGCATCAGGGCTACGGTTCTCGCTCAACCAGCTCAAAGCACTCAATTCTTATGTGGACAACCTCTGGGAAGAAGATCAGACAGGTAAGTGGTCAGCACAGATAGTATTGACGATCGTGAGTTAAGAATCACAAGTTGGACACCACCGACACTAAGTACAACACAGGTCACGGCAGGTCATAGCGGGCATTAGGCGCCAGCATACAGCTGGATGCGGGAGCAAAACAACCCCTCAGTCACCCCGATGGCCCGGTGACCATGTATTTGTGCAAACAACTAGGTAACATAACGAGCTTATAATTTTGTAATTTTTCATGATACAGTAATGATAATCGTATTTTGTACATAGATTCTTACATAAAAATACTAGACACGTGTTTCGGGTTTCGCATATACTAAAACTAATGTTGTATATGTAAAAAATTAAGGCATATTTCACGACGCATTTTACGGCCGTGATGTGCGCAGTTGTTTGCGCGGGCCGCTGTCACCCACAGCCTCGGCGTGTTGCGTCCGCACGTTCTGCCATCGGTTGCGATCGTCTGCAGTGGATGCAACCAGAACATAAATAAAAAATAAATAATAAAATAAATTAAATAAAAATTAAATAATAATAGAATAAATTTACTCGGTACTTATACATGAGGCAATTTGGCGTATACCCTTTCTATCCACTTATGTATCCAACCCTCTTTGTTATAGGGATGGTTGGTTACTATAAGTTGGAGGTAAGGCGCAATCTCGCTCTTAAAAAGTACGTGTTTTTGGTTTTACGGGGTATCCTAAATAATCCACAAATACTGGAATCGTTGAGATTGCTCGTTCCAAACAGTAGACTGCGCTCAGGACCGAGAGAAAGGCTGTTTAAAGTCCCGGTAGCCCGCACAAATCTGTTAAAGTTCGCACCCGTGACTCGGGCGGTTGAAATACTTGTTTATTGTTGTTTATTGTTTATTGTTACTTAATAACGTCTCTCTGCGGTTAGATATTTTTTCTTGCACATTGGCGGAATTTGAGAGGGTGACAATAAGTGTGTTGTCCTCTGTGTAACTTGTGCCAGTTCTTCAGGGCGCTGCTTGAGACTGATCATCGACTATCATGTATGTATGTTGCCGACTACTACACTAATGAATATTTGATCAGTCTGTGGGTGGCGTCTCTGAGTGCGGCTATTTTGCGACTACATTTGTCATCTTGGGTATGCCTGTTAAAACAATTGTATGTGTTATTAAATAAATAAATAAATAATAAATAAATAAACATTTGAGGCTTACTTTTTTTTTAATTTTTCTGTGAAGTAAGTGTTAGGCAACAGCTTGTTTCTGATGTGCGTTTATTCTATATATATATATATATATCTGTGTGCGGTCTGGAGCTCAACTGATAATTAACTGTTCATCTTGCGATAATCGTCTGCTAAGTTTACAAGCGATGATCGCAACCGCGACGGCTGCATAACCGCACAAAATTCCGCTCTCGTGAATTTAGAAATAAAACAGCTGTTCCTTCACCGTTGTGGGCGAGGGTGAAAACTGCTACGTGAGTTCTTAGGCTTAAGCTGTGAAATACCCGGGTTTCTTCAGCAGTGTTGGTAAAATAATAAACTAATATCGTTGTTGTATCCCAACTCAGGACGGATTTCAACTGAGCTGGAGAGTGCAGTAGAGAGTCTGGTTCAGAGGATAGTGGACGGAGCTGGACAGAGGGACCCAAGGTTCAGATGCTGTCATCTGATAGCACTGCACAGAGGAAAGAAGGTAAGGAACGATGATAATCTATAAAAGAATTCGTAAATCGTACGTAGAGTTTGTTTTACGTAGCTAAATAAACATATAAATAACTAGATTTTGCCGGCGGCTTCGCTCGCGTACATAATATATAGCCTATATTACTCTGGAATAAAGCAGCTTTCTATTAATAAAAAAAATTAGCAATCGGACTAGTACTTTCAGAGATTACCTTCTACAAACAAAAAATCAAACTGCCCCTCTTTATGATATTAGTGTGACGAGCTTCTGCCAGTGGCTTCACCCGCGTAAAAGTAAGAAGTGTCACTCAATACAGTAACATTTTATTGGTGAAAGAATTTTCAAAATCGGTCTAGTAGTTTTGAGTTTATCTATATATATATAAAAGGAGAAACTGACTGATTGACATATCACGCACACCCGAAATTACTGGGACTAAGAGGATTTTTCAAAATTCAGCCCCCAAGGAAATGAAGCGGGGGTCTAAAGTTTGTATAGAGAAACTTACTTTACGCGGGCGAAGCTGCTGGCAGAAGCTAGTCTATATATATAAAAGGAGGAACTGACTGACTGACATATCAACGCGTAGCCGAAATTGCTGGGACTAGGAGCGTGAAATTTTGCACAAGATTTTCTTTTATGACGTAAGCGAGCACTAAGAAAGGATTTTCTAAAATTCACCCCTAAGGGGATGAAACGGGGGTCTAAAGTTTGTATAGAGAAACCTACTTTAGCGCGGGCGAAGCCGCTGGCAGGAGCTAGTTTATTATAAACAAAAATTCATTTTTTGCTCTTTATAATTTTCTTTCGTGTCATAGTATTTGCTATCGAACTCCTCCGAAACGGCTTGACAAATCTTTATGAATTTTTTTGTGTATATTTGGTAGGTCTGAGAATAGTTCGTAGGTTATCTTTTACCCTCCTACCTCGCCCCCTATTTTTTTCTTTGGTAATTTATATGGAAGAACAACGTTTGCCGGGTCAACTAGTATTAGTAGAGAAATATAGATAGATAGATAGTGGTCAAACGCGAGCTTATCAATTAATAAAAAAAAATATATATATATATTTTGAGTACTCCCCTTTTTTAATTTGTCATAGATTTGATACAATTCTATTCTTTCATCAGATGCGATCCCGTTCCCTGGAGTACCTGGTAACTTTGGACTCTCTTCCTCCTCTAAATTTGGGTGACGACTGTAGTCTTCAAGATGGACCGGTCGGCTATGGGCGTGTTCGACTCACAGGAAGAGAGGCTGATAGGTGGGAGGAGTTCCTTACACCTTCAGGATATTTGTGCAGGTGGGTGACCTACTCCTGGATTTATTTTGTTCTGTTGTCTGAAGTTGTGTGGTTACTTGTCCAAGAAACGGAATCAAGGTACACTATTATCGACTGGTTTTAATAGTAGTTGTTGGTGTTAGCAATCTAGGGTTCCTTCCTATCTGGGGGTTTGTTGGAACGAGTCACCGTGGTCCTGGAACGAAAAGGGCAACTGAAGGAACAAGGACCTTTTTTAAGTTTGGGATCATCCAATGACTTCTCCCGTTCTGGGCGGAGAGAGAGGGCGTGTCAGACTTTTACTGACTAAAACCACACCTGTGTCCTTCAGTTGCCCTTTGCGTTTTAGAACTACGGGTTTCCTTTTCAGAAATTCCCGCGGTCCTAGCTAGCGGGCATGGGTTCTGCTGGGCCCCTACGGTTTGCTGACATCTCTTTGAGGAGCGCGTGGATCACTACGCGCTGTTGACGACTGGGCTCGGTCCGGTTAATTACCGGACGGCAAGTTGCACATTGCTCGAAGTTTGCAAGCTCGCGTCTACCGTGACTGGTAGTCGGGGTCAGAATCTCGGCGGCTGGGGCGTGAGGACATTCGTTCCCTCATGCGGGCGGCCTTCTCCTTCACTAACATTACTACTTCACAAGAGGACCGCCTGCCATTCCTCCTCGCTTCGGAAAGGAACAAGGATCTGGCTCTCTCCTGCTCCATCCAGAGCAGTTGGGTGTTTCTCACTCCCTTCCTCCCTTCTTACAAATATATTTATCTCTATTTCTAGGGACAAAGTCATAGAGCGTTGGGTGGAGCTGATCGCGCGCTGCACTTCGGCGCGTGGCGGCGGCGGCTCCCGCGTGCTGTGCGCGAGAGCCGTGCAGCACGCTGCGCCATACAGGCATTGCTATCTGCAGAGAGGTAAGTGGGCGAGATGTTGCCCTACGCCTAGGCGCTCCTTGCTGTTCTCCTCATCGCTGCCACTGTGGCGAAGTTGTCAACAGCCTTGGCCACCACGGCCTGTCATGCAGTCGAAGCGCGGGACGGATAGCACGGCACGCGAATATTAACGACATCATCCGACGAGCTCTTGTCACCGTCGGCGTTCCGGCTGTTTTGGAACCTCATGGCCTGCCACGCGACGATGGTAAGAGACCGGACGGTATGTCTTTATTTCCGTGGAAGATGGGTAGGCCTTTAGTGTGGGACGCTACCTGTGTCGACACTCTTGCGCCATCCCATCTTCCTAGCTCTTCGTGCTGTGCTGGTGCTGCCGCTGCGGCTGCGGAGAACCTCAAGCGGCGGAAATATAACAACCTCGTCGGAAGTTATATCTTTGAGCCGTTTGGGGTTGAAACTTGGGTCGTGGGGTCCAAGTGCTCATAAGCTTTTCAAAGAACTATCCAGACGCTTAGTTGACATTTCGCGTGACTCAAGGGCTGGCTTTTACCTCGGTCAGAGATTAAGCATTGCCATACAACGTGGCAATGCCGCCAGCCTTTTGGGCACACGTCCAGTCGACAGCGATGCGGAGGAATTTTATCACGCCATATTTTAGCTAGTAGTTTTTGTCTTTAGTGTATATATAGTGTTAATTAGTTAAGTGTTTTTTATCAATTAATTATAGAGATAGGGGCGAGATTGAATAACTTTCCATTCTCACTACAATACAAAGAATGTTACTATGGACCATAATTTCTTTAGCACGGCAAATTTCAATGTACTTTTCCCACGTAGATTAAATAAGGCCTTCCTTTAACGCCACAGTATAATATTTTTTGGTCTCAAAAGAAAAATCTAGAGATCTATTTTCGTTTTTTTTTTTTAAATTCAATTATACGTTACGACATTTCGACAATATTGCAGACTCAGGGATAGATGACGGGACGAGCTTAGAGTCTAAAAGTAGAACTAGACACATTGACATAAAAAAAGATGTTTGGAAGAAAGAAAGAGGAGCCTCTTTCCTGTAGTATACTAGAAAAAGTAGGAAGAATGAATACCCATGTAATTCATTTTTTTCAAAAGAGATACGTGTAAATATCAATACGCGTTATTTCAACAGCAATATCTCAAGACCTGGACGACTGACAGATTTGATCTGTGAACGAATTTTGATTCAGAGATACTAAACTCCTTGCTCGCTCGATTTTTTTAAAACTATCGACCAGCGTTATGGGGAAAACATTTAGTCTTATGTAATGTAATGTTAGGGAACTAACTTAAAATCAACCTCGAATTTTGGTCCACCAAATTACCATTATTCTTAAACCCAAGTGAATCTACCCGCCATTCTTTTGACGTTGTCAGATGCGTTTTTTTTTCCGGTGGGAAAATAGGGTCTGATGAGTCCAAAGAGTATTGTAATTATTTATGGGAATGGATGAATAGAATGGGAATGGATGAGTCTGACTTACTTTGGTCTCTTAAAACTGTTTGAGATTAATCACTATCCTTTTAAGTTAGATTCCTCACCAAAATAAAACTGTGTAACAAAGACATAGTTCTGCTGACACGTTCTTATGGAACATGGTCGGCACTCTAGGAATGTAATGTTATCGCCACGTCGCCGTCGGCAATCCGTACACGCCTCCGACTTGGACGAATGTCGATGTGCAGTTGGATAAAGTAATATATGTATCTATTGTGGTTTATGTCAAGACTGACCCCCGTTTGGTACCTATATTGTACTAGCATCATAAATTACCATTATATATTTGTTAAAGTTAACAGGGGGCCATAATGATGGGCGCGTAGGCAATTCTAGCTCTATTACCAATATGGAATGTTTTGCAAACAAACAACAAAGCCTCCCTTAACACATTAATCACTAACAAAACTAGGTCACATAAAATCATTTTAATAATTTTTAATTCTTATTTATTTAAATAATTATAATTAATAACATCATAAAACTCTATAGGGTTTTCTCGTCTTTTTAAATTATTTTAACTTTTTAATTAAAAAATAAAATTCTCAGACTATACACCGTTCAGTAAGATCAGTATCTTACAATCGACATCACCAAGACATATAAAAATGTCTTCTGAAACGACGATCGGTACGCCAGGAATGTTGCTATCGGCCTCTGTCGACCCCGGAATGTGCAGACAAGCCGATCAAACGACTGAACCGCTGAAGACGTTACAATAGTGTGTGAAAGGAAGAATGCTTTGAATTTAAGACAGATTTTGATATCTGGAAATGACAAAGTCGTGACTCGAAAAAAGAGGTGTGTCTAAATTCTCATAACTGAGAAAATGCTTTTCAGTTTTGGAAAAGGATTAATCGGATGTTGTGAAGTAAACAAGAGTTCGTAAATTCATTTAAAAAGTTGTTAAAGGTTTTACGTAGCAAGGGGATATGTCTAAATTTTTATTAAACTTTTCATACATTTAAACAACTTTATATTCGTGCAATTGGGCTTTTCTATTAGGAATTACCCTGGAGCTGCCCGCAATTTGGATGTTAGTAACTATGTAGTGCGATACCTCCGTGTCTTAGAAAGCACATAAAACCGTTGGTGTCTTCAATAGTTCGATGGGGCGACAAACCGACCCGACTGGGGTGTTGGTTTTGTCGCCCCATCGAACTATGAGAGTATAGGAACAGAGACTGCACCTGTCTTTGGGCACACGCTTGAGCACTATAATACGAGTATTTTCTGCATCTGCATCTGCACCTGGCTATCTCCTGTTGAGATTGGCCACCGTGAACGAAGTTCTATCCGTACAGGAAATAAAAAGGCGATAAGCAAGGAACCAATATTTGTATGGTACACCATACTTTGCCTTAACCTATTGAGTAGCGTAATTAAAGACACAATAGAAAGACAATGACCGAGCGAACGCCGGCGTTCGCGTGGGGAGGGGGAGGGGGGGGTTAATGAATGCATGCTTGTTTAAGCCTGTAATATGTAAACACACACAAAAACAGAAGTTTCAGAGTCTAAGTTTTACAGTTCCTCATTTCCTTTACTTTATTGGTTCCGTAACGGTACAACTTTTGCAGAAGTTCTCAAACAAAGAAAATAATTTAATTACCTACATATCACACCCACATATTTTCATATCCTGAGCTCGGTTCGAGGAACTTGCTTAAGTTTTAATTAAAAGGAAATTTTCGGAGCACGCTCAGATTGTACAGTCAATAGCGCAATAGAGGGAACAACGAAGCTACGAAAGCCGCCCTGATTACTGATTACTGTTAACCTGGCAGCAGGTTAACAGTAATCAGTAATCGAAGCGGCTTCTCTCTCATTGCTGGGCAAAGACCTCTCTCCTTGACTTCGTTTTTTTCGATCCAGGGCTAATGGGCCTGCAGGGTTGTTTGGTACAGTTACGGTGGCCCTAGAACGTAAGAGGTAACTGAAAGGACACAGGTGGGTTTTAGTCATTAAAAAGTCTGACACTCTCTCGCGCTCTCCTCAGAGTAGGATGAGTCATTTGATGTTTTCCAACCCCAAAAAAACTGGGCAAGTGCGAGTCGGACTCGCGTTCTGAGGGTTCCGTACAAACTTACCTATGTAAATAGTTCAATCCCGAAGCCATTTGGGAATTTTCTTGAAAAATTTTTCGAATCGCAATTTTTTTTTCTGTGCCGTAACTACAAATTTACTGTATTCAGATTTATTCCTATATCCGTGCTATAAAACCTTGCTTTATGCCAATTTTCAGGATTCTGGGTCAACGGAAAGTACCCTGATGATGAGTTTTGATTCCCTTGAGAGTGTCGAAATACACGTTGTTTGCGACATAAACGGCCGTATTTTTTTTTCGTCAACTTAGTAGTTGTATGTTTTCACAGCTTCAAGAGACCGCGGGACCTGAGTATATGGTTTTAATTTCTATTCAATACGTCCACGCGTTCCCGACCGACATAAAGGGTCTTGACAGACAGAAAGACAGACGGACAATAAAGTGATTCTGTAAGGGTTCCGTTTTTTTTTCTTTTGAGGTACTGAACCCTAAAAAGGGCTTATGTACGCCACTGGTCGTTCAATTGTTTGGCCCGAAACTTTCTAGCTGTGTCTCCACCAAGAGTTTATTTTTAGAGGTACATGCGGGACAGAGCGTATAGTCCCATGTATACCTCCGCTGAAAAGGGAAGATCCTCTAACCAGAGGGGTGTTGTCTCGGGTCTGCAACTGTCGGATAGTTGATTTCAAGTTCTTGTTTATGTTCTTATCACGCGGAGAAATGTAATACCGCAATGCAAGACTTTGAATTTTAGTTCCGCTACAATGTTGCCCGAGCTCATTATAGCAACGACGTAAAGGCACCCTTAACGTTGCATTGGATTGGAATTCCCTGCTGGAGTCTGTGTTTTCTGATAGCTACAACCTAGGGGTCTTTAAGTCAAGAGTGAATAGGTTAATTCTAGGCAAGCGTGCTCCATCGTCGGCCACATCATCGCTTACCATCAGGTGAGAAAGTGGTCAAACGCGAGCCTATCCATAATCACTGTAGGCGCGGGCTTGTGGAAGGCGAGCAATGGGTAGCTCATCGTCCGACCGTTCAGTAACCTTCCGGACCGAGCCCAAGTCGTCGACGGCACGTATTGTTCCACGCGCGCCTCAAGGAGATGTCAGCAAACCGTAGAGGCCCAGCAGGGTCGAAGCCTACTGGGGCCAAGGGTTTGCTTCTGAAATGAAGACTCGGCCCTGGTACGAAAGGCAACGAAGGAATAGTAGTGGGTTTTTTTTCAGTAAAAGTCTGACACGTCTCTCGCCCCGCCCATGAGCGGGGGATGTCATTAGATGATTTTCCCACCGAAAAAAAAGCCTATCCATAATAAAAAAAATTAAAAAATTGTAATATATTATATATGTAATATATAATACCATGGAGATGCAGTTGACTGTACCTGCCTACTAAAGGCAGTTTAAGTTACGAGGTTACGGCTATTGGAGACTGTTGAGTGTAAAAGACCTGTAGTTAAGTTGGAACTTTTCTTGTTTCCTGCTAGTGGAGATTCAAGGGGTTACCAACTGTCTTAGTTTGAAAGAACTGCTTCAAGACTGTGGTGTTAATAATATCAAACGAAACACATTGGTATATTACCGTTACATAATAAAAACAATGCCTCAAAAACTACTGAATGAATTTTCATTCGGTTTTTATCAATAGACAGAGTGATCCATGATAAAGGTTTGGATGTGGTGTACATGTATATATACTTAGTAGATAAAAGTTGAGAATTACAAAGATTTCTAACAGTATTGTTATCGTAACTCCTTAGTAAGGTGAATAACTACAAAGGTAAGCGTGCGAGACGATGGAAAGAAAGAAAGAAAGAAAGAAAATCATTATATTTGGCAGAACAAGGCGCAAATTTAGAACTAAACAAATTAAAAGTATATTAAGTGAAAGAAATATGCGCCACATCCGCGCAAAACGGCCGAACGCTCAGCATAATGCCGTGACCACACGCAAAATGCGATGAGTCTACGGCGCTGGTTTTCAGCGTGGGCCGGTAACGGTATCGACATAAAGACGTCGGCACGGTATTGTGTGCTAATAGATTTGAATAAAATAGAAAAATAGAAATAAATTATAGGGAAAGGAAAAAAAAAACAATGAATAAATAAAGTGGAAATACGATATCATAATATATATAAAGTGGCAACATTATGTTGCGTCTGTGCCAAAGGACGCGGTTCTGATTTCAGTGTACCTATAGTCTCGATGGATTGCACCTACACTTATTAATGGGTTACCTGATGAATTAATAAATCGAGCCGAATTAGAAACCAATTAAAAATGGTCTAATAAAACATTGTCTGTCTATGTGTCTATAGTTGCTGCGGTATGTTGGTCTCGTTAGTGTTGTGGTGCTGCATCTGTTTACCTCACAATGAGTACCTACCTAAAAACTTGGGGGGTGAACGGATGTGGTCTTAGTTATAAGCGAAATTCACGAGAATTTACTGCCGACAAACTGCTATGCAGTTTGGCAGATGTTTTAGATGATTCTTGATTAACACATTAATAAAAAAAAAGTAGTCCTAAGTTGAGCTACACGAATACTGACAAAAGCTTGTATTGACTGGACAGGTCCAATCAGAACTGTATGGTTCTTTCTCAAGAGACCATCTCAGACACCAATCTGCATGTTTGACCATCTACATATCTATCTTTGTCCCCGTACGAATTCCTTGCAGGAGTCTGTGTTTCCTGATAGCTACAACCTAAAGACCGCTTTATGTTAAGAGTGAATAGGTTACTTCTAGGCTATCGTGCTCCATCGTCGACCACATCAGCGCTTATGATCGGGTGAGATAGTGGTCAAGCACGAGCCTGTCAATACTAATACTATTTTTAGAGTTCCGTATCTCAAAAGAAAAAACCGGAACCCTTACAGGATCACTTTGTTGTCTGTCTGTCAAGGCACTTTATCTCGGGAACGTGTGGAGGTATTGAGTTGAAATTAAAACCATATACTCAGGTCTGCAGTCCCTTGAAGCTGAAAAAAAATAAAACATCCAAGGAATATTTAACGAAAAAAAAATGATACGGCCGTTTATGTCGCAAAAAACGTCTATTGCGCACTCTCAAGGGAATCAAAATTCATAGTTACTTCCCGTTGACCTAGAATCCTGAAATTTGGCATGGAGCAAGGTCTCATAGCACAAGTATAGGACAAAATCTAAAAACTGTAAATTTGTTGTTACATCACAACAAAAAAAAGTTTTGCGATTCGGAAAAATCTTCGTAACTCAATTAGGAAATTGAACTGTTTTCATAGGTAAGTTTGTACGAAACCCTCCGGGTGCTAGTCCAGCTCTCACTTGCCCAGTTTTTTTATTTTTATATTTATGTTTGTAATCAATAAACTTAAAACCTACTGGAGCGATTTTTTTAGAATGCTACCTTTCACTGAGTGACATAGGCATGTATTTCCTACTTTCAAGCTAGCGAAGCCGCTAGCTGAAGCTAGTCAATAATAACAAAAATTATAAAAACCATTCTGTAAACATTGGCCTATGAAACTCTGGCAAATACTCTCCGAATGTTGTTGTGTTTTTATGTTATTTTCCTCTCATTCAACACAGCAGCGCAGGGATTGCTAGCGAACTATTTATTCAGTTTGACAGTTGGCCGCGGTTCGCTTCCCGACTCCCGCTGGACACTAGTTTGTTGTGTTGTTCCCATTCGAGGATATGAATAGATTCCATCATGTAATACAGTCTGTAGTTTTCAAAATATATGATGTGACTATAGAGTCTGCCATCGGTTTCACCCGCGATATTTTTTTGATTGAGTTGGTAAACTGTCCAATGATTTCTCCCGGTTTAGGGTGGGGCGAGAGGGGGCGTGTCAGACTTTTTTTTGACTAAAACCTACTATATAGATGGGTTTTAGTGCATTAGTTGAAAATTATCCAAAATGAACATAAAACCGGAATAAAAAGTACGGGTAGACCATGTCCTCCAAATCTGTTCAGCAGTTTGAGCGTGAAGGAGTAACAATCATACACCGAAACACACGCGCATAAAAAAAAAGTTATTGACACAGTGAAGGGTTATGATTTTATTCAGTACTAGCTTCTGCCAGCGGTTTCACCCGCGTAAAAGTAGGTTACTCCATACAAACTTCCAGCGCCCGTTTTATCCCCTTAAAGGACTCCCTTAAATCCGTTCTTAGCGGATGTCTACACCCTGCAAACTGCCAAATTTTAAGTTTGCAGGTGTTATAGTTTCTGAGATTTCGTGATTAATCAGTAAGTGGTATTTCGCTTTTGTATATATAGAAGAAGATTAACATTAGAGACGACAATACAACAATAAATAATATTACATTTACGATACGACTTAGGTACTTAGAAATCGCAATTGTAGGTATGGCCTACAGATTAATGTTCCGGGTCTATTTGTTTCGTATGTATGTCAGTTTACATGTTTGTGTATGCACCCAGGATAAAAGAAAAAGAAAGAAAGAAAAATATTTTATTTGGCACACATGGATTCACACACTGTAAAAAACAAAAAAGAGAGAGAAGATAAGATATAAGAGTCATTCCTAGTGTGGGGCAATGTTTTAAAAAAACCGGGCAAGTGTGAGTCGGACTCTCGCACTAAGGGTTCCGTATAAACTTACCAATGAAAACAGTTCAATTCCCGAATTGAGTTACGAAGAATATAAAGATTAAATTTCAAGATTCTAGGACAACGGGAAGTACCGCTATGATTTTTGATTCCCTTGAGAGTGTCGAAATATACGTTTTTTGCAACATAGACAGCCGTATCTTTTTTTTCGATAACTCAGAAGTTTAATTTTTTCACAGCTTTAAGGGACCGCTGATCTATATATATGGTTTTAATTTCAACTTGATACCTCGACGCGTTCCCGTGATAAAGGGCCTTGACAGACAGGCAGACAGACAGACAGACGGACGGACAACAAAGTGATTCTATAAGGGTTCCGTTGTTTTCTTTTGAGGTACGGAACTCTAAAAAGAGATATGATTTTTTTTAATTTCTCGTTTGGTCGATGATGAGTATTGCCATTGTTTATATTTGTTGTTGTATTGTCTTCTTCATATTATAAATATTAGGCTAGCGTAATCTACCCGTGGTTTTAAATATCAGTTAACACGTTGACTGCCATACGAGTATACCCGTAGTAACTTTTTTTTATGCCCATTGCCACCATACAAAATGGTATGATTTCATAGTGATGTACCCAAAAAAAATTCTATTAAACTTTTTTTTCTGATTAAATAATGTTTTACTTCAAATGCCAAAAAATGTAACCCCGCCCTCCTTTCACTGCCACTTGTCTAGAATTCGTTAGAAATCGCATACAATCAACTACGAGAATACTCGTAGTTGGCAGTGGGGCCCAGATCTTGTACTACGAGTATACTCGTAGATTAGCAACGTGTTAAACTATTCTTCGTTATCGGGTTTTAACTTTATATTATCTACTTCAACATGTTTTTGAAATAGATTTTCCTAGAAATGAAGTTTCACAGCAGTTCAAATTCTCGGAAAAGGTACTGAAAAACTTTTGATTGAATTGTTAGGATAACTCTCTGAAAGATGAAGTTCTCGCAGAATTGATCGAGATTGTTTGATATTAATACTGTGAGGAAATTCTATACGGTTTCAAATGGATTACAATATAAAGATACAGTGAATGGAATATTTATTTTGCATAAATTCATGTCGAAATCTCAAAGCGTTTACCATCGTATTAGAATATGACTAAAACAGAAATTACTACGGAAACTGAAACCAAATCTTCAGTTTTGTCAAAACATGTTAAAATTCTATTGTTTACTGAAATTCAACTTAGGTATTTTTTTAATAGTCTAGAGAGAGAGAGAGACAAAAACAATAACTTCACGAAAAGGGGCGGGATAGTTTAGATTGAAGTTCAGAGGCTGTTTTAAACATTCGCAAATTGATTCTTTGTAGTTTTTTCGGAGTTTTGAGACACAAATGTCTACACCACTGAACACGGCTAAATGCATAAATGCATAAACTGCATCACATCACATAACCGCGTCAAAACCACATCACAAATAAGTGCAAATTTCGAAAAAATAGGAAACCAACAAACAAGTAGGTATAATTGTATTATAGCCTTTAGCTTTAGCCTTTCACTGGGTCACTGTTCTCCTTGCTGGGACTCCGGCCTCCTCTCTAGGAGAGGGAACGGGCCGTAAACCACGACACGGGCCCAGTGCGAATTGGTAGATGTCACGTGTCTTCGAATTTTTGGTTCTAGGACATGCCGGTTTCCTCACGATGTTTTCCTTCACCGTTTTGAGCACCTCCTTTCTACATGTACTTATTTAATTAGTAACTTTCTTAATATTTCAGAAGCACTTAGAGAGACAGCATGAAATTTGAAGAGTATCTTTTTTAAATAAATTAGGGCAAGCTAGCGACTGAATGGCTCAAGATGAATAAATGAAACTCGCAAAGTAGAAAAATGAGCGTCGAATTCTTTTTGTTTATCGTTAGTAGCTATGTTGATGAGAATAAAAAATGTACAGCAGCTTAGAGCTTTTCTGCTGAAACAGATTATCTTAATAGATTACTTACGTGTTTGTTAGTAAACAAATCAACTGTTTATCCTCTGTCCAAGGTAAAAGCCAGCCCTTGGGTCAAGTGAAGTGTCAATGTTCAATCATTATTTTATGATAGTAGTCATTGCTAAGGTCCAGTTTTTAGAACGAAAATTTTAATAAAATTAATGTAAATTCTGATCGAACTTTCGGCTAGCGGAAATCGACTATATTTTTGGAAAATATTTTTTTTGTCGAAAACGGTACTAATTTTAACTATACATGAATACTGGTTACGATATAAGTAAGATGTGCTTAAAAAACTACTTGTCAATCGCAGCTTGTTTACACGTTCGCGAATAACTATATTTCGATACTCTCAAGGGTATCAAAATTCATAGGGTACTTCCAGTCGACTCAGAATCCTGAAATTAAGTATAAAGCAAGGTCTTATAGCACAGGTATAGAAATAAATTTTAAAACAGTAAATTTGTTGTTACCTACGTCACAATAAATACTATTTTGCAATTCAGAAAAATCTTCGAGACACCATTCGGGAATTTTAGTTTGTACGAAACCCTCAGTGCGCGAGTCCGACTCGCACTTGCCCAGTTTTTATTATTTAGAAATGTTCAGTTCTAAGATATGGTACGGCGCGCGGGACGCCTTTAAACGTGTAAACTTAACTTTATGTGGGAAAATGGTGCGCCGCAGTATAATCCAGATTGCTAACGCGAACGTATTTATCACCAGACTGATAAACACCGCGGCTCATCCACAAATACATATTTCATATCTATATTCAGAGGTCATAGCTCTCGAATATCTGAATCCAACTCTTCCCGCGGGTGTCGGGGGTTATACCAGGTGAATTAGTACATATTCGCTCATAATACGAGCACACCGAACTGCGAAGTTCTGATTTCCCTGGAGCCAGCGAAGTTATTCACTGACCAGTAATAAGGTTGTTCTGAGCATTGCAGTCGCTTAATTTATTACTATATTGGAATAAATTATTATATTATTAATGTAGTTATTATTACCGTTATAATTCAAGAAATGATTCTGTTTCTAAAGTGCGTGAACATCACGAATATTATCAAAACTGCATGTTTGTAGGCCTTACTAATATAATTAGATAGGATTCTCAAAGCTTTGGAACCAAGTTTGATCAAGATGATTGAAATACAACAACAGATTTTATTTTGAGAGTTGCATACAACTATCTTTATTTATCTCTTCTTTTGTTGTTTTCTTTAAATCAATGGCTCATCTATCTTCTCTTTCTAGTTTCTCACTCTCTCTCTCTATAGTCTTTCTAGGTCTAGTTCTTTTTAATCATCTAATGTTTTCTACCGCTCTACGGCGGGGCAAGAGGGCGTGTCAGTGTTTTACTGACTAAAACCACACATACGTTCCTTCAGTTGTCCTTTGCGTCCCAGGACCACGAGTAACCCTTTCAGAAGTCGACTCATGGCCCTAGTAGGCTTTGGCCCTGCTGGACCCCTACGGTTTTATTGACACCTGCTGGAGCCGTGCGTGGAACATTACGCGCCGTCGACGACTTGGGCTCGGTCCGGATGGTTACCGGACAGCCGGACGGCGAGCTATCCATTGATCGTCATCCGCTCTCGCTCCGAGGTGGAGTTGGACTTTTGCTGACTAAAACCCGTGTTTCTTCAGTTATCCTTTGCGCTCCAGGCTGACAGATACCTAGAACATGAGAAAGCCTCGCCAAAATCAGGGTTAGAGAAATGAAAAAGAAGAATGACTCTGTATTTTCCTCACAGGGTCATCACTCCTATCCAGTACAGACCGTCGTCTCGCCATAGTCGAGGGAGCAGCCTGGGTCATGGTCCGCGTTGGCGCTGGTGAAGCAGAGGCCAAGCTGATGTTGGGAGCTAGGGTCGAGGGGTGCAGTGCTGCAGCCTACACGAACAGGGTGCCGCTGACGCACCCCATGGCGTTACTGCATTATACTAGTGCTCAAGGGGTGAGTTATTGCAAGAATCGATGTAGATACCGATAGACGGGATATAATTTTCTCAAGTCAATAGACTTACACACGTAACAGATCTTCATCATCATTATCATCATCATCATTATTTCAGCCGAAAGACGGCCACTGTTGGACATAGGCCTCCCCCAAGCGTCGCCACAACGACCGGTCCTGTGCGTCTCACATCCATCGGATCCCTGCGACCCACAGCAAGTCATCGGTCCACCTTGTGGGAGGCTTATTCCAACGCTGCGTCTTCCGGTATGTGGTCATCACTCCAGCACCTTTCGTCCCCATCGACGTCGACAAGCGAAGACGATAAGCGACCACGTTTCGGAGCCATATGACATTACTGGCAACACGCACTGGTGGACTTTTCTATCTTGTCTCAAGATAGAACGATGACTGTGTTATGTTGGACGAGAAGATACCACGCAGCTTCCAGAACGCTGCCTAACCGAGTCGGATTGACCTCTTTCTCGAAGTTAGACCTACCCAACTGGCCTGTCTGTCCCAGGTAAACGTAGTCGTCCACAATTTCTAGTGTAGAGTCTCCGATCTTGATAGGAGTGGGTGCTACATGACGGTTTACCATCACTTTGGCTTCGTCCATGTTCATTTTAAGTCCCATTCTTTCGGAAGCTCTATTGAGGTCACCGAGGATTGTACTGAGCTCCTCCGTAGTCTCAGAAGGTGAGTGATGTACTCGCCATTGACATTAATGCCTAGCCCACTCTATTCCAGAACCTTGCAGACATCCTCCATTGCGTCTGTGAATTGTTTCGGAGAAATGACGTCTTCTTGCCTTACACCTAAGAGCATAGGTTTCGAGGTCTGGTCCTGAAGTCAGACTGACAAGTTTGGCGTTTTTGTACACTTCAGCACTTCGATGTACCGATAGTCAATCTAGCACCGTTTGAGAGACTGCAGTACAGCCCAGGTTTCGATCGAATCAAAGGCTTTCTCGTAGTTCACAAACGCTAAGCAGAGAGGCTGATTATACTTCTCAGTCTTCTGTATAACCTGCCGTGTCGTATGTATGTGGTCCACTGTGCTAAAACCTTTTCGGAATCAGGCTTGTTCGGGAGGCTGGAAGTCGTCGAACTTGCGCGCGAGACGGTTCGTGATTACTCTGGAAAACAGCTTGTAGACATGGCTTAGAAGTGAGATAGGCTCGTAATTCTTAAGCAGGGCACTGTCGCCCTTCTTAAAGAAGATTACCACCACACCTCTGCTCCATGCCCTTCCCGTTTTTTCCTCGAGTATGATGGAATCAAATAGCTTCTGAAGGGCTTCAAGGAACAGATCTTCAAATCGTGTCAATTTATAAAGAAACTGGTTTTTGCTGGCGGATTCGTCCGCGTGAATGTAGATTTCTCTACACAAACTGTGGACCCCCATTTCATCTTTTTAAGGGGTGTATTTTAGAAAATCCTTTCTTCTTTATATACATCATAAAAGAAACCTTTGTGCAAAAAAGAGTTCTAGGTCCAAGGAATTGGTCTGGGCGTTGTTAAGTCATTCAGTGAGTCAGGCCTATTATACAGATAAGATAGTTGCTTATCATTTATTTATGATTATTCAAATAATTAACAAGGTTTTCGGTTCCAACTCTAGATACCCGATTTTCAACAATTAATTCCACGAATTTAACTTAAATAACACTCATGAAATTGAAAACAGGAGACCTGGAATGTATCTGTTCCGAAGAATAGCAGTATTTTTTGTAAAAAATACATATATACAGGGTGTTTGGTACATCGTGTGTCGACGGGAGGGATCATCCGCTATCCTTTTAGACTCCTAAACACTTCTCATGCCCTGTGGATTTTTTTCATAGACATTTTATTGTTTTATGAAAATAAGACCAAAATTTTTCATTCAAATACAAATTTAAAAAAATATATTTAAGGCGTAGACTCGGAATTTTAATTTAATTTAGATGTGTATTGTATTAAAGTACTTTTTAATTTAAAATGATTGACATTAGCTGTCTAATTTTTTTTTAATTTACTCGCAAAGTTTTGAACTTAAATTAAAGCTGTTCATGTTACAGCTATTTACATGTCTATAAACACTGAAACAGCTTTCAATACAATTAAGGAGGAAATAAGACTTCGTACATCAACTATCGAAATACGCAACAGATGTCGGGTTTATTTCACTAGCTATTTTAAATTTAAAAGTACTCTAATAGAATGAACGTCTAAATAAAATTAAAATTCAGAGTCTAAGCCTTATATATTTTTTTAAAATTTGTATTAGAATGAAAAATTTGGGTCTTATTTTCATAAAACAATAAAAAGTCGATGGAAAAAATTCCACAGGGCATGAGAAGTGTTTAGGGGTCTGAAAGGATAGTGGATGACCCCTCCCAACGACCATTTCAATTTGGCACACGGTGCACCAAACACCCTGTATAATATACTTACATACTTGTGATTTCCCGGTGCATAGAGTTTTATGGTTATTTGGTAATCCAATCGGAAATAAAACTGTGCAATAAAAAATCTTTGGGAAACGTTCAAAGCTAAAAAAGACAGACCTATAAAGTTTTTTTTTATCCCATTTAACTTCAGTATGGATTTAGAGACTTCCTTCTACGCTTTTATATACGAGTCTGAAATCGTTTTCTGCTACGTCGAAAGTAGGAAATATATATATAGTATTTAGGGATGGTCCAACTACATATTAGTGAACAACAAACAGTCCGACAGGCAGATGCGACGGTGGACTTTTTCTTATAATATGAAAGGATTAGCTGTCTGCCGCGGTTTCACCCGCGTTTTTGGTTACTGCTCCGTTACCGTTGGTTATATTATTATAGCTTTCCTCAATAAATGGGCTATCTAAGATTTTTTAAATCCGAACTAGTGGTTTCCGAGATTATCACGTTGAAACAAACAAACTCGTCAGCTATATAATATAAAGAGGTAAAGTTTGTTTTTTTGTTTGTAGGAGGTAATCTCTAAAAATACCCACTGGTCCGATAGTGAAAATTTTATGTATGCAGGCGAAGCCGCGGGCAAAAGCTAGTATTTGTATATATTAAGTAAAATATAGATTAGAAATCACGTAAAATTGTTTCTGATGATCAATTATTCCTTCAGGGTTACTACGCAGTAGCAGTAGGCCCTCCGTCCTCCCTGACGTGCGGCGACCGTTCCTCCACCTGGCAGCTGTGGCATCCCTCACTAGAAGCCGAGCTGGACGCGCACTGCTCCGAGCTGTCCACCGTGGCCAGGGTGGCGGGCGCGCTCAATGTGCTCATTGATAAGATGAGGGAGGGAGTGTATCAGGTAGGCTTTAAGGTCTTTTTCTTCTATTGCGGTTTTCTGATAATTGCGTAGTTAACTCCGTTTTTCTATTATTTGTATCAAAAAGTATCTTTATCCAATAGTGCAAATAGAAATAATTTTTCAAATTCGTTAGAAATCTTTCAAATTTAGTAGAAGGGCAAACTGTCAAGCAATAGAATAAGTATGTACATACTGAAATGTGACGTCATCGTCGTTAGGTTACGTATATACAAAATATTTAGGCATAATGCCGCAGCTTTATACTGAGCGTTCGGCCGTTTTGCGCGGATGTGACGCTTATCTTCCCTATCTATTGATTATGTTTGTTAGCTAGTATTATGATTGCGTTATTTCAAATAAATAAACTATATTTCTTTATTTCTTTCTTTATATTCTCACTACGCACCCACTCTTCCGCATACCAATATTTAAAATGCTAACTGTTGCTGCATATAATCTGTAATTTTGTTTGACATTTTGTGGAATACATTTTTTTTTGTAAGTTACTGCATTACTCAGACAAACGTAAAAATTACAAATAACTTATTTCACTTTGCTGCTATCGATTTATAATTTTGCCACGGAACACTTTTTTTCTTGATAGGTTCGCGCTTGATCGCTATCTCACCTGATGGAAAGTGACGATGCGGTCGACGATGGAGCGTGCTTACCTAGAAGCAACCTATTCACTCTTGATTTAAAGATTCCTGGGTTGTCAGGAAACACAGATTCTGGCAAGGAATTCCACTCCTTAGCTATCACTGCTTAACTTTCGTCTGTTCATGCCGCGCGTCGCGTTCACTGCAATGCCTCCAAAGGTCATTCCCTCTCACTGTTCGTAGGGAACCCTCCGCGTCCTCAGCCGCTACGCGGCAAGCAGCGTGCTCCGCCGGCGGCTGGACCGCTGCGGTGCGTACGCGCATTCGGCGGCCAGATGTTGTTTAGCCACGCATGCCTCGCATCATTTACTACTGGTGTTAGACTCGTGAGTTTTGTAAATTTATACAGTAAAGGAAAAACGAAAGAAGAGATGTCTACAATGAAATGATAGGTTAAATATTTATAATAATATTTGAGAGATTTTACAATGATTTCGTCAAAATGCACACAGCGGGCTCGCTTAGCTCGATTCGACTACACCAGCCTCCTGCACGCGACTCAATCAGTTTGTAAACGTGCTTATTTGTACCATCATTGATCTGTAATAACAATAGTATTACAGTCCGTTCTTTATTTATTAAGTTCAAATATCTAGAGATCCGGCTCGAAGGGCCATTGAATGATGAGAAGATTAAAATTAAATAAAGACAGGTTGACATCAAGATCAAAATTAAATAAGGCCACCTCTACTTTGATCCGGCTCGAAGGACAAAAACTTTATTTTATACAGCCTGCTTTTGTTTCTCAGTGAATTTTATAACTTTGATGTTCATAGAATATATTTCTTCTAGGTTATACGCTTTATGTGATCGGGGCGGCGTGGCTGGCTACGTGTACCCAGTAGAACGAGGGTCCACAGTCAGGCGAGGAGCGAGGGATGCCGACTGGCAGTTTGATGCTGCCTGCGTCAAGAGCTGCCTGCAGCAGTTGCATCATGTTGCTGGTAAGGCTTATTGACTATGTAGGATAAATGGAAGATGTTATCACTGATAGTTATACAAGGTGCAGTTTCAAATCTGCACAAAATTTCAGGAGGCTGTTATGAAATATAAAAATATGATACCTGGTCAATAATCAATGATACTTGTTACTACAGGTTGTTTTTTTGATTTTATGTATTGTTCAGAATAACTCTCTAAATAAATCAAAATTTAATTCTCTTCAAAAAAACATAATCTCTCGTTGCGACTTATCGCGCGTCATTTCAATGTGTGCATGAGTACGAGGCTCCGCTCACTTACTCTATGAAACGCTTTTACGGATTTACATAAGTAAGGATAAAATTAAAAAAATATACTTACCTATTTTATTGTTGATTCGGTTTGAGAATTATTGCCTCCTGAATTTTTTTATAGATTTAAAGCTTCACCTTGTATAACCAAAATCATGTACTTTATATTTTATGATATAACTATAGCTTTTGCAAGCAGCTTCGCCTGCGTGAAAGTGGGTTTCTCCGTATAATACTTTCTAAAGTATTTTAGTAAGTATTTGTTCTAAAACGACTAAAAGGGGGTCTACCCCCTTTAAGTCGTTTTAGAACAAATCAATCTACAAAACCTGGAGCATAAATGATAAATGATATTTATTTTGTGAATAGGTTTAAAAACACTTTTACATGTAAATTTTTTTTTTCGTCATTTTTAAACTATGATGAGGCCGGTGTTTCCTAGCTGACTACCCTGAGAAGAAACACCGAAACAAATTCAGGGGTCAAACTCTCTTTTAAAGCCCATACAGTAAATATGTAATGGTCAAATCACATGAAAACTATGTAGATTTGTCTGAGATGGTCTTTTGAAGAAAGAACCATACAGATTTGAGTGGACCTGTCCAGTCAGTGCAAGCATTTGTCAGTATTCGTAAAGCTCAACTCAGAACTACTAAGGAGCTCAACAACTTGACGAACAATACCAAAGAAAGGACATTTAGGTAGGCCGCAGAAAATACTCAAATTGCCAGATATAGGTACGTTAAAATTACTGAAAAGGAAAAAAAAAGCAATCAACATAGTCCTCACGTTTACAAAAATGAAAGATGTCAAAAATTAATAGAGAAAAAAAAAGTCAAATTGCAAAATTAAATCAAACTACAATATCAGATTGTAATAAATAATAATAATAAAAAGCACAATTAAAAATAAAAACAAAAGAAAAAAGTAATAATAATAAGACAACAGTACTGAAGTGCGTACTGGAGCAGGTCAATCCCAAGCCTTAGCCCATAGGCGTAGGGTAGCCAGCCTTTCAGTATTTAACAGGATGCACTTTGGACTTGATTCCGCCATCTCTTTCTTTCATTGTTGAAACCTCTACGGTCCGGACTAAGCGTTTCGCTTAGTCGTTTAAATCGCGAACGTCGAAGGACTGAAACAATTGGCCTGCTGCGGTCTTCCCGTCCGATTATAATTTAGGTATCTTCAAGGCTAGAGTGAACAGGCTCAATTCTATACTATATTCTAGGAGGAGAATAAACTAGTGCGCTTCACCATCAACTATTACACTTCTGCTTATCATCAAGTGGGATAGCTGTCAAGCACTAGTTTCATCATCATCATCATCATTTCAGCCAAAAGACGTCCACTATTGGACATAGGCCTCCCCCAAGCGTCGCCACAATGACCAAGAAGCACTAGTTTATATCACCAAAAAAAAAAAAGCTGTTTTAGTGCTCGCGTACGTCACAAATGGCAAAATTTTACGCTGCTAGTCCCAGTGGTTTCAGCTGTGCGTTGATATGTCAGTCAATCAGTTTCTCTCCTTTATTATCCAACTTGAAAAAGGAGGATAATAATATGTAAGTTTATCGATTCCTCGGTCAATTGTGGACTGATTTTGATTTGTTTTTATTTAAAGATAATTTCTCCGGAATTGGTCCCATAAAAATATTGCTATGACTTGATAATAAACTTCAGAGAAATTTTTTTTTTTTTTTTAGATAACACAATAATATCGAACAAGTTTCGTAGCTCAAATTCCTGTAAAGTTTGAGCTACGTTAATATTCATGATAGTTTCATTTAAACAGAGCTCTTATTAATTAACTTTCGAAGAAGACTTAAGTCGCACTGTTTACACTTGTACAAAGAAAGACTAGTCCTTGACGTTAAACCTTCACCATTACGAAATTACAATTTAAATTGCTTCTTCTAAGTCTTGTCGACAATGGAAAGTTTATTATCGCCGAGACTTAGGTCGGCCCGCGGTAACTAAGCGCGGGGCGACGAGCGATATGATAAAAAGTATGAAAGTGTTTGAAGCACGCCACGAGACTCCACTCATAGCGCCGCGCACCCGCGTTCCTATGCCGCCCCGCTCACCGCGCCGCTCGCCGCTAAGACCGAAGTCGTGATCAGGTCGTATAGCCGTACCACGAGCTCTTAACACGAACCATTTTATGACCTAAACTGAACTGTTAAAGAGATGAAGCTATATGGTGTACAGTTCCATCCCTACTCGTCATGGTAACGACCAAGGGCCTTACCATGACGAGTTAATATGTCAGTCAAGCGAGCCAGAAAAAGGGGGCCATACACTCTATATAGCTCCATCTCTCTAGGGCCTCAGCTCCTTACTAGTCCTGAGTTGAGCTGCACGAATACTAACAAATGCTTGCACTGACTGGACAGGTCCACTCAAATGTGTATGTGGTTCTTTCCTTAAATGACTATTTCAGATACTAATCTGGTTCTTATATAATTTGACCATTACATGTTTGCTGTGTGGACTTTAAAAGAGACTTTGACCTCTAAGTTTGTTTCGGTCTGAGCCCTGGGCTGTATGGTCGTTGGTCTCGGTGTTTCTTCCCCGGGTAGTCAACTAAAATACCGACTTAATTTAGTTTAAATTGAAGAAAAAAACTGGGCCAGTGCGAGTCGGACTAGCGCACTGAGGGTTCCGTACAAACTTGCCTGTGTAAATATTTCAATTCCCGAATCGAGTCTCAGGGATTTTTCCGAATCTCAAAAGTATTTTTTTTGTGACGTAACGACAGAACAGTCGTCGGGTTTTTTGCCCTATACTTGTACTATGAGACCTTAATTTTCTATCGAGGGTCAAAATATTCGCCTAAATGAAGCTTATCTTTACATTGTGTCGACTTAGAAGTTTGATTTTTTCACTGCAGCTTGGGGTAACAGACTTGAGTATTTGATATTAATTTTAGCTTCATACCTCCACGCGTTCATAAATAAAAGGTTCTTGGCAGATAGACGAACAGGCGGACAACGAAGTGATCCAATAAAGAGTCCGCTTTAGTTGACTTAGGTACGGTACTCTAAGATCGAAGTGTAAGTGTTATTTATAACCTATTTGCAAAATAAACATCATTTATCATGAAACCTATAATGATGGGAGTTTTACATTTCCCAGGTGAAGACATCCCTCCATCTCCGTCAGACTGCCTAGAGACAGCCCTGCTGAGTCGCTGGGAGAGCCTCAACAGAGAGGCGCGCCTGTCTGCCGGCTCCAACCCTTCGTACTCGAGGAGGCAGCTGCGCTACTTGTGGAGGGTGGCTAGCGAGCTGTGCAAGTGCAAGAGTATGGTGCTGTGTGTAAGTGGACATACGATATACTGCCGGCTCCAACCCTTCGTACTCGAGGAGGCAGCTGCGCTACTTGTGGAGGGTGGCTAGCGAGCTGTGCAAGTGCAAGAGTATGGTGCTGTGTGTAAGTGGACATACGATATACTAGAGACAGCCCTGCTGAGTCGCCACTGAGTCCTAATAAAAAAAAAAAGACACGCTCTCTGGTTCCACTCTAAAGCGGGAGAAGTCATTGGATAATTTCCCTACTTTTATCAGGTCAAAAACCTAAATAATAATAGCAATATTAACTTTTAATAAATACTTCTCTATTGAAAGTTAATATTGCTGGTGACCTGGTGACTAAATACGAGATATCTCGTATACGATATTTCACGTATAATTCGTATATGGGCCATGTTAGTTAACTAAACGAATAGAGACACCAATGTTATGAGTAAGCTGACCATGTGTAGTGGGAACTGAATTTGACTCCGAGAAATTCTTGGCATTCAATGTGTTAAGAAATAAATTCATCCTTCTAAATTATACGGCAGAATTTTCAAAATTTCTATTTAAATCTTTTCTCAGGAGAACCACAGCACCTTCAGAGCCAACCTGATCCAGGTGACGTCATTAAACCAGGAGCCCATCGAGGACCTGATCCACATTCTGGCAATCATGCTGGACCAGGCGCGGGACCTGTATCTCAACAACTTCCACTCCAGGAATGTGGGGGAGTTCGATAGGGAGCTGTCTGCTTATAGGTATGTTACGGAAACTTCATGGATGTTCTGTAAAAATATTTCATAAATTTTAGAAACTATTAGAAGAACTTGGAGTTTTCTTTCCGGCTTCGTTCCTTTTTTATTATAAATAGGCTCGTGTTTGACCACTGTCTCACTGGAAGGAAAGCGATGACGTGTTCGATGCTTTTTTTTTTTTTAAGTTGGGAATATCATCTAATGACAAATCCCGCTCTTGGGCGGAGCGGGAGATAGTGTCAGACTTTTACTGACTAAAAACCCACTCCTGTTCCTTCGTTGCCATCGTCCCAGGGCCCCGGGTTTCGTTTTCACACTACCCATGGCCCCAGTAGGCTTCGACCCTGCTGGGCCCCTACGATTGCTGACATCACCCTGAGGCGCGTGACGTGGTCGATGCTGGAACACGCGTGCTTAGAAGTAACCTGTTGACTCATCACAATCATCTAAAGATTCCCAGGTTGTCGCTATCAGGAAACACAGAGTTCGGAAGTTCATTCCTTAGCTGTACGCATAATGTTTGTGTTCCCCAAACGTTTTGTGCGAATGGGTGGGATGTCCATCACGTACCAGTGGTCCGATAATGGAATGGGCTTCGCGAAATTAAGTCATGCAATTCCGACGCACACTCCCTGAAATGCAACCGGTAGAAATCGACAGGCTATTCTGCAAAAAAACTTCATCAATTTTGGAAACCATTGGAAGGCCTTGGAGTTTTCTGTCTAGCTTTATTTCTCATGTGAATTATCTTCATTTCAATGTAACTATACCCAACTATGTCTCCTTCAAGATCATTTCCAAAATACATTTTTGAACCTTTTTTTAACAGGTCAAAGAAATGGAACAAATTAAAAGACTACTACGACGCATCTTCAGCCTGCCTCATCGACGCTGTCCGAAGAGACCCCGAGCTTCGGCGAGAAGACATGAACGACCACCTCATCATCATGAAGAGCATCCTGAACTGGCTTTATAAAGGGGCTAAAGACGACAAGAAATACCTCGGACCAGTCTTAAGACCTTACCTGGACAGTCTTTTCGCCAGTTCTTTGGAAAATGCCTGGTTTCTGGAAGATTTTGACGGGAAGAAGTGTTTGCAGGAGTATGACGGTCTGAAAGAGTATTGCTTGGGGGTCCATGATGGGTCTTTGGAGCCGTGCATGGGGTTGCTCGATGCTGCTAAGAAGTTTGCCTGGGCTAAAGCTATGGTGGACTTTGTGGATCGGTTTCGGCATATTGGTGAGTACCCATATACTATCTTAGTGTAAAACACAGTTAGTCTTCTTGTCTGTCTTTATCTTCTAAGAATTTACCGCCACTGTTGTACCGCCCGAAGGACACGGTAGAGGTGTGCCATGCTTGGGCAGAGAACCTCCTTGTCCTGTTGGGGGAGATCGGTGGCAACGATCACTCGCGTCGGGCCGCGCGTACATTTCATGGTCCGGAGCGAGGAGGAGTGGCAGGCGGTAGCCTCCTTCTGCGAAGCAGTAATGCTAGCAAAGGAGGAGGCCGCACAAGGGAGCGGCCCTCACGCCCCAGGCGCCGGATCGCGATCTCGATTTCGGGCCACAGTAGGCGCGGGCTTGCGAACGGCGAGCAATGGGTAGCTCGTCGTCCAACCATCCGGTAACCGTCCCGACCGAGACCAAGTCGTCGACGGTGCGTACTGTTCCACGCGCACCTTACGGAGATGTCAGCAAATGTAGGCGCCCAGCAGAGTCAAAGCCTACTGGGGCCAAGGGTCTGCTTCTGAAAAGAAGACTCAGCCCTGGTATGAAAAGAGTGGGTTTTTAGTTAGTAAAGTCTGACACACCCTTTCGCTCCGGCCAAGAGCGAGTATGTTATTGGATGATTTTCCATTCTTCATGCTGGAGTCCTTCCAGATTCAGACAATTCGACGGTTTCATAGAATTTTTTTTATTACTAATTTTATAAAGAATTCTAAAATTCTTTTTTTTTCGATTCGTTCGACGCATTCGGTTCAGGTTAGTAATAAGCGTTCGCCTTTTAACCAGCCCAGTATTTTTTTAGTTTATTCATTACAAACATAAAAATAGAAAACTATAAAAATCTTTCCTCTTTATAATTTTAGTATAGATAGATAAAAGGTTCTATAAATACATACATTGGGTCCTCTCCGCCCTGTTGATTAATGACATCCAACACGTTGGCACGTTCCACTTTGAACGCGTACATATATTTAAATAAAATATGCTATCATCATAATTAATGGCAGGCGCTTTGTTTCCACTTTCTAGCTTGTATAACAGAATTCCCTGCCGGAGTCTGTGTTCCCTGATAGCTACAACCTAGAGGTCTTTAAGTCAAGAGTGAATAGGTTAATTCTAGGCAAGTGTGCTCCATGGTCGACCACATTATTGCTTACCATTTGGTGAGATACTGGTCAAGCATGAGTTTATTAATAATAATAAAAAAAACCGGCAAAGTGCGAGTCGAACTCGCGCTCGATAGGTTCCGTACAGTCCGTAGCAAAAATCACGTTAAGAAAAAAAGTCACGTTTTTTGTATGGGAGCCTCAATTAGATATTGTTGTATTTAAAAAAAAAAAACAATATCATAAGAAAATATTCTTTGTATTTTATTATGTTTTTAGTATTTGTTAATACCTTTAGGGTTCGGAACCCTAAAAAGAAATATTGCCGAACACTCCAAGGTTTTCCAACGGTTTAGAATAAAATAGAGTTCTCTAAAATAACAATTTCAAAAACTACCCCTTTCATTTACATAATTGACACCGCCCCACAGCACTTCATTATCATAAACTATGAAAGTACGTCCCGGTCATTGCCCTTGTGATTACATGCGAAACATCGCAGTTAGTTTGATTGTTAATTTACAAAGCTCTTGGGTTTAACCACGGTTTAAACTGTTGTGGATTCACTGCAAGAGCTCATTTTAGCTAAATTCGAGGGATAATAGGCCAGCGACCGTTGTGAAATGTATAAATGATATTTATTTTGTAAATATGTTTTAGAAAAATACTTTTACACGTCATTTTAAACTAGATGACTTATCCAAAAACTTCCAGTAATTCTAAAATCAAGTCTGAATCAATAGTGGTGATCATCAGAAATATGCCGAGGCAATAAAGCATTTTTAAGGTTACGTACCTCAAAAGGAAAAAACCAGAACCCTTATAGGATCACTTTGATGTCTGTCCGTCTACCTAAAACCATATACTCAGGTCTGCGGTCCCTTGAAGCTGTGAAAAAATCAAACTCCTGAGTTAACAAAAAAAAAGATACGGCCGTTTATGTCGTAAAAAAACGTATATTTCGATACTTTCAAGGAAATCAAAAATCATAGGGTACTTCCCGTTGACATAGAATCCTGAAATTTGGCATGAAGCAAAAAAAAAGAAAAATCTTCGTAACTCAATTCGGGAATTGAACTGTTTTCGTAGGTAAGTTTGTATAGAATCCTCAGTGCGCGAGTCCGACTCGCACTTGCCCGATTTTTTCCTGGAGAAGCCATTTTATGTCTTGGACCTTTAGAAGTATGCGGAACAGAGTTTAAGGTCCCACAGACGTTGAAAAGAGAGGATCCTTGAACCAGACGGATGTATAGTCTAATCCGGGCAACTGCCCGATGGATGATTTCGGGCTGTTGTATATGTTCAAATTCCGCAGAGAACTCTACTTGCGCGATGCAGGATTTTGTAGTTTAGTTCACATGTGGCGCCATAGATGTCGCTACCGACCCTTTATTCTTGTAGCTAAATGAACCAAAAAGAACAACGCAGAATTATGAAAATAATAAAAGTTTTCTAAAATTGGTTCGGATCAGTGGCAGTGGTTTAGATTATAACCTTTTTTTTTTGTTTTTTTTTTTTTTTGCGATCCCACCTGATATTAAGTAGTGATGCAATGATTGATGGTGAGGCGCACTAGTTATTAAGAGCCTATTCACTCTAGCCTTGAAGACACCTAAATTATAATCGGACGGGAAGACCGCAGCAGGCAAATTGTTCCAGTCCCTCGATGTACGCGGTATAAACGACGAGGCGAATCGCTTGGTCCAGACCGTAGAGCCCGTAGACCGTTTCAATAACGTAAGGGTGCATACTCGCTGTTCGTCGGGTTGTCCGATAGTAGAAATGAGATGGTGGAATCAAATCATGCAATTCCCGCGCAAGCGGACACTCTGCAAAATGCATCCTGTAAAACAATTAAAGGCTGGCTACCCTACGCCTGTGCTCAAGGCTTTGTACCTGTCATTAAATCCACTGACTGAGTACATTAAGAAGCCGGCTCGAAAATCTTTGGGCCATTAAAATTGTTTCAAATGTCCATCTCTCTCACCGCATAGCATTGTACAATAATAAAAATTCAAAACGTAACGTCTCTCCGCTTCCATTTCAAAACAACGACTCGAAAACACTAACTTTAAAATTCCAAATAATTCCTTTAAAACGTATACAACAATAACAGAAGCTACTATTTTATATCACAATCCAGTGGATCAAAATTTCAAGATTGCTTCGGTTGCACCGGAATACGTTAGCATTTTTAATATAACCAGTTTACATTGGGATTGGGTATTGTGGTGCTGTTTGGACAGGAGGGGTCAGGTTAGAGTAGGCAGGAGTTAATGCTGGCTCGTTTGGTCTGGATCTAGATGGCTGGATGTGGCTGGAGATGGCTTTGGTTTTGGTGGGAAAGAGATATTAATGCGAGTCTTTTTTTCATCGATGCTCTATTGATAGAGCGATCGTTATGAGGTATTCTAGACGTGTGGTCAATGTAGTTATCTGTAGTTATTAGTTTTTTTTTTTGAGCTTGGTAATTCCTCCTCTGCCTTAAAGTGGAGCACGAGAGTGTGTCAGACTTTTACTGACTAAAACCACACCTATGTTTCTTCAGCTACTCTTTGCTTTCTAGGACCACGGCTAACCTATTCACAAGTCAATCCATGGCCTTAATAGGTAAAGACCCTACTGGGCCCCTACGGTTTTGCTGACAAATCTTTGAGGGACGCGTAGAACAGTACGCGTCGTCGACAACTTCGGCTCAGTCCGCTGGACCAGACAGCTAGACGGCGTGCAACCCATTGCTCATCGTCTGAAAATATGTTTAATTAAGCTAAGATTCGATGAGTCCAAAGTTGAACCGAATATTCTAACACGATTAATATTGATGTTTCTTTTCAAAATTACACTAACATTATAAAGGCGAAAGTTCTAAGATTTGAATGAAATTTGGCACACGGGTAGACCATGTCTTTAGGAGTATATTTCCTTGGGATGATGTTTCACCTTCACACGGTCGAAGCTGCTGACTGAAGCTAGATGTTTAAGTTGGTTGGTTGGTCAATTATGATAAAATTTTAGAAAATCTCATTTCTATTTCTTCTCTCATTGCCGATCAATCATTGCCGATTCCTGTTTCTTGTCTAGTGATGACTTAGGTAAACTCAAAACCAGTTTACCCTCATAAAAAAAATAAAAATGCTTTTTAATTCCACTACTTACAATTTTAGAAACTTGTTCCAGTTAAGTTATAAAACCATTAAAAAAAATATATACAAATCTTCTGCTCTTCTTCTCAATCTATTTACATAAACTCCCTCCTTCATCTATTTCTTCTACTCTGGTTTGTCATCGGTCGCCTCTACGGCGTAGGCCTCCCCTAAATCGCTCCACGCTTTCCTATCGCGCGGTTTCTGCATCCAGTTTGGTCCACTACGTTGGGTAAATATATCACGCCATCTCTTTCTTTGTCTCCCTTGCTTTCTTTTACCGTCTAGTGGAATCCTCCCTCATAACCTTAATTCAAATATTAAGGTTTTGAGGGAAAAATGTTTTGAGTTTCTCACACAAGGCTCTCGTTTGTTATTAAGTTTAATATCTCCTTTCTGTTGTAGCCAATAAGCCTGATATAGCTATTGTAGCCAGTAAGCCTGATATAGTGGTGGTAGACCGAAGCGAAAGGCGTGCAATGATTGTTGACATATACGTCCCGCATGACGAGAACCTCGTGAAAGCCGAGAAAGATATAAACAAATCAAGTATATTGACTTGGCTCGCGAGGTTGTCGACATGTAGGATGTGGACTCGGCGATCATTGTACCGATAGTCGTGTCGGGCAATGGTTTAATAGCCAAGAGCCTCGACCAACATCTTAGGAGGCTCGCGTTAGGCGACTGGATCAAGGGCTTGATTCAGAAGGCGGTACTCCTGGACACGGCTGGCATTGTTAGGAGGTTTCTTTCTCTGGAGCCCTGACCGGCCGGTAGCTTGGACCCTGTTCCCGATACCGGTGGGGTAGTAGTTTATTATTATATTAAGTTTCATATTATTATGATGCTAAAATAAGGTTTTAGTTTAGTTGTGAAAGTTCTCAGACGTAGTAAAGTACGTAATAATCGTAATTACAGAGCTAACTTCCAGCTCCTTATCTCTCTGTTGAAGTTTGAAACTGTGGCGAGTTGCAAATCCCGCCTAAGTTGTGGATACGGAGTCTGTTCACGAATTGTTACCGATCGCTGCCATCGCTATTGCTATGACATTATTATTTGTGGCCGTTTCTAATTTTGGAAATTAAAATTTTATCTTCATTGTTTTTAGCGCAGGGCCTTACCCTGACCTGGTAAAATGTCAGACATGCGAGTGAGAGAGGGGGATGGAGCTATACTCCCTATATAGCCCCATCCCTTTAACAATTCAGTTTAGGTCGTCAAATGGATCACGTTAAGAGTGATAGCACTGCTAGAAGTAAACGGAATCAATTCTTCTGCTATTGAAACGTATTTTATAGTGTGACTAGCTTCTACCAGCGCCTTCGCCCGCCTATAAGTAGGTTTCTTTATACAAACTTTGGACCCCGGTTTCAACCCCTTTGGGGGTGAGTTTGGGAAAATCCTCTCTTAGTGCTCGCCTACGTTATAAAAGAAAGCTTTGTGCAAAATTTCACGTTCCTAGTCATAGTAGTTTCGGCTGTGCGTTGATATGTCAGTCAGTCAGTTTCTCCTTTTATATATATAGATTATTATAAAGTGTTTTATTAAGAATCTCAGATATTTTAACCTACAAGTTTCTTAATATTACTGTGTATTTGTTTAGGATTTAAAATAGACTTTGACAGCAACGTTTGTGGTTTTTAGGTTTCAAAGGACCACTTTGTTGTCCGTCTGTCTGTCTGTCAAGACCCTTTATCTCGGGAACGCGTGGAGGTATCGAGTTGAAATTAAAACCATATACATATATCTGCAGTCCCTTGAATCTGTGAAAAAATCAAACTTATGAGTTAACGAAAAAAAGAGATACGGCCGTATATGTCCCAAGAATAGGGTACTTCCCGTTGACCCAGAATCCTGAAATTTTGTATGAAGCAAAAAGTTGTTAGTTGTTAAAAAAACAAATTGCGATTCGAAAAAATCTTCGAGATCCGGGAATTGAACTGTTTACATAGGTAAGTTTCTACGGAACCCTCAGGGCGCGAGTCCGACTCGCACTTGTCCAGTTTTTATTTTATTTTATTCCTTGTCTACATTAGGAATTACTCTTATATGGTGTGTGTGTTCACAAACATTTAAACTCACATACACAGGGCACACAGACCCGTTACAACAATCTATAGGCCGTACAAATATTTGTTCCGTGCGGGAATCGAATCTGCAACACGCGATGCAGCAGCTAATCGTACAAGCATTGTGCTAACCGTGCTGTCAATTTTATAACATAGGTAAACTGATACTAAAGGAGTCGAATCTACAATGTGTAATGTTATCTAAAGAAATTTAAATATTGGCGTAGTCTCTTTGAGAGTTCCTTGCAATAGTTTTAAGATTTTACATATTCCACTGAATTCCAAGCTTTTGCAGCGTAGCAGCGCTTGTGAAATCCGACGGTAATCGTAAAAGCACTAGGATTCATTCTATGCTAAAACAATTTATGTCATTGTATATCTGGCTTTATTCTAGCCACAATTGCCCGAAGCTGCATTGTGCTGAGCATTGACCAAATGTTGTTTGTGCGGTTTAGCAAGCATACATGCAAATCCATAAAGTTAGGGTTTTTAGACAAACCGGGGTCTAAGTTTTAAGACCTGGATTATGTGAGACTAAGCAAAGCAGCAGTGATGGCCTAGTGGTAACGGTCGTGACTTACGTTTTGCAGGTCGCGGGTTCAAACTCAGTCAGGCGCATTACTTTATGTAATATTTTACACCACTGCTCTCAAAACGGTGAAGCAAAACATCGTGAGAAAACCGGAATGTCCTAGAACTAAAAATTCAAAGACATGTGACATCCATCAGCACGGATTCGACCCGCGTGTTGGATTACGGTCCATTCCCTCTCCTAGAGAGGGGACATGAGTCCCAGTGGTCCCAGCAGTGGGAACATTAAAAGGCTGATTATGCTATTATTATTATAAGCAGAAAGGTGTGGACATAGATTTTCTTTAGAGAGAATATTAACGACATCATCCGACGAGCCCTTGTCACCGTTGGCGTTCCGGCTGTTTTGGAACCTGTCTTTATTTCCGTGGAAGATGGGTATAGGCCTTTAGTGTGGGACGCTACCTGTGTCGACACTTTTGCACCATCCCATCTTCCTAGCTCTTCGTGCTGTGCTGGTGCTGCCGCTGCGGCTGCGGAGAACCTCAAGCGGCGGAAATATAACAACCTCGTCGGTAGTTATATTTTTGAGCCGTTTGGGGTTGAAACTCTTGGGCCGTGGGGTTCGAGTGCTCATACGCTTTTCAAAGAATTATCCAAACGCTTAGTTGACAATTCGCGTGACCCAAGGGCTGGCTTTTACCTCGGTCAGAGATTAAGCATTGCCATACAACGTGGCAATGCCGCCAGCCTTTTGGGCACACCTACAGTCGACAGCGATGCGGAGGAATTTTATGACGCCATATTTTAGCTAGTAGTTTTTGCCTTTAGTGTATATACAGTTTGAATTAGTTAAGTGTTTTTTTTTAATTATTAAATTATCTTTCTTTAGAGAGAAAGCGGAACATCGGCTAAGATGCACTGGTCGTATCACGTGTGTGCGTATGTCGTCGGTTTTGATCACTGACGAGAGTTGCTAAAATGCCGGATGTATGTGTTTCATTTTGGGGAGAGTGCGTTGGTATTGTATAATTTAATTCCGCCAAGCCCAATCCATCATTGGACGCTGCGGTACGTGGACATCTTTTTTTTAGTTACTGATAGGCTCGCGTTTGATCACTATCTCACCTGACGGTAAGCGATGATGTGGCCGACGATGGAGCACGCTTGCCTAGAAGTAACCTATTCACTCTTGACTTAAAGATCCCTAAGTTGTAGCTATCAGGAAGCACAGACTCCGGCAGGGAATTCCACTCCTTAGCTGTACACATTATGAATGTGTTCCCAAAACGCTTTGTACGTATGGGTAACATATTCATTGCGCGTACAACTAAGGAGTGAAATTCCCTATCGATTTCTGTGTTTTCTAATATCTACTACATTGGAACCTTTGAGTAATTAATGAAAAGATTACTTCTATGCAAATGTGCTCCATCGCCGACCACATCTTATGTTACCATCAGGAATGTAGTGGTCTTGTGCTTCATGTTACTTACACCAGATCTTCGACCGTTCTGAGATTTTTTTTTACCTACCAGACACTGCAATATGCAATTGTCTTCAAACCATCTTTTCTTTCTAGATTTTCGCCTCGTCTTCCCAACTGGCGAAGGCATGGCGATCTCCTACCCCATTAAGCTGCCTTCACGCCGCGAGCACAGTTCTGCTCGCACCCTCACGCTAAGTCGCCGTGATAAGGCCGAGGCTAAGCTGCGACTGGCCAAGAGATGTGTACTAGGAGCCTTCGCTACTGCACTGGTGGGAGACAGAAGGTAAGCCCTACCCCTTCTAGTTACCATCACGCCGAGAGTGCAGTTCTGCCTGTATCTTCACGCTGGCTAACAGAAGAGTGTTATGAGTTTTTGCTGCGGCTCTGTTGGAACAAAGGAGGTAAGACCTACTGAATAAAGTCTGACACGATTTTGGGTATCTTACCAGCCGACAGCGACACTGAGGAGTTTTTTGACGCCATACTTTACGTTACTTTACCTAGTTCTTATGGGCTTTTTGTTTTTTTTTTTATTTAATGTTTTAAAAAAGTAATTATATAATTTAATTGAAAAACAAAAATGTTTAAACTCTCTGTTCACTTGTCACTTTTTGTTCCCATGGGACAATCTTATACAATATCAAATAAATGCCTTCTCATTTGATTCTAATACCAATTCTGTCCTAGTTATCTACGTATTAACAAGCGTCGGTGCAGGTCCAAACCGGTGGCCTCCAACCATCGCGTCATAACTACCTCTCTAGCTCTCTGCCATATATCAAGTCTGTTTAGTCGCACGAAACGTTTTGGGAACACATTCATTAGTTTCACAGTACAGCTAAAAAGTGGAATTCCTTGCCGGAATCTGTGTTTCCTGATGGCTACATCCCGGGAATCTTTAAGTCAAGAATGAATAGGTTACTTCTAGGTTTGGGCGCTCCGTCGTCGCAGCGTCGTCAACCGCATCGTCGCTTTCCATCAGGTGAGATAGTGGTCAAGCGCGAACCTATCAAGAATAAAAAAAAGAAAAAAGTATTTTGCTAATAACCTTTCACGCCTTTTATTGAGGTATAATGATAGAACATAACTTGATGAACTCGTGGCCAACTATCGCACGGGACCGCCTTATTTGTATTTTTTTACGCGCCTAGATCAGCGTACGTGGCCCAATGTAGTTCTAGGTTTATTCTGACAAATAATAAACCGTTTCAGTCTCTAATGTAAAGCGTGATATAAGTGACATTCAATACATCACATCTAATGTAACAATTTTTTTTTTCGTAGGGAAAATCATCTTATGACATCCCTCGCTCTTGGGCGGAGCGGGAGATAGTGTCAGACTTTTACTGACTAAAAACCCACTCCTGTTCCTTCGTTGCACTTCGTACCAGGGCCGAGCCTTCCTTTCAAAATCAGACTCTTGGCCCCAGTAGGCTTTGACCCTAATGGGCCCCTACAGTTGCTGACATCTCCTTGAGGCGCGCGTGAAACAGTACGTGCGGTTGACGGCTTGGGCTTGGTTCGGACGGTTACCGGACGGTCGGACGGCGTGCTACCTATTGCTCACAAGCCCGCGCCTACGGTGGCCGGAAATCGGGATCAGATTCCCGGCGGCGGTTGGGGCGTGAGGACCGTTGTCTCACGGGATCAATGTTACGGTATGCGATTACTGTAAGGCTCACTCGTTTTTATCCATTCATTTCGTCTCATAAAATCTCCTTTTGATCTTCGATCGGCCACGGTACCTATATCATACTCTCGCCTATTTACCGATACCGGTGCAGGCCCGAACCGGTGGCGTCCAACTATCTCCACATCTTCCTGCCTGGCTCTCAGCCAGATATTATACCTCGTTGCCAATAAACTTTCACGGGTGCTTTCTGACATTGATAAAATTGTTTTGAAGTCCGAAATGGGATATTGTTGTCTGTTTGTGAGCGGAAATTATGATTGCTGTTTGTATTTTTAAGTATTTGTTTCTTGCAAAAAATATCGTTTTCATCAGAGATATCTAGAGGTTTGATTCCGATTCCGAAAGGTCAGAACTTCCAATTGATTTGAAGGTGCGTTTACGCTAGGGGAGCCAAGCACGAGCCGAGCACGAGTCGAGCACGAGTCGAGCACGAGCCGAGCACAAGTCGAGCACGAGCTGAGCATGAGAGGAGCACGATCCGAGCACGAGCCGAGCTTGAGTCGAGCACGAGTCTAGCACGAGCCGATAACGATCCGAGCACGAGCCGAGCTCAAATTCAAATCGTGTAGTGGGGGCCGACCCTAGAGAAGCCGAGCATGTGCGACACGAATTTGAGCTCGGCTCGAGCTCTGCTCCTGTGTAAAGCATTGTTATGTGCTCTGCTCGTGCTCAGCTCCTAAAGCGTCGACCCACCTTTATATTTTTATTTGGTTTCCAAATTCAAAGTCAAAGTCAAAAGTTTTTATTTCACATAGGCCTACATGGGCACTTATAAAACGTCAGAAGCTAGTGCACGGTTCCAAATTGGTCGTTTCCTATGGAGAAGAACCGGCAAGAAACTCCATGGTTACTCTTTTAAAAAAGTGATTGTTTACAATATTTCCATATTACAGTATTAATAGACATTATGTAAGAACAGTGTAGATACCCAAAAGACCAATAAAAATAATCATATTAAAAAAAAAGTGAGTCTGTGGTAAGTGTGCAACAATAAATAAATAATATTATATTTGTGCACAAATACATACTCACCGGGCTATCCGGACGACTGAGGGGTTATTTTTCTCCCGCACCCAGCTGTGCGTTGGCGCCTAATGCCTGCTATGACCTGCCGTGCCCTGTGTTGTTCTTAGTGTCGGTGAGGCCCAACTTGTGAAATTTTTAAATATATATTTTTTTTAATAAATAAAACATGTTGAAAAAATTATTGGAATCGATTCAGTTCTGAACAAACTATATTCAGGTTTCGCATATACTAAAAATAATGTTGTATAAGGTACTCCAACTACATATCTACTAATAACATTGCATAAATTAATCTATTAGTATATAATTATGGTGAATTTGCCGCTTATAGAAAGTACACAGCTTAAACATAAATAAAAAAAATACGAATCATTTACAATACGCTTTGTTCTTTACAGCGCTATATCCATCATTTTATTTGTTCAAGTCATAAATACAATGACGGGCGACATCTCATCTTAAACGCCTAAGGCTATTTCGAATTTCACACAATACGTAATTACGAGTATTCATTACGAATCCAATTAGTTCAGTATGTATCTTGTGACGCAGCTTCCCATCTGTGGCATTGAGTTACACCTGTGTTTTTGTATGCCTGTATTTATTATTGATTACATGCTGAATATTTTCGTATCTGTTTTTGTTCCACAAGTCCCTGACTCCTTATGCATACCAATGAGTAACAGAATTCATAACAAATTAGGTACGTTTTTTTTTTACTTAATAAAAACTACGCCACGTACCGGAAGACGCAGCGCTGGAAGGCCTCTCACAAGGTGGACCGATGACCTGGTTCTCACCAGGTCATCGGTCCACCTTGTTCGGGGATCCGATGGATGCGAGACGAACTAGACCGGTCATTAAGGCGACACTTGGGGTAGGCCTATGTCCAACTGTGGACGTCTTTCGGCTGAAATGATGATGATGATGGAACTAGTGCTTGACTGTGATTCCACCTGCTGGTAAGCAGTGATGCAATCGTTGATGCTGAGGCGCACGCTTGCTGATATTTTTTTATTTTTTATTTTTTGAAGTCACTCATCCTGATTTCACATCAGAATTACCAATACTTTACACTTCAAATCTAATTATTATGAGTTTATTTCATAACGATTCCAACGACATAAGTTTTATATAGAGTTCCGATACAAAACTTTAGAGTTATCATCATTTTTATCACACGTGCCGATATCGTGCGAGACCCCTCACAAGTGGCGCCATTGTGGGACAAACTCGCGTAATATGGCGGCCAAAGTGAAAAGGCTATATCATTGTAATCAGATCAGTACTGCCAAAGGTTAACCAGCAATTTTCATCATCATTTCTGCCGCAAGCCTCCTCTGAGCATCGCCACATCGACGTGCTTCTCGCATCTGATTCCCGTGTCTTTTACCAGGTCACTTGTCCGCCTTGTCGGGAATCGATCTTCGAGCAGTGCGTCTATCAATAATTTTGCTTCTTTATATCAGACTTTTAATGTTCCCACTGCTGGGAATCAAACCTCCTCTCTAGGAGAAGGAATGGGCCGTAATCCACCACGCGGGCCCTGTGCGGTTTGGTGAATGTCACATGTCTTCGAATTTTTCGAGTTTTAAAAAGACTTTGGCAAGTCAATGTTTTCGTCAATTTAAACTAGATAAGGCCTAGCTGACTGCCATGAGAAGATTCTCAGAACACCGAAGCAAACTCAGGTCAGTTTCATTTAAAGTCCATGTAGCAAACATATAATTGTCAAATAAAAATGAAAAGATTACGCTATCTTTGGGTTAAACTCCTTGAAATTCTACTGAATTGGTTTCACATAAACTGAGCTTAATAATATCATGGCTGACTAAGACTACATAGTTTGAAACGGATAACCGTACAATCTGATTATAAAATAATCTGGATAACCGTACCCGTGCTTCAAATGGTAGAGATTGTTTGCAGTAGTTAGAAGTTCCAACCGGTCGACTTTAACCGGCCGTCGTTAAAACTTTTGCTACGGTAACTTTGAACACTGGTTAGTTAAGCAACGTGACTTTGCTCGCGTGGGAATTAATCAAATGAAATTTTGTATAGCAGAGCAGGTGAACAGGGTGTGTCTGACATCGACGCACAAACGAATACCATGGATCCAGTACATGATTCTGGACATCCTAGTGGTGGAATTTTTCGTAGGTTTTTTCCCATTTTTAGGGTTCCGTACCTCAAAAGGAAAAATGAAACCCTTATAGAATCACTTCGTTGTCCGTCCGCCTGTATGTTTGTTAAGACCCTTTATACACGCGTGTAGGCATCGAGTTGAAACTAAAACCGTATACTCAAAACTGCGGTCCCTTGAAGCTGTGAAAAAATCAAACATCTAAGTTAATAAAAAAAAAAAGATACGGCCGTTTATGTTGCAAAAAACGTACATTTCAACAGTCTCAAAGGAAACAAAATTGATAGGGATTACTTCCCGTTGACCCAGAATCCCGAAATTTGGCATAAAGTAAGGTCTTATAGCATAGATATAGGAATAAATCTGAAAACTGTGACAAGTTACGTCATAAAAAGAACTGTTTTTTACAATTCGGAAAAATCTTCGTAACTCAATTCAGGTATCGAACTGTTTTCATAGGTAAGTTTGTGCGGAACCCTCGAGACTGCAAGTCCGACTCGCACTTGACCTGTTTTTTTTTACTGAATATGTTATTAGAATAACGATTTTATACAGTTTAAATTTAAAAGTACAGATAAAAAAAAAATTAGGACGAAGCCGACAAAAATTCCACCACTGGGGGGTTCAGACTCATGCTGGACCGTGCATCATGGTCTGGATTCATGGTATTCGTTTCTGCGTCAATGTCAGACACATGGTGTATAATATGTAGGACTTATAATACAACAATAAATTAATACTGTTGTATCGAACAGATTTGCCGACTGGCCTGTTGGTCTAGTGGCTAGTGACCCTGACTGCTATGCTGGAGGTCGTGGGTTCGATTCCCACCCAGGACAAATGTTTGTGTGATGAGCACGATCATTTGTTCTGTGTCTGGGTGTAATCTAATATATAAAATTCTCGTGTCACAGTTTTCGTTGCCATACTCCTCCGAAACGGCTTGACCGATTTTGATGAAATTTTTTGTGCTTATCCGGTATCTATGAGAATCGGCCAACATCTATTATTCATCCCCCTAAATGTTAGGGGTAGTCCACCCCTAAAATTTTTTTTTAAATATTTATATGGCAAAACAACGTTTGCCGGGTCAGCTAGTTTATCTATATATGTATGTATTTAGGAATATATAAGTATGTTTATCAGTTGTCTAGTACCCATAACACAAGCTCTGCTTAGCTTGGGACTAGACGGCGTTGTGTGATAGTTGTGGAATATTATTATTATTCCCTTTATTTCACATATAAACATATTCGTTACATTTTTAAATATTTCAAAAATAAAAAATAAAACATTTAAAAATATAAAAAACAGCATCCCACCGGTATCGGGAACAGGGTCCAAGCTACCGGCGGTCAGGGCTCCAGAGAAAGGAACCTCCTAACAATGCGAGCCGTGTCCAGGAGTACCGCTTTCTGAATCATTATTATTATTATTTATTATTTTTATTATTTAGATGACACTTGGTGCGCGGGTAGATATAGGACATAGGCTATATAACAAATATCCTCCCTCGGGAGTATGTTCTCTAGCGATTATTTTCGAATTTCACGCGGGTCAATCGCCAACCTTAAGTGGCAGTGGGCAGGGCACATTGCTCGCAGAACAGTTGGTCGATGGGGCCGCAAGGTTCTGGATTGGCGACCATGTACCGGAAGATGCAGCGTTGGAAGGCTTCGTAAAAGGTGGCCCGATGACCTGGTGAGAGTTGCGGGAATTCAATGGATGCTAGACGATAGGCTAGAGATGAATGCTAGACGCACGGGTGTCGTTGTGGTGACACTTGGGGGAGGTAAATGTCTTTCGGCTGAAATGATGATGATGAATATGGACAAGTGACTCTTCTGTCACTAGGTACCTATTAATATACACTTCATTGTTGAATTTCACCATGATATACTTGTCGGCTGAGGATGCCGATCATCATTAAAGCTTTGTCCAGGGACTCTATTTTGTGGGCGATGACTGGGTAACGAGCAATATAAAAACTATTCCAGATCACAAAAGTGTTTTATTATGATGCAAGCTTTAGGTATTCACTTCACACAACGTGCCGTGAGACAGTCCCCGAGACTAGACGTTGTTCACATGGCTGCCGACAGAGGAAAGAGCACCGCAACTCTGCGATCGGCACCTTTATCTGCTCGGTTCGTGCGTCAGCCCGAATTCTGTCAAATTGACATGTGTCACTTTTCACCTAGCTCGTACATTAGTTCTCAAGCTTTCGTACGATTGACTTCACCAACATACTTTACTCACAATTTTAAACTACCTGACTAAACCTGTGTTCCTTTAGTTGCCTTTTACGTTCCAGGGCTACAATAACTTTTCCAAACCATCCCGCTGTTAGTCCTAAAAGACAAATATAAGCAGATATCAAATTGCATTTAAGATGAACCATTATACGATCATTAGCAATGATATCTCTCAAAGTTTAGCTAAACTCATAACAATATATCAAACGAAACAAACCAACTAACAATCGATAAACTTGTTGTTCCAGTATTGTGACAATTTAACTGAAGTTGAACATGAACGAACAAACAACCCATCATTAATGTATTAGTGATTTGTAAGGGGGGGCGACAGTCATTTATCATTCAATAAGGGTGGATCCTCAGAGAGCACAGCTTTGTGGGATTTGCGTGTGAGCAGTGTTAAAAGCCTCGACTTATTAGTTCTTTGTCGGTGGTTCAAATCCTTAAACATTGTTTTGTGCAATTTATTTCACCACCACTGCTCTCAAAACGGTGAAGCAAAAACATCGTGAGGAAACCGGCATATCATTTCACCAAAAATGCGAAAACATGTAACATCTGACAATCCCTACTGTTTCCGCGTGGTGGATTACGGTCCATTCCCTTTCCATTTTGCCATTTCCCTTATAAATGCCTCAAGAGACGCCTTGGGCGTAATAAATAGCAGGGCTATTCCTGGCTACTATATACTTGGGCTTGCGGACGATAAGCAATGGGTAGCTCGCCGTCCGATCGTCTGTTAAGTACCAAACCTGAGTCAAAGGCACGTTATGTATCAAGCACGTCTCAAAAAGATGTCAGTAAAAATGAAAAGGTTGATTGGACCAGTAGGGTCGACATCAGCTACGGCTACGGGAATATTTGATAGAGTTTACCGTGGCCCTAGAACGTAAAGGGCAATTGAAGGACACAGGAGAGTTTTAGTCAGTAAAAGTCTGACATGCTTCCTTACAGCGAGGAAGCATGTCAGAGATTCTATCAATAAGATTGTTACTGAAAATAAAATAGAAGCGTATCGGAAAATAGACTGAAAATTCCACACAAAGTATTTCCTACAGAGATCCTAATTGGAAATTGAACCCTGTTTGTAATTAATTTTAAGTTGCCGTCACCTCATAAATAAATAGTCACAAAGTAAAGGTTCTCTTTGCATACTGATTTTATCTATTTTAGACCACAACAGTACCAACAAGCGACGCTTACTTACATAGCTACAACACCTAATTAAGTGTAGTGAATTAATTGACTTGCGTGGCGTTTGCGTTTGATTATATTTATTCATGAGGTACTAGCTTCTGCCAGTGGTTTCACCCGCGTGTTAGAAAAAAGTATATGACTATATGTAGGAGGCACATGTAAATCTACTTTTCGGGACAGTTTTATAATAACTTTAAAATTGAACAATCAATCAATCAATTTTCGCGCGTTCAGGAAACGGATAAAAAATATGGTTGGGTTGCACAATGTTGTCATTCAATACCTAATTTTAATGTTGCCAACACTATGTCATTTAGTGATAATGTATCATTCTACTGGGGAAAGAATTTTTAAAATCGGTCCAGTAATTTTTGAGTGAAAATATAAATATAATTATTATACAAAATACAAATCTTTCATCTTTATATACCTACATAAGTATAGTATAGAAGTATAGATGTCGCATCCATGTTATTGAGTAAGAGCGACCGTGGAGTTTCTCGCACGCTAATTTCTGGTCTACGCTTTTGAACGTGCAAATAACTTCATTTTTTTTTTATATGAGGGTCCTTTTTCACTCGCCTATCGTCAACATCGAATATGGTTTAAAAGCTTGTTACTTCATCTAACGCAATCCATCGTGATGTTTGACGAAAAGGCAACGCGAAAAAAGTGAGATAACGCCTGAAAACTCTGTTAGCATTCGGTAATTCCGTGATTTACTCGAATATTTTACTAAACTTGTTCTAGTAAATACGTTTTTTTAAACCCTTAAAAGTTTTTAACAATAATAGTCATCAATCAGAATTTTGATTAAATTTGCAAGACTTCTATTGTTATACTTTTTCGACTTTTTAAATTTTTGGGTAAATTATGAAGTGTCAAACTTCATGCAAAATTAAAGATTTTCGGAGGTTTTTTTTCTGGATTAGTTTTATACAAATTTATAAATTGATTTCAATATAAGCCTCAATATCCACAAGATACTGTGTTTCCAAAATATATAATGAAAAATGTCATAATCGGTTGTGTGAAAAACAGTCGAAATGTATGTCGAGTTGCATGCCCTTAAGCATTTAAAAGTACTTGCAAAATATTTAATTGAATGCTTTGAGTCGAGTTTGAGTTTAGAATAGAAAATCTAACGATTTATGTTTTTTGGAAGTCAGTGTTAAATATCTAAGAGACGAAACCAAAAGCTCTGCCTACATAAATAAAAGGTATTTTGCACTTGTGTTCCTTTTATGAAAGTCGGATGTATTTTATGTAACAAAAATTGTGGCTTAACTCTTAAATAGTATCATTACAATAATAAATTATCATAAATCTATAAACGGACAGCCTGTTCCAACATATCGATACGTAACTGTAACACGGAGGGTAACAAGCGATTTGCCACGAACTGATAACTGATAAGGGAGAACATTATCAGTGAGCTGTGACGATGATCTGCAATGTGCTACGGTCGTGTGCCGAATTATATTATTGCTACCAACGATCAATTGTGGTAATGAATTTTTCATATTGAAAATGCTAAGTTATACACAGGAATATATATGTTAATCAGTTTCCTGTAGAGAATTGTTTTTATTCTGGACTGGCCTATTGGTCTAGTGGTTAGTGGCCCTGACTGCTATGCCGGAGGTCGTAGGTTCAATTCCCACCTAGGACAAATGTTTGTGTGATGAGCACGATCATTTGTTCCGTGTCTGGGTGTAATTTATCTATATATTATGTATGTATTTAGAAATATAAAGGTATGTTTATCAGTTGTCTAGTACCCATAACATAAGCTCTGCTTAGCTTGGGACTAGACGGCGTTGTGTGATAGTTGCAGAATACTATATTATTATTATTATATTCTTTATTGTACAAAAAACCACAAAATAAAGGACCAACATTATTAAAAATAAGTGTACAATGGGCGGTCTTATCGCACAAGGCAGATAACCTTCTTACAGACAACCTTTGGATGGACTGGAAGAAAGGAGATACATTTAGGGCTCTCAGTGAACAACATCACATAATACCACAATACGATACAAAAAAATACTAATAAAAAGAATGTCCTGAGAGAGAATGTTCTGGTTCTGGGTTCGAAGTTCGTCCAGGACTATAGGATAATTCGAAAGCGTTACCGCGGCCCTGGAATGCAAAAGGCAACTGTAGGAACATGGGTGGGTTTTAGTCAGTAAAAGTCTCCCTCTCGCTCCACTCAGAGTGGGAGAAGTTATTTTTTACTTCTCAACTCCAAATAAAAGTGTTCAAAGTTGGTATATTTAGTAAACTCTGTTTTTAAGATTTCTGTAAAAGATTTTCATATATGCTATAAGACCTAACGTACCCTGGTTTTTATAAATATTTTATCTTTTTTATCATAAATTGTACAATGAAGTATATAATAAATAAAGATTTATCACTACCTTTTAGATTTCCGTTCCATCGCTTAAAGAGAATCAGACCCTTCTGTACGATCATTTCTTGTTTATCTAACACAGAGTATATTTTAAAATCTTTAATTCAAAACTTATCAAAAACTATTTTTATTGAACTATTGTTAATGAACCTTCCTGCTAATATTGCCAAACTGTGTGATGCACCATTCCAAGAATCGCGCGCTAATCTATATAAACTGTTCAGTCCAAACAATCCAAACTTTCCTAATTAATGAGTAAAGGGTATCGAACTCTCTAAACTACTCTTGTAATAACATTCAGTTTCTAAATTCGATAACTTACTAATGTTGCGAATTATTGTATTTGTTTAAGTTTTTTTTTTAAATGCTGAAAATAATAACATTATTAATCCATAACTTTCGCACAACATCATCTAGTTCCAAACTAAGCGGAGCTTGTGGCTCTGGATGGGAATCGAACCCACGACCTCGGGCATAGCGGGCAGGGCCACTGACTACTAGACCAATAGGCCACTGAAAAGGTGTAACTATATGTTTGATGCTCACAGGAATGATTGAGTATTATTTTATGCTAAATTTATGGAGAGGGAGAGGCAGGCCAAAGAAAAGTTGGATGGATTGAGTGAGGAGCGATATGATAGAAAATGGAGTTGGTGATAGCATGACGGGTGACAGGACAAAATCGAAGAAAAAATGTGTTGCGCCAACCCCAAATAAAGTGAGACAAGGGTGGAAGGAAGGTGATGATGATTTATACTGAATAACAAACAATAATAAAAAGATATCTGAAAGAAATCCCTTAAATTGTTTAAGCGTGATATAGAAATTTGTAGTAGCATATATTTCCATCCTATATTTCCCATGCCCGGGAAAGATATCTGCCGTAGTCTTAATAATATAGTGTACACCAAAAAAAAAAAAACATCCAAAACATACAGTGAAAAAAAAAATTTACATTCTACCCTTTCTGGTGTGTTTTCACCTGAGTAGAAGTTTATTCTGAAGCAAACAGTAAGCACAGTAAGAAAGTCAGTAGTATCATTGCTTGACATCAGATGGAATCGCAGCCAAGCACTAGTTTATATAATTAAAATAAAAGTTACCATTAATTTTATATCTCTTCATCAGGCAAAAACAAAAACCAATCACCCGCCACGAGAGTAGCGACGAAATCCTAGCAAACGTCAAGACAGGCAACTACTGGAGAACCACCAAACCAGACATCATCCCCTCCACATCCATCCAGGACATATCCAGAGACACTCTGGATAACCTGCCTAAAGTCAGGAGACGGTCTAGAAGACATCGACCGGCTACATCTTACGGGTTTCCAGAAATTTCCATCTCCGACCATGCGGATACAAAGACAATGAGAAGAAAGTATCATACGTTGAAGAGCCTGGTGTATACGGAGCCGGTGGAAAGTATCCGAGAGATGAGGGAAAGGCCACGGTCTGCGGGGTCAACTGTCAAGAATAAGGAGGCGCTGAGTAGACCTAGTATACTGGAAACATTAGATTTTATTAATAGCGTGAAGAGTGCTCTGTGTGGTAAGTTTTGATACTCTAGAGATAAATAATAAGCCTAGCGTAGTTTTGTAATTTAATAACAAACTTACTTATTAATTTAATATTATACTACTTAGGTTGGTTCATGTGAAACTTAGGTGAATATCAGTGAGACGTGGGTGAATCTCAGTGAGATGTGGTGAATCTCAGTTAGACGTGGCTGAGTTATAGTGAGACATATCAGTGAGACGTGGGTGAATGTTAGTAAGACATCTCAGTGAGACGTTGGTGAATTTTCTTAAAATGAAGCTCAGTGAGACATGGGTGAATCTTAGTGAAACTTAGGGTAATCTTTGTGAGACTTATCTTAGTAAGTGTCAGTAACACCGAAGTAATTTTTAGTGACAGCGCTGTAATTCTGTGTCTTTGGGGAGACATTAGGTGCTTCTTTCGGGTTCATTTGAAAATCTAGATTTTAATGCAATATCTCTAATCTTATTGTTTTGTTCAGTGGAAGAATCCGGTGCCTCAGACGCTGAAGACTCAGCCTGGTCGTTAGAAGATGAGTGGCTAGTGGGTCAGTGTGCGCCACTCAACTTGATCGCTGGTCGCTGTGGACATCATACTCTGCATCTTGCACTTGGAGAACTGGTGATGGCACTGTTACATCGTGGCAGGTTTACTGTAAGTATACGTTTAGTATACATCACCGTTAAATTGAATGTTTAAACTCGTTGAGCATTCGGACCTCATGGCCCTAGTATTTCAAATCTGGATTCCAACTTGGACAATTTCCTCGATGACAATCCTTCATTTGTCTGAATAGCGACTTTCAAAATTGAAATGTGTGTTCTAGATACTACAAGAGCTATGTTCATTCCTGGGAGATGCCGGTGAGGGAGCACTGTTTGCCCTGCATCGGCTTGCGAGGGCCGCCCGCTCGAGGAGTAGTGAGAGAGCCACCAGGTAAGACTACCTCGACAGATATTGTAGAACCTCATCCATTAGTACCTCTATAGACAGTTTAGAATTGGCACATCCATACCTACTAATATTATAAATTTGGAAGTAACTCTGTCTGTCTGTTACGCTGTCACGGTTGAACTACTGAACCGATTTCGATAAAATTTGGTAGGGAGTAAGCTTGAATTGTAACAAAGCATATAGGCTTCGAACGTGAAGACGTAACTAATATACACCCATACAATTTTTTAGCTTTATAACAAAGTGTGATAGTATGATAGTCGTCCGTTTCGTGTAAGTAGGATCGCTTTACAAAGCTCTATTCTTGCACCATGAATGAGTAGATAATTATTTTAGATAACATTGAAAGTTACACTGTTAGGGAACTTTTCCGGAACTGCGTGGGCGCGAAACTCTTGGCCAAAATGAAACTTATATAAAAAGTAATCGAACTATGCCCAAACTCGTTTCAAATAATATCAACCGACGCACAACGCGTTGCTATTTTCTGAGTCAGGAAGGTTAAATTCAAAATCGATCATTCAAATAACACCGTAAAAGTTAGTTCCTAAATGATTAAAACTTTCCTTTTTAGGGCTCCGTAACTCAAAAGAAAAAGACGCATCCCTTATAGGATCACTTGGTTGTCCGTCTGTCTGTCTGTCTGTCAAGACCCTTTATCTTGGGAACGTGTGTAGATATCGGTCTCAGGTCTGTGGTCTCTTGAAGCTGTGAAAAAATCAAACATCCAAGTTAATAAGATACGGCTGTTTATTTCGCAAAAAACGTATATTTCGATACTCTCAAGTGAATCAAAATTCATTGAGTAGATACTTCCCGTTGACCTAGAATACTGAAATTTGGCATGAAGCAAGGTATAGAAAAAAATCTGAATACTGTAAATTTGTAGTTACGTCACAAAAAAAAAAAACTATTCTACGATTCGGAAAAATCTTCGTAACTCAATTCGGAAATTGAACTGTTTTTCATGGGTAAGTTGGTACGGAACCCTCAGTGTACGAATCCGACTCGCACTTGCCCAGTTTTTTTACTTAGAAGGTACAGATCAAGGGGCGTGGATGGCCAAATTAGAAAATATGAGAAATATTGAAAAATGCTCAAAGCAGGTCTCGGGCTAGATTTTGATGAAACCTGTATAGTGTATATATAAAAATAGGTAGTAGGATAGTGACCGACTTCGTTAAGATATTTTTCTTATTAGCTGCTTTCTTACTGGCTAGACAAATATACTTTTAAGGATTTTGCATATTTAAAATATCTTTGAAAAATGAATTGTCTCTTGTTTTAGTAGAGAAATGATTTTTGGTTGGAATGTTATTTTTGGAGCTGAAAGAAATAGTTACGAGTATTACGATTGATTTTAAATATCTAGGTCATATAGTCTCAGCAGACCTGAAAGATGGTGCGGACATTGAGCGGGAGCGGAGGGCGCTGTCGGTCAGGGGTAATATGCTGGCTCGCAGGTTTGCGCGCTGTTCGAGGGAGGTAAAAATCACACTGTTCAGAGCTTATTGTACATCCCTCTACACGTGTAGTCTGTGGGAAAGGTATACTCGTGCGGCATACAGCGCCATCCGCGTCCAGTACAATAACGCGTTCAGGGCGGTGATGGGGCTACCCCGTTACTGCAGTGCATCGGGTATGTTTGCAGAGGCGCGCACTGACTGCTTTCACACAATTATGCGGAAACGTGCAACATCCTTACTGAGCAGAGTGTGGGCTAGCTCCAACATCGTACTGGCGATGATTGCCACTAGACTAGATTGTCCTTTCATCCGGCATTGTTCGGCTAGACATGTTCCGGTGTCAATGCCGGAGAGGAAGTATTAATTTTAATTTATTTTGTTTTGATTTGTTTATTTTGTTTGACTCTGATTTTAATTTAATTTATTTTGATTTTAATTGTGCATTATTTTAATTTATATAATTTGATTTTAATTGATTGACTTTGTTTTTGATTGAATTTATATTGATGATTTGTTTATTTATTATTTTTGTATTATTTAATGTAATTATTGTGTTTTATTAACTGATTCAAAATTTGAGGCAATTTTATTTATTTATTATTAATCACTAGTCTTATTAGTTAATGTAAATTGTGTCATGTATAGTGTTGTGTTATTTAATGATATGGGTGTAACTTACCTGAATAAAGATTATTATTATTATTATTATTACTGCAATGCGTATATTTTGATATCTTCAAGTACACATCCCGGGAACCAAGGCCTACCAACCAGGTTTTTTTTTTTGGTGGTAAAATCATCCAATGACATCCCCCGCTCTTGGGCGGAGTGGGAGATAGTGTCAGACTTTTACTGACTAAAAACCCACTCCTGTTCCTTCGTTGCCTTTCGTACCACCGAGTCTTCCTTTTAGAATCTGACCCATAGCCCCAGTAGAACACTACGCGCCGTCGACAACTTGGGCCGGACGGTTATCAGACGGTCGGACGGCGAGCTACCTATTGCTCGCCATCCGCAAGCCAGCGCCTACGGTGGCTGGAAATCGGCATCGGAATCCCGGCTGCTGGGGCGCGAGGGCCATAGCCTCGCGCGTGAACGTGCGGCCTCCTTCTTTGCTAGCATTTCTGCTTCGCAGAAGGAGCCGACCGCCTGATACCTACCAGAGCTAGGTCCCCACATAGATCCTAAGAAGCTAGACAAAGGGAGGGGACATTATCGCAGACATAATGTATTTTCTTTCTAGAGTTAATTTCTAAGAAACAATTCTCCTTTTCAGTTCCTGGCGTCTCCCCGAAGCAGAGGGTGCTACTCAGAAGTACAAACCTCGGCACCCGGACTATATGTCAGGAGACGAGGGACCTCCACCTCCACCACCACTACCCAGGACCTCCAGTATTGGGAGACAGGTAGGAAGGAACTGATATTAATGATAAATTATATTTATTTAATTACTTTGCAAATAGGTTTAAAAAAACACTTTACAAAAACACGCCTCCAGGACCACCACCTAGTACCTCCAGTATTGAGAGATAGGTCGGAAATACCTAAGATGACCACCTGGTCGCAGATAGGGTCTACCCTATGTATAGTTTTGGACTTTCTTTTGGCTGTCTGATGATGAAGAGCAGCGGTTTTATCTTCTTTTTGCTAATTTTTGCTATTTATTAAACCAGAAGCCAATAAGACCATTTCTGCTAGACAGAGCTTCGCGTTTTGATATCTGTTTGAGTACTGATCTCATCATCATCATAATTTCAGCCGAAAGACGTTCACTGTTAGATACGGGCTTCCCTCAAGTGTCACCATAACGACTGATCCTATGCGTCTCGCATCCATCGGATTCCCGCGACCTTCACCAGGTGATCGGTCCCCCTTGTAGGAAGCCTTCCACCGTTGGGTCTTCCGGTACGTTGTCGCTACTCCAGAATCTTTCGTCCCCATAGACTATCAGTTCTGCGAACAATATACCCTGCCCATTGCCACTTAAGTTTGGCGATTCTTCGGGCTATGTCGGATTACTGTTCTAAATTATAAGATCTCTAATAACATTTTCTCTTGCAGGTATCCCACCGCTACTCGGACTACCTCCCTCCAAGTCGTCTCCAACTGGAGCCTACCATCACACAAATAAACCCCTTAACACCCCCTCCATACACCGGTATCATCAACCCTATATACGACATCAAAATGCCTAAAGACAAGTTCGCTGTCAAGCGATCCAAGTCCCTAGGCCGTAGCTTTAGTTCAAGAAACCTAGGTCTAGAAATAAACAGGTACAACATAACCCTAGGTCATAAAAGTGGGAAGAAGACCAATGATGTGGTGACTGCTATCACCGGCATGACGGGGGAGACTGGACTGGAGACTAAGGGAAACTTCTTCCAAAGGTACAGTACTGCTGAAGTTGTTGGGGACTCGTACAGGATCAGTCGGGTTACTATTGATTGATTTGCTGATGATGAGGAAAGGATGGGAAGAATTGGAGATGGTTTCTGTCTCCTGTTTATTGCCGACTAGCTTTTGGCTGCGGCTTTGCCAACGTACATAAAATATAGCCTATGTCACTCGTGAATAAAGCAGCTTTCTATCGGTGAAAAAAAATTTAGCAATCGGATCAGTACTTCCAGAATACAATAAAATAACAAACTTTACCTCTTTTTAATATTAGTGTAGATGTTGGGATTGTTAGAATAAAGACAAGGTTTTTAGAGCTTGACAGCAACAAAAAATAATAACAGAATCTGTTATTATTTTTGATAAAATAAAAATAACACAATATGCTCCTACAATTGCTTTTAAAATTGCTTCATAAAAATAATACAACATATGTTATGAGTACTAGTTATTTTGTACGATTTGTGTTCACTTTACCTTCAAAGCCAGAAAAACTTTAAGTTTAATAAAAAATCTAAATTGATTAGTAATATTTAATAAACGGTAAATGTCACTTTTTTGAAAAAAAAAAGAAAAAAACAACTGTGTACGTGACACAAGCGATGACGTCGTTGGCGCGAGGGATAGTCATAAAATGGAACAGATTTTTAGTAGTAATAGAAGTTCTACAGGGTGTAACTGAAACAACCCATATCACAACAAGAGGTCATTCTACTCATCATTTTAAACAATATTTACTATACGACCTAATCTGAAATCGCGAAAATAAAATGAACCTTTTGCATAACTCGACGAAATGTAGAGAACAACAAAATTTTTTAAGACAACTCTGTCTTCTTCTCTTTTTAGTTCAACTAATTTCTTTGTGTTAGGTCGATAGTAGAATCAGTAGAAGTCAATCATAATTATGGGTAAAATAATAGTCGTTACAGCAATAAAGAATATGCACGCAATTTTCTTAATTGCAAAATTAAATAATTTTTAGCTTAATAAACAAATATGAAAGAATTTTTAAAATACCAAAGTTATAAAACAAAGCTGCTACTATGAAAGAGAAGTCCAACGTGAACTTTGACGTCAAAGTTCATAACACCACAGAAAACGCCGTTTCGATGAGAGAGACAGATATATTACACAGTACGAGCGCCACATATAACAATACATACCTCATAATGATATCCCTATGATATTATCACAGGTTTTAACCTGATACATAGTTGACCCTAACATAGTGAGGAAAAGGATGAAAGTGGCGACTTTAAACAAAAAAATAATTATGAATTTACACTTGAGTTATAGTCAACATTTTATAAGGGTTATATCAAGTTGACGACTATCGATCATGCGTAAGGTCTGTAACGCGGTGGTGTCCTACGTAGGCAATTGATATTCTATTGCGGCTGCCTACGTAACCAACCGTACGTGGGTGCGGTGTAGCGATGAGCGAAGCGAAGCGGTCGCGATTAGTTGGTTTGATATTTTGTGCGAACTCTTGCTATGCGGTGGTTTGTTTGGAACAAATTATGGCGATTCGCGCGCACGTAGGAAAAGTCACCGCGTCGCGTTGAATTCGCGTAAAACGCATTGAATCTCTCACATTCGCGTTGAATTGCCTACGTAGGACACCGTGTAAGGCCTTATGTTCCTATTTTCTACAGAAGATCAGACGCAGAGAAGGAATTGATTATGAATAAATTAGTTGTAAGAATTTAATTGTGTATTTGTTATGTCTTTTAAAAAATATTTACCATTATTTATAAAAATCTTGGCGCTGTTTAGCGATTGATTACAATAATTTAGCATTATTATTTATTCATCAATTGATTGCTATACTTGCAATATGCATCAACAAACATTTATCATTATGTATATATGGGCTGGGAGAACGTAGGAGTAGAATTCCACATCATCGCTTACCTCCTCTCCTCCTTCTCCTTCCAAAGTGCGATCTTTGTTCAAGTTTGGCTCGCGAACATGACGTCGTTGCGACTTTAAGGCCATTTGTGTAAAATTCAACTCTATGAGAAAATTGATAAAAACCGTCTACTGAAAAAAATATAATGAAATCAACTACAACAGCAGCTAGCTAGTTGAATTTAAAAGCAGTAAGATAGTAAAAAAAAAAACACTTTACGAAGATGATCTTGAAATTGGTAAACAAATGACGATTAAATCGTTGTATTCATATGAAAGTTTTTGCATTCGATAGAGCTTCAAAATATTAAAAAGGCTGGCATAAAAAAATAATTTTGCCAAAAGTGGCACATAAGAGGTCTTAAAGTCGCAACGATGATGATCAGATAGACACCTAAAGCTATAATTTAGCTCCAAATATTAGAATTTGATTTAGAATTTGTTATTTTTTTGTTAAACAGCTTATAGATTTTATAAATAAGGCCCGATAAAGTTAACTTCGTAAACTGGAATTCAACCATGTAGATAAAGTTCCAGGAAAAGTTGTAGCAGAGAGCCATTTAATTGCCTTGCAAGTAATAATTTGATGCCCAAACTAAGCTAACAAACTTTGTATGGAACAACTTTTGTTGATGTTGTAATTAAATGCATTTAATAGGCAATTAAACTGCTCTTTTAGAATGGACTTAAACGGGCTTCTATTTGTTGTGATTAATTATTGATAAACAAGTTTGAAAAAAATGTTGTGTTTTATTTCTGGTTCTTTTTCCTAACGTCCTAGTATCTGCAATTTTCAATAATTCGATACAGTAACTTATTAAAATATCATAATTTATAACAGCCCCCCTAGCCAAGTTACGACAGTTTCGTTTCGGTTTTCTTGCATCAAATGTCTCGAGATCGTCTCAACGCTCAGTCACGTGGTTATAATAAAGGAATCGGAGGCGTGGCCTACTCGAGGCGTTCGACGCAAGAGAATATTACAAAATGGTAGTAACTTGGCTATGTGCAGAAAAAACATTAAGTTTTGCACTTTTAAAAGGGAAGCGCCAGGGTAGTCCTTAAATTCGAATTTTATTGATAAAAATATGATTTGCTTGACACATCTATATGTTTTTAGTAACTGCAGATTACAGAAAATCGTAAAATTGCAGATGCGAATGAGAGCAGTGGTGGCCGAGTGGTAACGGCCCCGATCTACGAGTTGTAGGTCGCGGGCTCAAAACCCAGCCAGGCGCACTACTTTGTGTAATTTATTTCATCACCACTGCTCTCAAAACGGTGAAGGAAAACATCATGAGGTGACATGCCGGTTTGGCATGTCCTAGAACCAAAAATTCGAAGACATGCTACATTCACCAACCCGCACTGGGCCCGCGTGGTGAATTGCGGCCCATTCCCTCTCCTAGAGAGGAGGCCTGAGTCCCAGCAGGCATTAGACAGACATTAAAAGGCTGATTATGCTAAGCAGATACTTTTTTTACTGACTGTGCGATGTAAGAGAGGGTTATATATTTATCAGTTTACCTTGGTATGTTCCATTGTTGCACTCTAGTGAACAAACGCGTGGGCCGGTTTTGTTGGTTCTTACGTCTGTCGATTACACTGCTTATGAAATTAGGTGCAGGGGTAGACCATTAGGAACATACATCGTCACGCCGCCGTGACAGGAGACGCCCCAGGCGTCGGGAGTTCCAGGACGACTACCGGCCACTGTAGGCGCCAGCTTGCGGAGGTCGAGCTATGGGTAGCTCGTCGTCCGGATCGATCCCTAGTCCTCTATGGCGCGTAATGTTCGATGCGCGCCGGGCCGATGGGACCGATGCCTGCTAGGTCCACGGGGAATTTCTGAAATAAAAACTAGTGGTCTTAGAATACAAAGGGCAATTCAAGGACACAAGTGTGGTTTTAGTCAGTAAAAGAACGACCTCACGCTCCATCGTCGAGCGCGAGAAGACATTGGATGATTTCAAATCTCAAAAAAGTGAGTCCATGTCCTGAACTTAGACGTAGACTTTTCATCCCGGTATAAAAATCCTTTTTGGCAATTTTCGATACACACCCACAAAGCTGTTGACTAAAACTAGCGAATATATAAAAAACCGGTTAAAAATCATTCTGGTAGGTTTTATTTAATACAGTCAATAGTTTGCTAAATGTTCAGTTCTACCTGACAGCGTTTCCCTCCGCATCGGATAGGAGGCGACCTAAATTGAATCTAGGTGACTGTAGACTTGGAATTGCTGATGAGTTTAATATTGTAGGTTAGAAAATAATATTAGCAATAACAGTGACGCACGAATTTACTTATTTTTTTAATTTTTTTTTTTTTGTTTTTTATCTTGATAGGTTCGTGCTTGACCACTATCTCACCTGATGGAAAGCGACGATGCGGTCGACGATGGAGCGCGCTTACCTAGAAATAACCTATTCACTCTCGACTTATTTATTTAGCGTTCATGTACGGAGGACAGGAGTTCGTGTTAAGCAACGCTTACTGTGGTCAGTCTGTAATCTCACGTAAAGCTGTTAGTTCTGACTGTCATTTGTGGATTTTCGACAGCCGTTATGGATTGTCAGAAACCATCAGTTTTGCCAATAAGCAGATAGGCAGTCGCTCCACCATGATAAAATAGCTGCATTCGGGAAATACTTAAAATGAATATTGCACTTATTCGGATAAGGATTAATATTATGTTTTTAAAAACAGCTTCAAAGCAAGCTAGCAAGGACAAATTTGATTACCATAAAAAAGGTTATAGGGAACCAATCTTAAAAGACGGATATATGCTATCACTGATTTTTTTAGAATTTTTAAAGATAAACAATTTTTTACATATTTTTTGTGTAACTCTAACCGTTTATGCAGCGCACGCAACGGAAGCTCTCAAATGGAATCATTTTCCCCCGTTTTTGCAACATTTTTTGTCGATACTCCGCTCCTATTAGTCATCATCATCATCAACATTTCAGCTGAAAGACGTCCACTGCTGGACATAGACGTCCCCCAAGTGTCGCCACAATGAACGGTCTTGTGCGTCTTGCATCCATCGGACTCCCGCAACCGTTACCAAGTCATCGGTCCACCTTGTAAGAGGCCTTCCAACGCTACGTCTTGCGGTACGTGGTCGCCATTCCAGAACCTTTCGGCTGCAACGGCCGTCCATTCTGCGAGCAATGTGCCCTGCCCATTGCCACTTAGGTTTGGCAATTCTTCGTGCTATGTCGATGACCTTGGTTCTCCTTCGGATATCCGAATATATATATATTAGTCATAGCGTAATATTATATAGCCTTCCTCGATAAATGGGATGGCTATCCTACACTGAAATAACTTTTCAAATCGGACTGGTAGTTCCTGAGTTTAGCGCGTTCAACCAAACAAACAAACTCTTCAAATTTATAATATTAGTATAGATACAAAAGACACTACGACCCGGAAAGGTCATACAAAGGCCAGCTATTCCATGATTACCAATCGATCTTCAATTCATATCAGTAGCCAATTTTATACACTGGTGTATTTATTTATAAATACTTAAAACGCTTTATCAAAATTTCTTCACGATTTCCATTAAGCCCTTGATCGATCAATTGAGCAGCACTTAAATGCTCGGCGAGAGGGCACGAAGGGAAAACTTTATCGTTTCTTTAAAAGCTCAGAATTAAGAGTTTCGACTTGCCAGCTTTCTGTACAAACTTGTAGGAAGTTCAACCGATAGGCCGGGTGCTGGTAGGAGGTATGTGAGTTTGGTAAGAATGGGATATTCCTGTTTATTAGGTTGTTGTTTTGGGTACTATGTTTGGCAATATCATTGTTCTGTTATTTTTTTTTGTAATAAGTAGAAATTGAAAGTAGAATAAAGATTGTATTGGAAATATTGTAATGGATTAAATCTTATCAGTAGCTTTGCAAGTACTTACAAAAACGTAGCTGCATATCACTCACTAATTAAAACAAACTACATTACATTGTAAAACTTCACTTGTACAAGTGAAATTTTAAGTGAGTCACTTTTTTAGTGAATTTTATACCTTGTTAACTTTTGCCTGCGGCTTCGCCCGCGTACTTAAATTATAGCCTATGTCACTCAGGACTAAAGCAGCTTTCTATCAGTGAAAAAAAATTAGCAATCGGACCAGTACTTTCAGAGATTACCTCCTACAAACAAAAACACAAAATACCTCTTAATAATATTAGTATAGACTAGCTACTACCAGCGGATTTGCCCACGTAAAAGTAAAAAATATGTTACACAGTGACATAAATTAGCAAAATTGAGTTTTTTTTTTTAAATCGGTTCAAACGTTTTTGAGTTTATTTATTACAAAAAAAAATACAAATCTTTCCTCCAATACAAGTATAGATTTGAAGAAGTGATATCTACTCATTAAAAAGGTGTCCACATTTGTCACTAAAAATGGTAAACATCGGTTATCTTCTTATCCCAATTTTCAGCCATGAATGTGGTCACCCTCATCGTAGGCGTATCGAACGACAGTCACTACTTATTGTGTCCGGTTACCGGCGGGTCAATGTTACTGCTGCCACAATAACTATCTGTTATATTACACAGCAAATATATCTTGTTTTTCTGGAGGGTTGTTACTTATTCGTGAAGTATTGGTAGCCCAGAAGCTAACAACATAAATTTTACCTGGTTTTATTCGATTTATGGAAAAAGATATTGAAACATCAAAGAGCTTAGCCAAGTTGATAATCTGCAATCGCTAACGCTAGTAGAAAACTGCAAATGTATGGGAATGACATCATCTCAACTTTAAGTCACGTGGGCAGAACAAAGGAATCGAAGGGTTTACCGACTGTAGAAAGAGATTGGAAACGAAATGTTCGTAACTTGGCTAGGCCTGCTGCAATAGTTGTTACGCGTTGCCATTCCAAAGATAAGGCTGGATTGTGATCGGGATTGTTCGAGAGTCACCGCGGTATTGGAACGCAAATGGCAGCTGATTGAATACTGGGTGGGTTTTAATAAGTAAAATTCTGGCATTTTATCTTGCTTCACCCAGTGCAGGATGACAAATTTGATCACTCCTCACCCACATAAAAAGGCTGATACGTGAAAAAATTTATTGTTTGTTACTATTGTAGTATTTTATCAGAGTATCAACGGGTTTAGGAAATATAAAGTTGAAGCAAACCAATTGGGTTGACAGGATAGCGGTAAGACAAATTATTCAATGAATAATACACCTGTTTATTTCTTAATAATTACTAGTACAAAATATAGACTGCTATGTAGGCTAACTTTTAAAGTCGCCACTAGAATTTACGTCCAAACGCTACCAGTGCTCTCGACCGAATGCCCATACCCCGACCTAGTGCTAGTGCAAGGGAGGAGACATCTCCTTTTTAATATTTTAAAACCATTATTTAAACGACTTCCGTTCTAGCACTCAAATCAATTTAAATGTTGCCACATAAAATAAACTTGAAAATTAAATTTTATTTAATTAAATTAATCTTCCTACCTTATTCTCTACCAGGAGTCATACGGTTACTCTCCAGGTTGGTTTTTAGTTGAGAACATATTTCTGGTGAACATGGGTGGCCCAGTAGTATTGGCCCCGACTTACGAGTTGTACATCGTGAGTTTTTTTAAAAAGTAACCATGGCATTTCTTGCCGGTTCTCCTCCATAGGAAACGACCAATTTGGAACCGTGCACTAGCTTCTGAAGTTTTATAGGTGCCCATGTAGGCCTATGTGAAATAAAAATTTGAATTTTTGAATATTATTTTCACCACAGCAGCACAAACAAATAGTTTTTGCTGATTTAGTTATTTTTTTTTTAGCCATACAATTCGAAACATTCGAACTGCACTGCACTCTGTCTCTTTCTCGCCCTTATAAAAAAGCGAGTGAGAAACATGCCATTTCGAAGTTCATTCCGATTTTGAAATTCCACCACAAAGAAAAACACGTTCGGAAATGCGTAATAAATAGAAAATATTTGTTAAATATAAAATTGTTTTTTTTTTTTATTATAAATAAATTATTGAATTTTAAATTTATTAATATAAATAATTTAATCTAATTCTATAATTATTATATTTATTTTAAATTTATTTATTATTTATTTATTTTGAACAAAAATAAGAGTACCTGAATACTTATAGCAGCAGATAAAACTGGCATTTAACCTTTAAATAATTATTTCTAGTTTCAACATTGACTGTTTTAGAACGTGCTTTAAAAAAACAGCGGAAATAAAATAGTGGCCAATAAGATTATGAATGTTAAAATAATTGTAAAAACTAGTGACAGAGATAGTATTTATTTTAATTGAAATCATTATTAAATCTATTACTGTGAATTATTTTATTTCCCAAGTAATATGTGTTCTCGCTGCTGAAGTGAAAAATTATGTGTGTAACACGAGAGCAAAACTTTTTGCATCTCGAGCCTTTGAATCCCTCCCCTCGCTCAGGATTCTACTTTAGAATCAATCAAAGAATCCTTCGCTTGCTCGGGACTCAAAATTAGCACTCGCAGCAAAAAACAACTTTGCTCTCTTGTTGCACAAATAACTATTTTTGAGTTCAAACGCAAGCAGGCGCTTTATTGTGAGTAATTTATTTCAGCATCACTATTCTTAAAACGGTGAAGGAAAGCATTGCTCTCAATGCTTTCCTTCACCGTTTCCGTTCGGTTTCCTCTGAAACCGCCATATCGGAGAACCGAAAATTAAAAGGTATGTGTCGTCCAACAACCCGGATTGGGCCTTCGTGGTGGATTACCGCCTTTTACTGCTTAAGATAATAATAATCGTTTATTGTTCACTACACAAAGTATATACAAAAGTTTATCTTAAAATAGATTATAATGCACACATGTAAAAACTTCGTGAGAGTCTGGAGTTCTTACTAGGATACCCTGTGTGACGGATCATAAGGCTCTCACAAAAAAAAAAAATGCCAATGCTTAATTATTTGTAATTCTAAACAACTGACTAAAAAACAAGATTTGAACATTGCTAACAATAAACAGAGATGAGGTCTGAGTCCCAGCAGTATGGGCATTATAAGGCTGATCACGCTCTGCTTATGCCATCTGTTCTTGTATCTTGAAAATCATCGGACTTGTTATTATTTTGTATTTTTAATTTAAATGACTTACAAAGTCTCTTTAAAGTGAATGCTATGGATCCGAACGTGGCGATACTGATTATGCTTAAACACGCCTGGAAATGTGTTTGAGTTTAAATTTTCGATACCAATTTCATATATTATTTCTACGGAAAATTATAATTAATGAAACTGTGCACCACAACATTTCACAAAAAGCAACGATGTCCTCGTAAATAAAATAACTACATGGATGTCCAATTTTAAACTATCCGATAGATTAAAATTAAATGCTTGTGAAATATATAATTCGTTTCATTTCAAATTGTTTCCGCAGATTTCCAGCGTAATCAATAATTGGATGCGAAAAATGCCATATTTTATTTGTAACCGTTCACAGTTAAAAAAAAAATATCTCACTGCATGGTAAAGGCCTCTTCGGGCTGCTAACGAGAACATCTTAAACGAAAGACCTAAAAAACTATGTAGTTTCAAATTTTGTACTTTTACCGTTTACAGTAGGACCCATTTATGTGGAGGCAGTGTCTTTCCTTAGAACTAAGTATACTGGCATAGATTTAAATTGTCCAGAAACAGTCTTATGAACATTTGTTTATACGTGTTCATCTTAAAAAAACACGACATTTTTAGTGTCCCACATACCACCATCACCCACCATCACCACTCCGCCACCACTCTCAAAGATTCGAGTTTGCTTCGGGCCTACGTTGGGCCTAGCTGTGGCGTTAGAAAATCGTGGTTATATAAATCAATGGGTTCCAATAATTCTACTTCAATCAATCCATCTACCTAGTCTTTTCCCAACTAAGTTGAGGTATTGCAACTAAGTTATTTTGCATTAGCTTTTGCCCGCAGCTTTACCCGCGTATATAAAATATAGCCATGTCATTCAGGAGTAAAGCAGCTTTCTATCGGTGAAAAAATTTTAGCAATCGGACCAGTACTTTTAGAAATTACATCCGACAACCAAAAAAAAAAATCATCTCTTTATAATATTAGTGTAGATGAAGTGACTGCAGATATAACGTCCACAACCCGATACGCCTTGGTGAGACTGGTGTCAAATTCTGGCTTCAGGTGCCTTAACATGATGTGTTAAAATTTAAAATGTCAGTCGTGAGCGAGAAAGAGCGTTGAATCTATACCTACACCTTATATAGCTCCATCCCTTTAACAGTTCAGTTTAGGTCGTCAAATGGATTGCGTTAAAAGCTCTTGGTAGGGCTTCTGACTGTCCGTAGGCTGGTATATTAAAACGGTCACCCATCCACAAACCAACCTTAGTAGGCCTTGGTGCAGAGCGAGGCAGGCGGCCGCCTCCTTCTGCGAAGCAGTAATGCTCGCTAACGCTCGTGATTCAATCAAAGAATCCTTCGCTTGCTCGGGACTCAAAATTAGCACACGCAGCAAAAAACAACTTTGCTCTCTTGTTGCACAAATAACTATTTTTAAGTTCAAACGCAAGCAGGGGCTTTATTGTGAGTAATTTATTTCAACATCACTATTCTTAAAACGGTGAAGGAAAGCATTGAGAGGAAACCGCCATATCGCAGAACCAAAAATTAAAAAGTATGTGTCGTCCAACAACCCGGATTGGGCCTTCGTGGTGGATTACCGCCTTCGTGGTGGATTACCGCCTTTTACTCCTTAAGATAATAATAATAATCGTTTATTGTTCACTACACAAAGTATATACAAAAGTTTCTCTTAATATTGATTATAATGCACACATGTAAAAACTTCGTGAGAGTCTGGAGTTCTCACTAGGATACCCTGTGTGATGGATCACCAGGCTCTCACAAAAAAAATGACAATGCTTAATTATTTGTAATTCTAAACAACTGACTAAAAAACAAGATTTGAACATTGCTAACAATAAGCAGAGATGAGGTCTGAGTCCCAGCAGTATGGGCATTATAAGGCTGATCACGCTCTGCTTATGCCATCTGTTTTTGTATCTTGAAAATCATCGGACTTGTTATTATTTTGTATTTTTAATTTAAATGACTTACAAAGTCTTTTTAAAATGAATGCTACGGATCCGAACGTGGTGATACTGATTATGCTTAAACACGCCTGGAAATGTGTTTGAGTTTATATTTTCGATAACATTTTCATATATTATTTCTAGGGAAAATTATAATTAATGAAACCAGTACCACAGCATTTCACAAAAAGCAACGATGTCCTCGTAAATAATATAACTACATGGATATCCAATTTTAAACTATCCGATAGATTAAAATTAAATGCTTGTGAAATATATAATTCGTTTCATTTCAAATTGTTTCCACAGATTTCCAGCGTAATCAATAATTGGATGCGAAAAATGTCATATTTTATTTGTAAATGTTCGCAGTTAAAAAAAAATATCTCACTGCATGGTAAAGGCCTCTTCGGGCTGCTACTGAGAACATCTTCAACGTAAGACCTAAAAAGTATGTGGTTTAAAATTTTGTACTTTTACCGTTTACAGTAGGACCCATCTATGTGGAGGCAGTGTCTTTCCTTAGGACTAAGTATACTGGCATAGATTTAAATTGTCCAGAAACAGTCTTACGAACTTTTGTTTATACGTGTTCATCTTGCAAAAAACACGACATTTTTAGTGTCCCACATACCACCATCACCCACCATCACCACTCCGCCACCACTCTCAAAGATTCGAGTTTGCTTCGGGCCTACGTTGGGCCTAGCTGTGGCGTTAGAAAATCGTGGTTATATAAATCAATGGGTTCCAATAATTCTACTTCAATCAATCCATCTACCTAGTCTTTTCCCAACTAAGTTGAGGTATTGCAACTAAGTTATTTTGCATTAGCTTTTGCCCGCAGCTTTACCCGCGTATATAAAATATAGCCATGTCACTCAGGAGTAAAGCAGCTTTCTATCGGTGAAAAGTTTTAGCAATCGGACCAGTACTTTTAGAGATTACATCCGACAACCAAAAAAAAAATCATCTCTTTATAATATTAGTGTAGATGAAGTGACTGCAGATATAACGTCCACAACCCGATACGCCTTGGTGAGACTGGTGTCAAATTCTGGCTTCAGGTGCCTTAACATGATGTGTTAAAATTTTAAATGTCAGCCGTGTGAGCGAGAAAGAGCGTTGAATCTATACCTACACCTTATATAGCTCCATCCCTTTTACAGTTCAGTTTAGGTCGTCAAATGGATTGCGTTAAAAGCTCTTGGTAGGGCTTCTGACTGTCCGTAGGCTGGTATATTAAAACGGTCACCCATGCACAAACCAACCTTAGTAGGCCTTGGTACAGAGCGAGGCAGGCGGCCGCCTCCTTCTGCGAAGCAGTAATGCTAGCAAAGCAGGCGGCTGCACGCGCGAGGGACCGGCCAGTAACCGTCCGGACCGAGCCCAAGTCGTTGACGGTTCCACGAGATGTGAGCAAAACCGTAGGGGCCCAGCAGGGTGGAAGCCTCATGGCGGACAGAGTTCCGGCGGGATCTTATGCTGGAATGGCGACAGCGACTGTCGCAACCCAGTGCTGGGCATGCCATAATTATGGCGGTAAGTCCCCTCTTTCAGGAGTGACTGGAGCGGCAACACGGCGTCCACACCTTCAGCATGACGCAGGTCCTCACCGGACATGATAAGTTCGGGAGGTTCCTGCATCGGATTCAGGCGGAAGAAACGCCCGGGTGTCACCATTGTCTGGACCGCCCCGAGGACACGGTGGAGCATACGGTGCAGCATACGGTGCAGGTGTGGCTTGGGTGGAGCACCGCCGTGTCCTCGTGGAGGAGGCAATTGGCGGCAGTGACCTCTCGCGCTGGGCCCTGGTTCGGGCCACGGTCCGAAGTGAGGAGGAATGGCAGGCGGTGGACGCAAAGGATAACTAAAGGACACAGGTATGGTATTAGGCAGTAAAAGTCTGACACGCCCTTCGCCCAGAGCGGGAGAAGTCATTGGATGAAATCCACCCTTAAAAAAAAACAAAAACAGGGTCGAAGCCTACAGGGGCAATGGGTTTGTTCGAAAAAGAACTCCAGGGCCCTGGAACGATGGCAAAGAAAGAAGAGGAGTGGGTTTTAGTCAGTAAAAGTCTGACATGCCCTCACGCCCCGCCCAAGGGCGGGAGATGTCATTAGATGAATTCTCACCTAAAAAAGTACCAACATTGGTAAGTGTTGCGGATCAACCCGTGCAGCTGTTAATACTCAGCCAAGATCTACTGCTACTATTTTGATGAAGGTACAATAAAGTTTAGTCTATTCTATGTACTCTCCAATAATTCTTCTTCATTCTCCATTATACTATAAACTATTTCTGACACCTGTAATTCCGCTTCCCTGGTGTGGCGTCAATAATTAACCTTTAGCCGGCTATAATGGGCGCAATCAGCTGCAATTTGGCGCATAATGAGTGGCACGTCGCGCTGACCCAGTTCAAATGCACGGTCATGTGACCCCAGCCGGTTTATATAACTACCTTCAACTGTGGGTTCACCTGCTTAACAATAATTGTTAATTTAAATACTCGTACTAGGTAATAGGTACTGTCGTAGCTCAGCTCAGGCAGGTCACGGTTTGGGATCTTTAATTGAGGGAAACAACTAGGACGAGCAATATATAATTATATATATAACTGCTATATTTTTCTTTCGACTTCAACAACATAACATTTCATTTCAAAATTTACTTCATTACTGAAAAAAAACTGGGCAAGTGCGAGTCGGACTCGCGCTCTGAGGGTTCCGCACAAACTTACCTATTAGATGTAAAGTTAAATTCCCGAATGGAGTCTCGGAAATTTTTCCGAATCGCAAGAAAAGTTTATTTTTTTTGTGACGTAACAACAAATTTACCCTTTTCAGATTTATTCTATGCAAGTCCTTACTTTGTGCCAAATTTCAGGTTTCTGAGTCAACGGGAAGTACCCTATGAATTTTGATTCCCTTGAGAGTATCGAAATATAAGTTTTTTTGCGACATAAACGGCCGTATCTTTTTTTTGTTAACTTAGAAGTTTGATTTTGTCACAGTTTCAAGGGACCGATGATTTGAGTATATGGTTTTAATTTCAACTCGATATTTCCACGCGTTCCCGAGATAAAGGGTCTTGACAGACAGACAGACAGAAGGACAACAAAGTGTTCCTATAAGAGTTTCGTTTTTTTCCATCAGATGATGGTAAGCAGTGATGCAATCTTTGATGGTGAGACGCATTAGAGACCTAAATTATATTCGGACGGGAAGACCGCAGGCAAATTCGATGTACGCGGTATAAACGACGAGGCGAAACGCTTAGTCCGGACCACAGAGGTGTCAAAAATGTTAGGGTGGATTGACATTCACCGTGTCTGTATGTTTATTCGTTACCTAATAAGTCACGCAAAAAGCAAGAAACGAGAAATGTTTGTGTACTATATACACACTTGTACAAAGTCGGGGCTTGTCACTAGTCAGACTAATCTCAGCTCATCTCACTAATATTATAAAGGCAAAACTTGTGAGTGTGTGTGTTTGTTACTTCTTTTCGCTCGAACGACTGAACGGATTTCGATGAAAATTGGTACACGGGTAGACCATGTCTTGGAATAGCACATATGATAGTTTTTCTCCCTGGAGTATCTTCCCTTGGGATCACGTGGAGAAGCAGCTGGCAACAATTAGTAGTTTTATAATTATGAACGGCAGTTTGAGTTAATATTTTCATCACCTGTCATGGCAGGATATACTGAAACAAATTCACTGTAACACCTTAATGTACCATATTCTAGCAAATAAAAGTTTTGATTTGATTTGATTTCATCATGCCCGTTCGACTGAACGGATTTGGTCGGTACACAGGTAGACCATGTTCAGGATTGAGACAAAGGATATCTATTATTTTCTCCAGGGAGTTTGTTTTCTTGAGATAATTTTGTATTTGCACGCTGAAGAAGCTTTTGCTCGAAGCTATAATAGTATTTTTTTTTAAATTCATTTTAAACATATATAAATTACATTTTTAAATATTTTTTTTATAAAAATCCATACAAAAAACATTAAAAAATATAATCAATATAAAAAATAGTAGCCCACCGGCATCGGGAACAGGGTCCCAACTACCGGTGGTGAGAGAGGAACCTCCGGACAATATGCACCGTGTCCAGCCTGCCATCCTGCGTTCTGAATCAAGAAATTTCATTATAGCTAGCCCATATTGTCCCACAACTTGGCAAAGACATCCTTCATTCCAGTTCTTAAGGGAGACATCCAGGTCGTCCCGCCACCTCCGTCGTGGGCTCTCGCGGTCCCATGTCCCTGTGTCTGGGCACCAATTTTGTATAGTATTTAATAAAAACACTGTTATACATTTTTTTTTGTAGCATTTAACAGACAATTTACAAATCACAATATTATTTATTTATTTAACGATTTATGTACACACATAAAATATAAGATTAGAAGAAGGAAACAGAAAAATAGGTACAGAGGTGATGCTTATTTCTAAAGAAATCTCTTCCAGCATACCTACGAAACGAGAGTTGGAAGAAAATAGAGATGTAGACACCGTGTGTAACAGTAATACTCGTAGTAACATAAGTACATACAAAATAGTTATCAATAAAATAATATAATATGCAAAGATATACTATTATAATTATATACATACATAGCGTAGCGTAGCGTAGTCGGCCTTATAATGTTCCCACTGCTGGGACTCAGGCCTCTTCTCTAGGAGAGTGAATGGGCCGTAATCCACCACGCGGGCTCAGTGCGGGTTGGTGGATGTCACATGTCTTCGAATTTTTAGTTCTAGGACATGCCGGTTTCCTCACGATGTTTTCCTTCACCTTTTTGAGAGCAGTGGTGATGAAATAAATTACACAAAGTAACGCGCCTGGCTGGGCTTGAACCCGCGACCTACCACTCGTAAGTCGGGGCCGTTACCACTCGGCCACCACAGATCTTCTTTTACTTCTTTATACATAGTAAAATAAATATCACAAAAATACATACTAAACTATTAGTAAGGATCGCAACCCCCTGCAGCATTAAATTACCTCCACATTAGCCACATATTGCGATGTCAATGACGCACAAATGGGCAGTTCTGTACAAACATATTTATAGAAGGTAACATTGGCCGCGGCACTAAACAGTTGTGTGCACGTTGTTATTCAATTGATGAAAATGGTTCAATCATGTTTTTGTTATTGTGTGTAGGTATGTGGACTAGCGTGATCAGACCACCTATATTGTGAAGGTCAATCGTTGTTACAAGTTCTAGATTTTATCTCTGAGAATTTTATGGGTTGATAGAATTTACTTTGTCTTTATGGCCATGAATTTAAACATGCTGGATATGAAGCGGAATATGAAGAACAATTTATTGTATGTTAAGATTTGTACTACTATATTTCAAGCAAATTAATGTCGGCAGTTATATTTTCGAGCCGTTTGGGGTCGAGTCCGAGTGCTCATATGCTTTTTAAAGAATTATCCAAACGCCTAGTTGACACTCCATATGACCCAAGGGCTGGCTTTTACCTCGGACAGGTTATAAGACAACGTGGCAATGCCGCCAGTCTTTTGAGTACAATTCCAGTGGACAGAGATGCAGAGGATTTTTTTGACGTCATATATAGTTTTAATTAGTAAAGTATTTTTATTTTTCTTGCTTTATTATAAACTAGCTGTCCCGGCGAACTTCGTACCGCCTAAAAGTCAATGAAGGTAATATATCTTTCGATATAGTCAACCAATTGCGATGAAACAAAGCCTAAGTAATATATCAGTTACACACAATTTTAATGTATAAAAGTTATTTACGTCGATTTTGTACGTTTTACGCGATGCGCACAGAATTAAAAACTTCTACAAATTTATATGTAGATATGTAAGAAGTTATTTAGTATTATTATTACTATTATAGAGCGTGTATGTTTGCTGGCTATGGGGGAATGGGAGTTTGGTTTGTAACTTCAGGCATCTTTTTTTTTTTAAGGTGGAAAATCATCAAAATGACTTCTCGCGCTCTGGGTGGAGCGGGAGGGCGTGTCAGACCTTTAGTGACTAAAACCACACCTGTATCCTTCAATTACCCTTTACCTAGGACTACGGGTTTCCCTTTTAGAAATTCTCTGCGGTCCTAGCTAGCGGGCATCGGCCTTGCTGGGCCCCTACGGTTTGCTGACATCTCTTTGAGGAGCGCGAGGATCACTACGCGCTGTCGACGACTGGGCTCGGTTCGGTTAGTTACCGAACAGCCGGACGGCGAGCTACCCAGTGGTCGACGTCCGCAAGCCCGCGTCTACAGTGGCTGGTAGTCTGGGTCGAAATTACGGCGTCTAGGGCGTGAGGACCTTCGTTCCCTCACGCGTGCAGCCTCCTCCTTCGCTAGCATTACTGCTTCGCAGAAGGAGGCGACCGCCTGCCATTCCTCCTCGCTCCGGACGATAGCCTGAACCAGGGCCCGGCGCGAAAGGTCACTGCCACCAATTGCCTCCACGAGGAGCTTCAGGCATCTACCGTTATCCAACTTAGGCACAGTGATGGATGATGCATTAGTGCGGCCAATCTATACTAATATTATAAAGAGGAAAGATTTGATTTATTGTTTGTTTGTATGTTACGATTTAACTCAAAAACCAATTCCAAAAATTCTTTCACCATTAGAAAGCTACGTCTTCACTGAGTAACTATTTATTTTCCACTTTCATGCGTTGCTGCTGGCAGAAGCTAGTTTATAATATTGTTGTAGAATAGAAAGGAGTTTAGGGCTACTTGAACTTCTCTAATCAAAGTGGCGGGTCATTTTGTGGTTGCAGGATTGTTCCACTGATGAAATGGTGAGGGTCGCGGGTATCCGATGGATGCGAGACGCACAGGACCAGTCGTTGTGCCGACGCTTGGGGGAGGCCTATGTCCAACAGTGGACATCTTTCGGCTGTAATGATGATGATGAGGATTGTTTGATGAGCGAAAGAGTCACTACGACCTTGGAAGGAAAAGAGCAATTGAAAAAACACGGTTGGGTTTCAGCCAGTAAAAGTCCGACACTCCCTCTAGCTCCAACCAGACCGGTAAAAGTCATTCGACGATTTCCTCCTTATTCAAAATAAAAACTATAGCATCACTAGCTTATGCCCGCAGCTTCGCCCGCGTAAATAAAATAAAGCCTATGTCATTCAGGAACAAAGCAGCTTTCTCTCGCTGAAAAAAATTTAGTAATACGATCAATACTACCAGATATTACTCCCAATATATAATATAAAATAGGTATTTATTTTACTCCCAATGTATTCTACTGTTTTTTTTTAATTTTACTGTATGTGTGAGGTACGAATAAACGTTTTTTCTTTCTTTCTTTCTTTCTTTCTTTAGATATCCTATAAAAAAAAAAAACATAAAAACAAACTTTATCTCTTAATAATATCAGTGTAGATGTAGATTAAAGATCATATACTTGAACAGGCATTGGACTGGAATCCTCAAGGGAAAAGGAAGCGTGGCCGTCCTCGGGAAACCTGGCGAAGCACCGTGTTGGCAGAAGCGTCGGCCATCGGACTGAAATGGAGCGAAGTGAAGCGTAGAGCTCAAGACCGGTCGCGGTGGATGACCATTGTCGACGCCCTCTGCCCCAGCTAGGGGACATAGGATCTTAAGTCAAGATTAAAGATCTGGTAATTAGGAATAGAGTTATAAAGAAATAGATGAACAACTTGATAAACTACCTCATTTATAATTGACGCCCCCTCATTACCATTACGACAAATAAAACCAGAGGACACAGAAACGCAAGCTAGACGATTTGGGAGTCCTCGATCACTTCTGGTCTCTTGGGGGACAAGGGGGATAATCATCTCATCTCAGTAATGATAATGTGCGCACTAATATATTAAGGTTCTAAGTGCTGGGCATTTGGGGAGTAGTAGACTAATTAGATGTAATGCGGGGGATATGGCAAGGATTCGAGAATAAGTGTTGGCTGAAAAAGTGAATAATGATTGTGTTATTAAGTTTTTGTTGAGAAAATAAATTAAAAAAAAAGCCTTTTGTAAAAAAAAATCCGACAAATACAAAATATTTTCCGACTTCAATACAATAAACACGTGTTTCTGCTTTTATTTCTTCGTTATTTAACACCGAATTCTGAAATTAAAGTTATTGTGCATTGTTTAGTGTTTTTTGTATTGAAGTCGGTAATTTATTTACAAAATGATTTACCGTAAACTAAAAAACTTTTAAAAGAGCGTAAAAAATTTACGCTCTTTAGTTGTGATACCCCTCAGCTAAATCTGAATATTGAGCAAGTTATATAGTAAGTATAAAATATAAGCATTACAAGTGTGCCTGGTAGATTTTGAGTTTCCTTGATTTCTCTAGGATCCCCTCATCAGCCCTCCTAGCAAACTTATAACTGTTTCGTTTCGATTTTCTTTTCGTCGATCGCTTCAAGTAGGCCACGCCTCCGTTCCTTTATTCTGACGTCGATCTCAACGCTCAGTCACGTGGTCAAAACAAAGGAATAGGAGGCGTGGCCGACTCGAGGCTATCAACGAAAAGAGAATCGAAACGAAACGGTTGTAACTTGGCGAGGGGGGCAGATCCTAACTAGAAATCTTTCTTCTTTATAATATTATTATATATTATAGGTTGTATAGATAAAATAATGTATTTTGTTTATCCATCGCTCAGCTCATGATATGTCCGCAGTAATTAGTGCAGTCGGATGGACTTGACATAATTACACAACTGCTCACTACCCCGGCGGCCGTGTCGGACGAGGGCGAGATCTGTTTGTTTTATTGACGAAAGAAGTAAATGTTATTTTAATAGGAAAATGATTTAGTTATAACAGGTTCCTGGACGTGTTGCGTGACCAAGGATAGACACAAAAGACTAAATAACACATTATTGAAAGACAGACTGATAATAACAAAAAAAAAAAAATAGAATAGAATAATATTCATATTGTTTATTGTATACATAACTTAAGTAAAACAAAAAAAAATAGGTCAGCTGATATACACAGGCGAGCTTAACCCATAATTGGGTTTTCTTACAGCAAACCAATAAATGAGAGAGAAATTCTGCACTTGAGAATAATATTAAATACACAACAAAATTGCACATTAATAATTCATACAAGGCCGATTGTACATACGTCTGTACAACTTGAATGACCTTGAAAAACGCTTAATTGTCGTTTTGTACACACGTTTGTACGTTTTTTTTTAGCCGAAAATTTTGGTTTCTATATCTTTGTTTTTCCTAGAAAAACCCAGAAAAAGTGTTTTTTTTGGTGATTTACGTAAAAACGTGCAATTACGTAATAATAATACCCCGGGGCGCCCGAGGGGTTAAAACTAAAAATATAATAAACAAACATGTGTGCTGCATACACTATATAAACATAATATACACAATAAATTCGCACCTTTTTTCCAATACCACTACTAGAAATTCTTCAAAAAACTGTTTTTAACGCAATCTGTAAAGTTAGCGCTCAGCAAACAGATTGCGTTAAAAACAGTTTTTGGAAGAATTTCTTTTAATGACGATATTATATTAAAGCTGTGAAAACCTATGCATACATGTTTAAGAATAAATTTCTTTGTACACCAAAATAATCGACTGTTAATTAAAAAGAAAAACTGATTAAAATGAATTACTGTAGAGAAGGAGCCGTGATGGCCTAGTGGTAACGGCTCCGACTTACGAATTTTAGGTCGTGGGTTCAAACCCAGCCAGGTATATTACTTTGTGTAATATATTTTGTCACCAACGCTCTCAAAACGGTGAAGGAAAACATCGTGAGGAAACCGGCATGTCCTAGAACCAAAAAATATTTTGTATGTGAGTTTACATTGTTCGAAAGGGAACGTCGGGGTCCTTGGACGCAAGGCAAAGAAGGAACATAGGAGAGAGTTTCAGTCAGTAACAGATTTTTTACTGACTACGCCTTCTCGCACCACCCTAGAGCGTGAGAAGTCGTTAGATGATTTCCCACCTTAAAAAATCGTCTAGTTTGTATAAGTGGCAACGCCTCCAACGATTTTAATAAAATCTTGCATCATTTTCTATACCAGGACAACTTATCATAAAACGCAAAAATACTAAGAAAAATAAAATAAGGCAAAACCTTGCATTCATAAAATATTTAAACGTCGTCATCTTTCATACTATACTTTCAAGTAATGTAACCTAACTCAGTAATATGTATTTAGTATACGAACACTCGTAGCACTTTGTAAATGAACAGTGTTCTACGTGATTACGTAGCACGCGCTACGAGCTACGGGCTACGGGCTACGGGCTACGGCGTAGCATCCGCATTGTACTTTGTGAGAATTTTCCTCTTGCCAGTTGGCCCGTTTAGTGGCTTTGGCTTTGAAACTGTTGTAATTTTAAAGACTAAAATTGGTTGTTTTACTCCGTATATGAATACTTCCATCTATTTCTACATCTTATAAGCCTGTTATGTCCCTCTGCTGGAGGCCTTCACTACAATTGATAAAGGATGGTGCGGATGACAGCTGTCGAGTTCATACAATGAACTACCTATCCTTTTATCTCATCTTAAAGATGCATATTTTCGTCCTGCTGCCATCCTACCCATGCTATGTAAAAAGACCTTTGGACATATTTTTTTATTTTTATTATTTTGAGTAGGCTCGCGTTTGACCACTATCTCACCTGATGGAAAGCGATGATGTGGTCGACGATGGACGATTTATTGAAATATTATTTTCTTTTTTAGGAATAAAAATACACATTGGGTACAAAATAAAATACTAAATAAGTATGCTATTAAATTTATATAACAATAATAAAGCCTTTTATTCGGACCTAAGATAAACAATTACTTTCCTTATACTCGTAACTTATTCACGTATTTGGTTCTTCTTTATTTTTTGTAAATTCGTCCAGTTGGCAAAGGCCTCCTCCAACCTATTCCATTCTGATCTCTCTCTGGCCACTCTACTCCATGTTATGCCTGCTACTTGCCTGATATCATCGTCCCATCTTTTTTGTTGTCTTCTTCTTTGTCTCTTACCTTCTCTTGGATACCATTCTGTAACTATTTTGCTCCATTATCATGAGACACACATTATCATGAGTCCAGACCATTTCCATTTTAATCTTTTTATTTTTAGGGTTACATCCTGTACCTTGGTCTTTTTCCTAATGTTAATGTTTCTTATTTTATCCTTTCTCTTTACTCCTAACATGCAAATTAAATTTATATTATAAATAGGTAAAAAATGTTTATTTGCACTAAAAAACCTTTCTCTAATAAAATGTTGCACAATTGTCATACAATATTTTTAAGGTACCGTTGCGAAAAAATAATCAAAAGCAGTAATAAATTAGTTTACACATTTTCATTTCATCATGGTAGTCTTTAAATAAAAAAAATATGACAATATCATTTGCTTCTAACCAGCAGATTTACATAACATATAAACGTCAATAAAATACTAGGTAGGAACAAATCCCTGGCAATTGAGCGCCCGACCTTGGCAAGGTCACGCGCACCGCTGGGCTCACTCCCACGACCCGTTATCCTGTTTGTGATCTCCTCGATGAGGTACGCGTGTGGTAGCGTCCATCTGTTTATAAAACTAATATTGGGTTGGACAACATTGTAATATCTAAAATTAGTTTTAGTACGTGCGAAACCCGAAACACGTGTCTAGTGTTTTCATGTAAAAAACTATGTATAAAATTTCAGAACTGTACCGTGAAAAATCATAAAGTTATAAGCTAGTTCTGTTACCTGGTTGTCCGCACAAATACATGGTCACCGGGCCAGCTGTGCGCTGGCACCTAATGCCTGCTATGACCTGCCGTGACCTGTGTTGTACTTAGTCTCGGCGGTGTCCAACTTGTGACCATTTTTAAATATTTTTGGGAACAAATATAACATGGTGTAAAAATTATTGAAATCGATTCAGTTACTGATTCTGAACAAACTATATTCAGGTTTCGCATTTACTAAAAATAATGTTGTATACATATACTAGCTGGATAGTAGAAAATTGTCTCAAGAGAACATACTCCCTCGATAAAAATCATATGTGCTATTTCAGGACAAGGGGTACTCGTGTATCAAGTTTCATAGAAACCTTTTCAGTTGATTGAGCGTGAAGAATTAACATACACACACATACACACACCCACACACGCTCACAAACTTTCACATTAATATTAGTGTGACTCCATCAGTGATACGACGATGATAATTATAGAAAGGAAAAATCGCTTTTGAAACATAATCTATATAGAAGCGAAATACCACTCACTGATTAATCTCAGAAACTATAACACCTACAAACTTAAAATTTGGCAGGTAGGGTCCTTATAGGGTGTAGCCATCCGCTAAGAAACGATTTTACGAAACTCCATCCCTAAGGGGCTAACTTCCAACCTCCGTTGGGTTGGTAGTTTGTATGGAGAAACCTACTTTTACGCTGGTGAGACCGCTGGCGGAAGCTAGTCATCATATATTTATGTAATTGTGTGGAGCCAGAAAATCTGATACGAGTCTTGCCTAGAGGACATTTCCTATTTTGAGGTGGAAAATAGGGTGTTTAATGTTTTTTAAATTTTCGATTTTAACTTTGCTCTAATTCTTGATACCACTCATGTAGTGTTCTTGTACTAAAAATCACCATAATCAGTTAATATTTAGAGGTTGCACAACGCCAATAAAGTTTTCTCATACAACTAGTACGTCATCAGTGTATGTTAAACTTTTAATATTATTATTTTTTTACATTGGAGGGTTGGGTGTTACTAGTGTGTTGTTGTTTCTAGTAAAACTTACTTCCCTCCTCTGTAAAAAATAATAATATTAAATTTTTTATCTTCACTGATGACGTACGTATTGGCGTTGTGCAACCTCTAAACATTAACCTATTATGGTGATTTTTTGTATATGAACACTGTATCTACATGAGTGGCATCAAGAATACGAGCAAAGTCAAATAAAAATCAAAAATTAAAAAAAAAACAAGAAACACCCTAAAAAATAAAATACCTTCTCCCGCTCTGGGTGGAGCGAGAGGAGGTGATAGATTTGCTGACTAAAAACCCTACCGTGTTTCTTCAGTTACCTTTTGCGTTCCAAGGCCACGGTGTTATCTGAAGGGGCCCAGGAGACCCGGTGCCTGCTGAGAATGTTTGAAAGCGTGACCGTGGCCCTAGAGCACAAGGAGCGACTGATGGACGTAAGTGGGTTTTAGCTAGTAACAGTGAGTACATCTCATTTATGGTTAGTTGTAATTATTTTATTTTATTTTTTTGCTTTTTTCATAATGTGAATGTGAGGATCCGCGAATTCTTAGATTACTTCCTATCACGACTCACTATGATTATTTTTATTGTGCTTTTGGGTACAATATGGAAATATTGTACGATAAGCATTTTTTTTAAAAGAGTAACCATGTTGAGTTTCTTGCGTTTCTTCTCCATGGGAAAGGACCAATTTGGTACCGTGCACTAGGATCTGACGTTTTATAAGTGCCCAAGTAGGCCTATGTGAAATAAAAATATTTGAATTTGAACACGCGGTCTTGCTCCACCCTAGAGCGAGATGTGAAATCTTCCAATGATATCCCCCATCATTGGAAAATTTTACATTACAAAAAATGGGCCATGTTGCCTCTTTCGAACAATATGCGAGATATTGAGCTTTTTAGTAGTCCAGAGTTGAGCTACACGAATACTGACAAATGCTTGCATTGACTAGACAGGTCCACTCAAATCTGTGTGAATCTTTTCTCATAAGACCATCTCCAGAGACCAATATGCATGGTTCTCATATGATTTGACCATTACATGTTTACTGTATGGACTTTAAAAGAGACTTTGACCCCTGAGTTTGTTTCGGTGTTTCTTCTTAGGTCAGCTAGGAAACACGAAAAAATTGACGTGTAAAAGTGTTTTTTTTTTAAACTAATTTGCAAAATAAATATCATATTTTATCATTTATATTGATCCACCACATTGATTGATAAAGTACGTGTAGCCCTAAACGCTTTCCCACGCGACCGTAATGTTTACAATAGCCAATCTACGTGGAATATTCCGCCGTGTGAATAGTAAGTGGTGATGCGTAGCACTCGTATCGGATACCACCTTTAGCTGGCGGCTAACTCGTACCAAGTCGCTGTGTCCGGTGAGCCCGAACCTTTATCCGACGGCCGCCGGTCGACGGCGACGGCAGCTGGATCCTAATTCGTGGGCGGTGTTGTTACCACTACTACGAGTTTTATACAAAGAAATAATTATTATAACGCAGAGAAATTCACGAGGGCTGTGGAAAACCAGATTTTCATGCACTTTTAAGAGAAAAAGTTGTTCGCTCTTCAGTAACATCACATCTTTCTGCCCTTGTTCCGTGTTATTTGGGATCAGCGCAACACGTTTTTTTCTTCCACTCTGTAATGTCACCCGTCACGCTATCATCGACTTCCTTTTCTTTCATATCACTCTTCACACAATCCATCATAATAGAGAAAATAAGACAAATGCCATTGGATAGATTCTTAGTAAAGATAAATTAATTAGTTTAGGACACAATTAATATTAATAAGACCTGGAGAGACCTGGAGGAGATGACCTGGTGAGGGTCTCAGGAATCCCTTGAATGCGAGACGCACAGGACCGGTCGTTGTGGCGACACTTGGAGGAGGCATATGTACAACAATGGACGTCTTTCGGCTAAAATGATCATGAATTATAATAATGATACACCGTTTAATGATAATAAGTGGAAGGCAGTATTCCTTAATACAGCTCGCATTGAGGTTCCTGTCTCTGGAGCCCTAATCACTGGTAGCTTGGACCCTGCTCCCGACACCGGCGGACTACAATTATTTGTATATATTTTTTTTTTTTTTAATAAATATTTAAAAATGTAAATTATATGTAAAGAAGAGAAATAAAGAGATAATAACAATAATATATAATTTATTTCCCTTATAAAGCACTAATTTATTTATAGAATTTGGCCTCTATATACAAGTCTAGATTGTGTACATTAGGATCCATCCTTTGCATGAACTTACTCTAAGATTAATGGAAAAAAGAGTGACTACGAAGCGAGTATCAACCGGTAGTAAGGCCAATCGACACGTGCACCGCACACCAAGGCACGGAAACAATTACTTACATTGTATCAGAAACGTGTCCACCGCGTCGCGTCGTATCCCGACGTGTAAAACGCTGGGAAATTGGACGTAGGTATTGACAAGCGTACTGACGCACTGAGCTGTCGCTTCGTCATTTTATTTATTCATTTATTGATTGCTTTATGCATACAAAAGTACAGAGGCGGACTTAATTCCTAAGGCATTTTCTACCAGTCAATCTATATATAAAAAAGTGGTAGGTGCAATACAAGACAGAGAGAAAAAGGCGAATGCAAGAATATACATATATACTAATAAACCATAGATACTCGTATAATACGAACATACAATATATTCTCAAATTAATAAACTACATACATACACTAAAATAATCAAACAATTGGTCCAAATCGACAATTGAAGAATATTAATGCTGTGATTACTGCCAACTTCTTACGAATTAGCTTGCGAACCTTAGTTTTGAATGTTAATCGACTTGTTACTTTCCTGATTTCCTGGGAAAGCGCATTCCATAGAGAAATAGCTTGAATAAAGAAAGAACAGTGAAGAAAGTCAATACGATGAGATGGGACATGGAGAATGCGGTTATGAGCTTGATTATTTGAGGATCGAGAAGTTTCAAAGAGATGTCAGCATGAATGACGGGACCCCCAAAGACCGTCGCCTGCTTGGGCTGCTAGGCTCACTAGGACCGTCAACTGCTAGGGCTACGGGACCTACTAGAACCGTCGCCTGCTAGGGCTACGGGACCAACTAGGGCCGTCGCCTGCTAGTACTACGGGACCCGCTAGGACCGTCGCCTACTAGTGCTACGGTACCCACAAGGACCGTCGCCTGTCAGGGCTACGGGACCCAACACATTTCGTATTTACCTAAAAAATATTTATTCTTGGGAGCTTTATCAAAATCTCGATTTTCAGTCTCTGATTTACATCAGGAACGTTTGAAAAAGTGACCGTGGCTCTAGAGAGTGCAAATGGCAACTGAAGGAATACGGTGGGTTTGTGTAGTAAAAGCCTATAGAAAAACTCTTGAGGCAAAATTGAAACATTTTAAACGAGCACTGAACATGTTTCTCATTCGAATGGTAAACATAATTTAAGCGCAGAAATCTAATTCGCATCTCCACCAGGAAATCTACTACTGATCAATCAAATCCACAGACTCCACTTTCCCCTTAAAAATTACTTTCAAAAGCAATAATAAAACAAATCCAATAAAATGCGAACGCATCATAATACCATTTGCGGTATCTCGTCGCCCGTTCGCTCAGATTCGCTCGTTCGCACAGATAAGCTGACGTGTCCCTTTAGCGCTCACTTCACGAATTAGCAAGCGGATGACAAGCTCTTTACTCTATACGCGATTGTGGAGATAAAGCGAGGGTGTGCTTTTTTAAATTATATAGGAAAATTAACTGGTGTGTTCATTGGCAGGTTGGAACTGAATTTAGTTACTACTAATAATATGGATATACACTGGACTCTTTATTTGGAAAATTAAAGAAGAAAAATAAAAACACTTAACTAATTAAAACTAGGTATATATAATATACATTAAAGGCAAAACTCCCAGTTAAAATATGGCACCGAAAAATTTCTCTGTATCGCTGTCGACTGGAAGTGTGCCCAAAAGAAGCCCTTGGGTCACGCAAAGTGTCATCTAGGCGTTTGTATAATTCTTTAAAAATCGTATGAGCACTCGGACCCCAGGGCCCAAGATTTTCAACCCTAAACGGTTCGAAAATGTAACTGCCGACGTGTTTTTTTTTTTTTTTTTTATTCGGTATAAACCAGTGCTTGACTGCGATCCCACCTGTTGTTATATTGTTATATTTCCGCTGCTTGAGGTGAGGGAAGATAGATGGAATACTCTGTATCATGTCTACCATTAAAGTACGAAACAGAAAATACAATCCTTCCAAGGAAGCCTTAACCATCATGATAAGGGTTCTATTTTTGCCGAATCAAGTCATCATCTCCCTAGTCTTTTCCCAACTAGCTTGGCGTCGGCTTCTAGACTAAACAGGTGAGGCTGAGTACCCTTAATTTACATGGAGTGACTGCCTATCCACAACCTGATTACTGGGCAACACGATACTCCTTTGATAGACTGATGGTCAAACTTTCTGGCGTCTGAGTATCTGCAAAAAGATTTACGAATGATAACCGGGACCAACGGCTTTACGTGCTTTCCGAGGCTCGGAGTCAGTAATGTCCTAGATAAACCGACAAAAAACCGATTCACGAATGGAATCCTAAAAATCAATGGACGGGCACCAAGCCTGCATATAAAGCTTAACCCACATCAGTTCAATACTTAGACAATTGGAACAAACTCGAATAGTGGGCGTACAAGAGACCTTAATTTCTAATTATAAAGTCGGTGGTTTTCAGCTGTTTAGTTTGAACCAATTTTCAAGGTCTTTCTGTTTTCGTTCGCTTTTCATTCTGTATCTGTTTGTCTTGTGGTTTAGATCCGTTTTGTTCAGTATTACGTGGACTTATTTGTATGTATATTAGTTTAGTTTTGTTTATTTTGTCGAGTTGGTAAACGGTTAGCTAATCAAAAAAGTTTTTGGTGTTTTACAGTATAATATAAAGTATGCTAGCAACCCGCCCCGGCTTCGCACTGGTGTAATGCTGATACTAAATATACTACAGAATGCCTTTATATACAACGTTCACAGCTTTTTTGTCATAAGACTAACACATGTTTTTTTTTAATGTTACTTTTGAAAGAGCGACATATACTTGACCATGTGAACAACACTCAACGGTCAAATCTAAGCCTGCAGGTGTGCCCCGCTTAGGCAGAGTACCGCCGTTTCCTCGTGGGGGAGATCGGCGGCAACGATCTCTCGCGCCGGGCCTTGGTACAGGCCATGGTCCGAAGCGAGGAAGAGTGGCTGGCGGTCGCCTCCTTCTGCGAAGCAGTAATGTTAGCAACGGATCCTGGCCGCACGTGCACGCGCGAGGGCGCGGCCATCGCGCCCCAGCCGTCGTGATCCCGATCCCGATTTCCAGCCACCGTAGGCGCGGGCTTAGCTCGCCGTCCGATTGTCCGGTAACCACCCGGACCGAGGCACCGAGCCCAAGTCGTCGACGGCGCGTACTGTTCCGTGCGCGCCTCAAGGAGATGTCAGCAAGCCGTGGAGGCCCAGCAGGGTTGAAGCCTACTAGGGCCAAGGGTCTGCTTCTGAAAGGATGACTCGGCCCTGGAATGAAAGGCAACGAAGGAACAGGAGTGGGATTTAGTCAGTAAAAGTCTGACACACCCTCCCCCGCCCAAGAGCGGGGGATGTCATTGAATAATTTTCACACCGAAAAAAAAAGCCTGCGACGTTGAAAGTTTGACCCTGCGATTTATTAATAGTCATTGCAAAAGATATCTTTACCGGAAATTGTAGGCGTTTAAATTGGTACGGTAAATCCAATGGTATCAAAGGAATTCGGTTGGGTAAATAGGTATAATATCTTCGAAAATATTCATTGAAATTACATGCTGTACAGGGCCATATTGATCTATATTAAATGTACAATGTATTTAAGGTGCTTAATTGGCTAAGGATTAATGCTCTGTTGCTTAAAAATGCCGTCGTAAATAAGGCATTATTTCTCGTAAAAAGTAACTTTAAAGTTCAGTTGCAGTGCAAAGGACTTAGTATGCCATCAAACGTGGGTTTGTGTGACCTTTACAGATTTTGCCATCCTATGACCCTGCAGAATTGACCCATTACGACCAAGATGAACTTCCAAGTTTTTGTTATGTTTGATACAAGTGGAGAAAGTTTGTCATGCGACCGAGGAGGAATTCAGCCGAGCCGCAGGCGAGGGTGTTATGGAGCCGAGTGCTGCAGTGATAAAATTTTTACGTTTTTCAATACACTTACGAAGATATAAATAAACGAGGGATGACGTGCGACTCAGGGGTCGCTTAGAACCCAGTCTGATACAATATATATTTAATAAATTTTAGCGTGGCAAGCTCGCACACTTTTCCGCTCTAGTGCGAAAAACAGTAAATGCGTTCCTAAAAGCGGTAGGGATAAGAATAGGTTATCGAGTAAGTATATTAAAAAAATATTTTCGTAACTACTATATTGACGGCTATAATATCTGCTCACCACACAAAAAACAAAGCTCCGTATATACAAGCTAGTCTATCGTAAAAGGTCTGTAACCACAGGGTCAGTTATAACTAGCCGGTAGATAAAATTTTCAGTCACAACTAACTGCACTCATACATACGCAAGTTATTTACTGTTTGTTGGAATTTAGACTTTATATTCAAGACATAAGGTGGGTAACGCAAGGGTCTTTTCAAACCGTTTGGTCTGAGGTACATATGTATGCATTTTGATGTCCACATACTATGTTGGTAAAATTGATTTAATTTCAATAAGGAGTAGGATAATATTATTGTAATGCTGGTTAATTAATATTAAAAGATATTCTAAGTTTTTTTGCTGTAATAACAAATAACTACACACTCAATAAAAAATCCTAATTAAAAAAATAACTCGATGTCCATAAATATGCTTAGTTTTAAAAATGCTGATTTGTTGATTCTAAATTCAAATTCTCCATAGAAAATCTTGCATTGAAAATCGGCGTTTAAACTAATCACATGTCATGGTTATATTTTTTTATTAGTTAAGCCCCGAATACTTAGCTTTATTTGTAAACACGCACTTGTTAACCTTACGAAAAGCTGTTCTAGAAATCATACCTTGTCGTAAAACTGTTTTATAAGCAAGGACAAAAAATATAATGAATAGTAACATTAATTTTATCTTTCCTTATTCGCGTTTAGGCGCTAAGATAACCTTTCCGTCGGTATTATGAGGTTTAACAAGTAACGAAAAAAACATTATTGAGTAAAATATCTCATCACTTTCAGTAGAAGGTCCGTCTTTTTTAATTTTCACTTATTAACTTTATCTCCATGAATCAACACTTCAACAAAAAAACGCGCGCTCTATGAAAAATATCTTTTTTAAATTTCGAACGTGCCTAGGCAACAAATTGAGAGGATTATTGCACTCACTTCGGCAGTATTGTCGCCTCCCTCTTTTGTACGAAGCCGGTATTGTTGTCTCGCTCCAATTTTCCAGTTCACGCCTGCGCGTTGAGAGTTTTCCCGAAAGATGTGCGCCACTCGAAGCTTCGTATGGAGAAAAAAATACTGCGAAATAATAAGGATTTCAATATTTTTTATTTGTGTTAAATAGAAATATTGAGGCATGGGAGGACTCTGTAACATGTCAAAATTAACGATGTGTTTGTTTTTTATTTTTATTTTGGTTTTGACAATTTGAAAGTTATAATTTATAGCATTAGACATCTACGTTACACTAAACCATCTAAAGAAAAAATAATTTATGGAAGCCAATATGATAAAGGAGCTATTATAATTTACAACAATATCAGTTACGCAAGAGGGGAGGCGCAGTATACGTAGCTTCGATCGCCGGCCGAGCCAGAGTCAGCCTCTGGAACCGGCGAGATCTCCCGGGCGAACGTCGTGTACGGACGGAAGCCCCCGGACGCCGGATAAAATTCGATCAGTGCCCTCGTAATAATTAAAAAAAGTAATCGAACTGTCAAAAAATGTGTCTGCCGCGTTTCAGAGCTGTCACATTTGAATTTGGAATTTATTTCTTTTTTATTCGGCCGGTGTGAGAGTGAAGGTTCCGTGTGTGATTGTGACCTTTGTTTTAGAAAAAAGAGCGAAATTCTTTATTGTTACTTTTTAAGTTTGTAGTGAGGTGTCAATTTGTGATATCCGTTTCGGAACATGCGAATTACGGTAAGTTTATTGTTTAACTCATAAAATTATTAACATTACGATTAGATTTTGTAAATATTCATTATTCTTTTTACAAACAAATTTGATTACAATATTCATTTGTGGCCAAATTATAATGAAGAAGTAATGAATTATGGTTGAATAAAATTCATGGTTAAGGCAACAAGTAGCAACTTATCGTTACCGGTTTCTTGCAGGCAGTAGTGTAAGCAACAATTGCGCGATCTACATTTATGTAACTGTGTTGAACTTGTGCTTTTGTCAGCTTAAGACCTCTTTGACCTCAAAAGGCTGGGATTTGAGTTTATTTCGTCATAGTTTTACCGATTTGGCGGATTGGAGATTCCAGTCACTTATGGGATTTTCTTTACTGGATGTATAACGGATTTTTCTTGATTTACTTTAAATAGAGGTATAATTTGTGCTGTAAGATTGATTGTTAGCTTTTATTATATTAAGTATCGCAGTATACATTGTAGTTGTTTTAATTTAGCATTTTATTAAGCACTTGGCTGCGGTTACAGTGCCATAATTTACTGCTGATATGCGGTGGCACGGCTTAATTATTGATATTATTAACAATAGCTTCAATTGATATTCATTGGTTTGTGCAATTGGCATCAATCTTATAACAAAGGGACTATTGAAATAAATAGCTACTGTCAACGAATCAAAGATAAATCTTATTGGCAATATGTATAGGTACTGTGTTTTCAGTTTTATCGGTTTTCCAGGTGCAATAAAACGTCACACCCAGTCGCATCCCTATTATTTCAACTGAAGTGTTGGCATTCCAAATTCAAATACGAATGTGAATATATTCTATCGTGGGAACGTAACAGCAGTTGGTAATATACTTCCTTCATGTATACGACACTTTAGTTGTTTATTCTTGTCTTTGGTAACGAACGACGTTCTATGCAGCTCATGAGATGTTTATTATGGCGGAGACCTATCTAAATTGCTTCTAGTTCATTATCGAATCTTCTCATGGCAGGTTTGGGATCGATTTTTAGTCTAGTATGGCATTTTATCTGTAACTAGCAACCCGCCCCGACTTACTTTATGAAATGGCCAAGCAAAACTGGCCAGATAGTTTTAAACGTTAAAGTTTGATGATAATTTCAATCTTCGTTTGGCCTACTTTCTTTAGACTTTTTATTATCATTGAAATCCTACATCAATGATATGGCCAAACGAGGATTGACATATCATCAAATGTTAACGTTTAAATGATCTGGCTAGTTTTAATTTACCATATCATGAAGTGATCAATTCTGAGATCTGGCCACGACATATACAACGTTCAGTTTTTGGCCTTTAGACAATACAAACATGTTTTCTTTTGAGGAGACTCTTGAAAGAGCGACATATAATTGGCCATGTGAAAGACACTCAATGCTCTAATCTAAGCCAGCAACGTTGAAAGTTTACCCTGTCATTTATTAATGGTCTTTATGGCTTAATGGTATTTATAATTGCAAAAGATATCTTTAGCGGAAATTGTAGGTGTTTAAATTGGAACGGTAAATAAGATGGTATCAGAGGAATTTGGGGAGTCAATACATCTTCGGTACCACACGGTGAGTAATGTGCACTCCATTATGAAAGTTTTTTGTGACTTTAACAGCAAACGCGTGCCATTGCAAAGTTTAGGTGGATTCAGGTTTCTTAATAAAATAACAGGACAACCTACTTTCAACACTATTTTATGAGGAGAGAGTCCAGACGGGTTCAAAGAATTAAGAAATTCTGTAGGAAAATAAACAGCTTCTTCGAAATAGACAGTATCAACCGAGTACTTAATATATTTGAGTCGGCGCAGCAATCTTTGAAAGAATCAAGTTATTTACCGCAACCGCTATGTCCCTGCATTTTAAATCTGATATATCTTCGGAATTATTAATTTGAATTTCATGCTGTAAAGAGCCAAATTTACCTATATTAAATGCACAATGTGTTTGAGGTGCTTAATTGGATAAGGATTAATGCTGTATTGTAAATCGCTTCGTAAGTAAGGCATTATTTCTCGTAAGAAGTAAAGAATATAAAATTGTTATTGTGGATTATCCCTAAGAAATAGACATATACCGTCGCGGACTATTTTTGTAGACCTTTTTAAGGTGTACAATACTGTAGTACATTATTTTGATCTATCTCGTAGGGTTACGCCAGCGTTTGCCTAACCTCTAAAATTATAAGTGTTTCTCTACTATATTATGCATGTCTTATACATATAAACCTTGCTCTTGAGTCACTCTACCTATTAAAAAAAACGCATCATAATCCGTTGTTTAGTTTTAAAGATCTAAGCATACATATGGAGAGACAGACAGCGGGATGACTATATAGTGATGATAGTGATTCGTGACCGAATTGGTGGGTTTAATCGTTTAACTTTCGGGAATTCGGGCTTCTAGGCAGAAGACAGATGATACATAGTCATGTATCATCTGTCATAGATATTCGCAAGATTGTGCCGGGAAGTTTGGTCGGGTTTGACAATGGTCTACCTAATGATGAAGTTGATGAGTCCTAGGTTAGTAGTTGCAACCTTTCTTGACTGACACTTAACCAGATTGCCCAACGTTCTGAAGCAGGCATCAGGAGTGACATGAAAGGAAATTGTTGACAACTGAACGTGTTGATGATCACACTAATATTAAAATTATTAAAGGCGAAAATATTTGGGTATATAATATGTACTCAAAAACAGGTTGAACTTCTTAAACTTGAACTACATACGGCGAGTATCCACCTTTACGTTGTCGAAACCTCTACGGTCCGGACTAAGCGTTTCGCCTCGTCGTTTATACCGCGTACATCGAAGGACTGGAACAATTTGCCTGCCGAGGTTTTTCCATCCGATTAAAATGTAGGTGTCTTCAAGGCTAGAGTGAATAGGCTCTTAATAAACTAGTGTGCCTCACAATCAACCATTGCATCACTGCTTACCATCAGGTGGGATCGCAGTTAAGCACTAGTTTATGTCAATTAAAAAAATTGTTTCTTCACTACTGAACGGCTGTACGTATTTCGATAAAACTTAGAATGCCTTGTTTCTTTGGGATCATTTTCTACTATCACGCGAGAGACGCCGCTGGTATCGGTATACACGGTGTTTTTGTCATCGACGCACAAATGAATACCACGTATCCAGAACATGATTGTGGACCCCACAGTGGTGAAATTTTTCATAAATAAAAAAAAACGGTTCTTTTTAAAATTTAAACTGTGTAAAATCGTTATTCTAAAAACCCCGATAACATTTTTAGTAAAAATTATAAATTAATTATTAAAATAATCATCGGGGTTTTTTTTTTAGGTGTGAAAATCATCTAATGACAAATCCCGCTTTTGGGCGGATCGGGGTAGATAATAAAAATCGTTATTCTAATCAACCACGATGACATTTTTGATTTTAAAAGTTTCATTCATTTTTTTCACTAAAAATACGTAAAGAATTTTTTTTTAATTACGTAGGAACCGACGAAAATGAATCATTATACTGGATCCATGGTATTCGTTAGTGTGTCGATGTCAACGACACACTGTATATCGAATTGGAGAAGAAAAGTTTATTTTCACAACGATAGAGATAGTATGTTTAATTAAAAACAACCCCAAAACTGCTGCACAACTTAGGCAAATGCCTAAGTGCTAATTCTATGCTATTTTAAAGTTAAAATGGCATAGAAGTCGCATGAAATGCTAGATAAAGCTTATCTAAAGATGATGGAGCCGGTCTAGAACGACATAAATATTACTTGCAAATGGGCGAGAGTAAGTGAATATTTTTGGCTTGGATACTAAGTCCTTTAACCCATGTCTCTATATGAATAGGTAATTTGTTTACCATTAGAATATAGATGTATAAATTCTACTGTTTTTTAGTATTTGGCGGCAAATGTATCAAGTCAACCTTCTCGGCAAACTTCACTGAGTAAGTCAACACTATAATAAAATTCTCAGCTCCATTTTACCGAAATTGCGCCTGTTGCAACATATTGTCCAGTAGCGCAGACACTTTAGATATAAAACTAAACCAATTTTTCATCAAAATATCCACTAGGAATCAATTTGTGAATAATTAAAACAACCACTGAACTACTCGAAGAAATTGCGCAAAAAACTCCCAAGTAAGTGGCATTTTCCAATAACCCACAGAATACAGTTGCTTACGAAGCTTCAAGGCTTATTACCATGTATGAAGGTACTTTTCAGAGACCGAATTGCGAAGATACGTTTTCATGGTTCGTTTGAAGCCTTAAGGCATGGAAGTAAAATTATATGAAATATATTTATTAGATACAGTTATATATCTTACACTTATACAAAACTCAAATACCATTTTCTCGTCTAATCACATTAATATTATAAAGTTGGAAGTTTGTGAGTGTGTATGTTTGTTGTATCTTCACGCTCGAATAGCTGAATGGATTTCGATGAAACTTGGTACACGGATAGACCATGTCTTCGAAATAGCACATAGGAAACTTTTTGTTTCGAGAGTATGTTCCCTTGGAATATTTTTCTAGACTGGCCTGCTTGTCTAGTGGTTAGTAGCCCTGACTGCTATGCCGGAAGTCGTGGGTTCGATTCCCACCCAGGACAAATGTTTGTGTGATGAGCACGATTATTTGTTCTGTGTGTGGGTGTAATTTATCTATAATAAAATATATAATTTTGTTTATCTTGTCTATTACTAATAATACAAGCTCTGCTTAGCTTGGGACTAGACGGCGTTGTGTGATAGTTTTGGAATATTATATTATTATTATATATTACTTTTTCTATTATTACGCGGGCAAAGACGCTGGCAGCAGTAAGTATGATAATAGCGTTAAGAAAATACCTAATTGTTGTTAGTTTGCTTTTGAAAATATTCTTGACACTATATTATAACTATCAATCTATTTATATAAAAGCGAAATACCACTCACTGATTAATCACAAAACACTCAGAAACTTAAAATTTGGCAGGCAGCCAATTAATTAATTTATAGGGTGTAAACATCCGCTAAGAACGGATTTTACGAAACTCCACCCCTAAGGGGGTAAAACGGGGGTCGGAAGTTTGTATGGAGAAACAAACATTCGCGCGAGCGAAGCCGCTGGCAAAAGCTAGTACTTCAATATGGAGAAGCCAAGAGGTAGATCGAGGGGGAAAAACAGCTTCTTGACGTCGGAGAAATCAACAAATGACCACAGGACTAGTGAAGTTTTGGTTTCTAACATCCACCTAGAATTATCGAGACGACGAAATTGTAGGAAAAATAATGCTTTTAAATTTCATATACCTACCTAAACATCACATATTAATATAGCCCAATGGCTTAAAGACAGAAAATCCGATACCAGTCTTGCCTAGAGGTATTGTAATATCGAGTCCCTTTTTTGAGGTGGCCAATCATCAAATAACCCATCGCTCTGGGTGGAGCGAGAGGGCGTATCAGACTTTTACTGACTAAAACCTACCTGTGTCCTGTTGCATCTGGTCAGACTGGAAACGGACTCCAAAATAAAAGTGAAAAGGCTAAGTAGAAAGAATTAACTTTAGAACTTTGGCTACAACCCGGGAATCTTTAAGTAATAATAATAATAATTTATTTCTCCATAGTAATATTGTACAAATTTGAGCAATAAATTGGAGGTGACTTACAAATGCATAAGAAATAAAAATGTGCAACTGCGCCTGAGCTAGGCCGAGCCTGTATTTCAGGACTGTAAGTCAAGAGTGTATACTTCTAGGTAAGCCCGCTCCATCGTCGACCGCATCGTCGCTTCCCATCAGGTGAGATAGCGATCAAGCGCGAACCTATCAAGAATAAAAAAAAGGATGAAAATCATTTTTAAATCTTGCGTATGTGTTTACCAATATTTATGCTCGTGATTGTACTTCAATTTGGCGCGGTATCTCTCCAAGGTAGCGAAGGTCGTTCCAATAACGTAAGTATATTATCAGCCGAGCCCTCTCGAGTATGTTGGGGTCGGCTCCCATCTTGGATGGTATACCTATACCAATATTGGTATGATGTTGACCTTGTGAAGGTCATGTTTAACATGTTTTAGTAGCTGTTTGGGGTATATTTTTATCATAATCTGTTCAAGATTTGATTTTTCCAAGTTTGCTTTTGTCAGTGACATTGCCTGCGTGGAAAGTTACCCTGCCGGAACGAACATCATCACCCTAACTTTTTCCCAACTAGCTTGGGTCGTTCGGGTTATAGCATAGCACAGTCGGCCTTGTAATGTTCGCACTGTTGGGACTCAGGCCTCGTCTCTAGGAGAGAGAATGGGCCGTAATCCACCACGCGGGCCCAGTGCGGTCGGGTTGGATTCAGCTGAATACCTGTGTTATATATGGAGTGACAGCCTATCAAACCTCCATAATTCTGGCAACACGATATATAATCCTTGGATAAACTGATGGTCAGACTTTCTGGAATCTGACTACCTGTAACAACAATTAAAGATCTACGAATGACAACCGAGACGCTGGCTTTAACTGGAGATTGCGCCAGTTTCAATGATTCCACATATTGTCCAGATGCGCAGACGCTTGAGATACAAAACTACAGAAATTGACCTCACAATATCCACTAGGAATCAATCTGCGAATAAATAAAATCAGTCCCTGAACTTCGCTCGAAGAAATCCCGCCAAAAAACTCCTAAACAAACATTCAAATTCAGAAATTCAAATTCTTGAATTTCGAACGTAGGCACACGTCAAGGTTACACTGGCAGAATCGAATGCTTTAATAACTCTTTTGTGTGCGAATGAAGCGAGGCCTTGAGGCGAGTCTAGGAAGCCAATGTGCTCAGACCACAATTGATGTTTCCGACGTGATCAGGATCAATGCCTACGCTATCAAAGGCCTGTAGGCAGGCGTGAAGAAAAGACTTAGTATGATACTAGAAGTAAAAAATGGTAAGAATATTGCATTTATGTTATAAATGCGTAACTTTGTATGTATGTGTGTATGTTTGTTACTCTTTCACGAAATTTGGCACACGGGTAGTACATGCAGCTGACTGTGAGCGGGCGTTACGTAGTTTATCGTTTTTTAATGTATATTAATTTCTCGTTCACGTGTCAACCAATGGCTTAATAGCCAAGAGCCTCGACCAACACCTTTTTTTTGGATTTGGGAAATCATCCAATGACATCTCGCGCCCTTGGGCGGAGCGAAAGGGCGTGTCAGACTTTAACTGACTAAAATGTACTCCTATTCCTTCTGTGACATCGTTCCAGGGTCTTGGGGTTCTCTTTCACCCCCAGGGTTCTCTTTCACGACCAACACCTTAGGAGGCTGAAATGTTTTGACTTTAAGAAATATTTAGTAAATAAGTAAGAATAATGAATAAACAATAAAATAATAATAAATTAATTTCTTCAAATCAATAGTTTAAAGTTGAGCATTTTAAAAAGAGCAGTGGTGGCGCAGTGGTAACGGCACTGACTTACGATTAGTAGGTCGCGGGTTCAAACCAAACCAAGCGTATTACTATAGTGTAATTTATTTCATCACCACTGCTGTCTAAACGGCAAAAGAAAGCATCGTAAGGAAACCGGCATATCCTAGGACCAAAAATTCAAAGACATGTGACATCCCACACTGGGCCCGCGTGGTGGATTACGCCCCATTCCCTCTCCTAGAGTCTCAGCAGTGTCAAAACTGAAAGATACTTAAAAAAAATTACCGAAGAGCTGACAATGTTTAACATTGAAATAAATAAAATAATTTAGCACATTCTCAAAATACTCTAAAAACTCTGCTCAACTCAAAAAACTGGCCCCAAGTTACGGTACACTAAACTAATATTAGTATGCCATAGAACTCGAATTTACTCATATTTTATGACGTATCACAAAAATATCTCGTGGAATTTACATGCCTAAACTTGGGTAGCGCCTCACCCTTTTCGTTTTTATCACGGTCAAGGTGCCCGGGGCCTTAACAGATAGATCACTTGATAAAACAATGCTACCTCTTTAGTACCCAGCTATACAGCTCTGCTTTTTAACTAGTAAAAAAAAATGGGGCTCTATCTGTACCCGTTACAGATCATATTTTTGTAGTCAAAAGTAAAAAAAAAACAAATTCCCTAAATTTTTGACGAAAATTAGTCATAATTGTTAAATTCATATTTGAATCAATCATTCATAACAAATGCTACTAGAAAATACTGCGCGCAGTGTCGACCACTCGACCACTTTGATCGTCATTCATTCATTCATAATCAATAGCCGGTACAATATTTCCATTTTATTGACATTTTGGGACCTAGACAAACGCTAATAACTTTGCTGTTTATGAATATTATTTATTGAGACTTTACTTATATAATAACAAGACCTTTTCGAATAAGCCTTTTTAGTATTTGTACTAATAAAAAATTAGTGGTGTATAATATCAGACTAGCTTTTTACAAGTTTTATTTAACTTTTCATGTTATGTTATGTTGGTTAATTTATTCGTTATAAACAACAAACACAGTAGATTGGCGGGCACGTACTGGACGCAGCTTTGTAAGTTGTCGGTATACCTCGTAGGAGCTACAAGGTATTTCTAGGTTTAAGTTTGAAGACGAGATGTCTTGAGACATATCTGCGAAAGATAAGTTTTGTTTGTATGTATATGTATTATTATTTTAAATAAAGCCTGTTCCACTGCAGGACAAAGCCGTCTCTCTATTCCTTTCATTGTTCCCGGCTCTGTGCCACTTCTTAGCATAGCATAGTCAGCCTTATAATGTTCCCACTGCTGGGACTCAGGCCTCCTCTCTAGGAGAGGGAATTGAAAAAAATCTGCCACGCGGGCCCAGTGCGGGTTGGTGAATGTCACATGTCTTCGAATTTTTGGTTCTAGGACATGCCGGTTTCCTCACGATGTTTTCCTTCACCGTTTTTGAGAGCAGTGTGATGAAATAATTACATCTGCCTGCCTGCTGTAATGCGCCTGACTGAGTTTGAACCCGCGACCTACAACTCGTAAGTCGGGGCCGTTACCACTCGGTCACCACTCTCTCTATCAATTCCTAAATATTAATTTATAATCTAATAATATAAATACTAATTCTACGGCATGTCTAACGTTAGTTTCTAGTCTAAGATATCTGCTAAATCATTTTAATTAAGTTAGGCAGATATGTCTCTAGGGCTGCAGGATTTTTTGAAGGAGTCACCACGGCCGTGGAACGCAAAGGGCAACTGAAGGACACAGGTGTGGTTTTAGTCAGTAAAAGTCTGACACGCCCTCTCACTCCACCCGAGTCGAACTCGCGGACTGAAGGTTCCGTACGAACTTACCTATGTGAATAGTTCAATTCCCAAATTGAGTCTCCAAGTTTCTGTTCAGAATAAAAAAGAAAACACTTTTTTTTATGACGTAACAACAAATTTACTGTTTTAAGATTTATTCCTATACTTTTGCTATAAGACCTTGTTTTATGCCAAATTTCAGGATTCTGGGTCAACGGGAAATACCCTATGAATTTTGATTCCCTTGAGAGTGTCGAAATATACGTTTTTTGTGACATAAACGGCCGTATATTTATTTTTCCGTTAACTTAGAAGTTTGATCATTACAAGGACTTCAAGGGACTGTAAATCTGTAATCTGAGTATATGGTTTTAATTTTAACTCGATACCTCCACGCCTTCCCGAAATAAAGGGTCTTGTCAGACAGACAGGTAGACGGGTAACAAAGTGACCCTGGTTTCCGTTTCTTTCCTTCTGACGCACGGAACCCTAAAAAAAGATAGATACACAAGAAGAAGAAGGTCATAAACCACTACAAAAGGACAACAAACATTTTCTCTTTTCCTACCATAACATTTTCCGTTCCACATTTTCTAAAGCGAGAAGGTAATAAATAAATCAGCTGTTTCTAGCGGAGCGTGGCTCGACTCTCACAATGGCACTCATTTGTTTCTACAGCCGCCATTTTCTTTTAGCACGAAACAAATATGGCGCGAAAAATGTTGTCATTAAGCTTAGGACGGACTTTTCCTCAAACTAAAAAAGGTTTAAAAGAAAACCTTTGTATGGTGAAAATAAGGTTGTGTCGTGTATTGGTAGAAAGTTTTTTTTTCTAAAAGAAAATTTCCAGTTAAGGTGTATAGTCCCTTGAACATCTGGGCGGAGTTAAATGCATACATACTAGTACCGTCGTCTGCGCCCGCATAGAGCCCCGCTGACCTTTACATATACTATGTACATTTGAAGAACAAATTGAAAGAGAAAATTGGTGGTTAAATGGTTTAAGAACAATTTTAATTCTCATAAAGAATTGCATACATAATTCACTTACTGAGAAACAATATTTAAAACTAAAATTAATAATTAGAGCGCATAGATGTAAGTACGTATGTAAAATAACAAAACAAGAAAGGTGGTACAAAATGGTTATTTTACCACCAATTTACTCTTTAAATTGGTGGTTACCAATTTTTTTGTGTAAACATATTTCTAAAGATCAAAGCCGTTTGAAAGCAGAAGGGAAAACAACCGAAAAAATATCATGAAGTTAAAAAAAAATCTTTGGCAAAAGAATTACGAAAAAAATCATTTTTTTTTTTCTATTTTATTAACCGAACCGTTACTGAGGAGTAGGCTCCAGAAAGTCAATGTTTTTTGGCACTTAATGGGAGTAAGGCCCTTAAAGTCGTTTATTCCTCTGTTGGGAAAGATTCTACTTCAAGTTTAAAGGGATTTTTACCACAGATATATGAACGAGTTTTGCACATCGGTCAACTTGCCCAGCCTTTTCCCAATCATGCTTTGTTCCGCTACCAACCTACGCCCACTGCAACTGATCAACATTATTTTACCTGGAGTGACACTAGTCTTATCTCCACAACCTAGTAATATCCACTAAGTTAGGCTTGAGTGGCAAGTAGTAATTCCACGCGGGTGAATCCGCTGGCAGAAGCTTGTGTATTATATCCATAGGTACTAATATTATAAATACGAAAACTCCGTCTATTACTTCTTCACGTCTTAAGGATTCTACGGATTTGGATGAAACTTAGCACATGGGTATCTAGGAAATACTACCCGATAGTTTTCGACAAACACGCGAGCGAAGCCACTGGCTGAAGCTAGTATTATGATAAGAAAGGTAATCGTGGCAATATTACTTTGCAGTTCTTTGTGCCGTTTGTGGGGAACCGCATATGTCACTATAGAAAGACGTTTAAAGCCGCTTGTGCGAGCGCATGAATATGAATCTTTTTAGATGCCGGAATGGAACATCTGAAGACATGATTTTAGAAGTATTAATTTGCATATTAAAGGTTCAGTAAGACTCACATATTGGAACATGACAACTTCTATATAATGTTCTAAATCTTCGGATACTGTGGGTTATAGTGGAATTTTATAAAGCCTATAACCTTTCTTGATAAATGGGGTATCTAACACTAAAATAGTTTTTTAATTCAAGTATTTCCTAAAGCAGGAAATACTTCTACGAGCAGTCAAATTCGTGTAGTGTGGACAGATTTTAGAGGAGCCCAGTACGGACGACACTGTACGAATTTAAGCTCGGCTCTTGCTCGGCTCCTTTAGCGTCCCGTCTTGAGGTTTGTGCATACAAACAGACAAACTCTATAGCTTTTTAATATTTATTTATTAAAACTTCATGCAACACAAAAGTACAAAGGTATTAGTTACTTAGGCATTCTCTACCAGTCAACCTAGGGTGGTGAAGAGAAAATGTGGCAGGTGCATAAAAATACAAAAGAATATTAAGAAAATAAGAGTTCAAATATATATATATACAAAATAAACATACATATAAAATTTAATATAATATATACATCATCATAATATATATATATCATCATCTTTATATATTTATATAAAGTAAAAGAAAGGGGTTATTGAGACGACCACTTGATATTAGTAAACCTTTGAAAATAGCCAGGTATGTCTCTCTAAAAGAGCTATCCAATTCATTAAGACCACATAGCCAAAAAATGTATAGTTAACCACCCTCAGTAAAATAAATCATCTACCCACAATTTTAATATCAAAAAGCACTTAAATCTAGAAAGTATCACAAAAGGCTACATAACGGCTCTCCAGCACATTATCTGTCATGAGGAGCGATTGGATGGCCTCCACAGCGCCGCGTAGGGAAGCGGTATTTCACATCGTTATGGGACACGGCCCTTAGGTTCAATGATTTGTTGGCAATCCCCGTATGTGTTGGGAAGAAACAGTAGGGTAAGTATAGAATAGAATATACTTTATTGTACACCAAAATAGTACATAATTTTACACTAACGTAATTTTACACTACACCATTTTACGCTAACATAATTTTAGGTACATCTTTGGGTACAATGGTGGTTTTATTGCTGACAGCGAAATCTATATATCTATATATATAAAAGGAGAAACTGACTGACTGACATATCAACGTTCAGCCAAAACTATTGGGACAAAGAGCGTGAAATTTTGCACAAAGTTTCCTCCATAAACTGACTATGTGGACCATGATATTTTGTTAAGAAAACTAGATGCCTACGGAATTAGAGGCAATGTCTTGAGTTTAATAGAATCTTATTTAAAGAACAGGAAACAATACGTTGAAGTATCTGCAATAGATTTTAAATCTAAATGTCAACGTAGCTACAAATCTGATCTACGAGCACTTACTTATGGCGTGCCCCAGGGCAGTGTTTTAGGGCCTCTCCTTTTTATTATCTATATAAATGATATGCCGAAAGTTACATGTTACCCTATGTCACTATTTGCTGATGACAGCACTGTGACCATTAATAGTTCAAACGCTGAAACCTACAATGACGAAATCACAAAGACGATAACCTCCATAGTGCAATGGTTAGATAATAATAATTTAAAAATAAATATTGACAAGACGAAATTAACGATGTTTAGCCAACGTTCCAACATAAATATGAGTGTATACTATAATAACGAACCAATAGCACAAGTAAACACATCAAAATTCCTAGGTTTAACAATTGATAATAAATTAGATTGGAAAACACACACGGAGGAGTTAGCCAAACGAATCAGTAAGTCTACCTATGCATTATATAAACTTACTTCAGTAATGAGTGTTGACGCTTTAGTTACAGCTTATCATGGCTTAGTTGGTTCAGTTCTGAGATATGGTGTTATTTTTTGGGGGAACTCCACCAATAAAGAAATAATCTTTAAGGCACAGAAAAAGTGCATCAGGACGATGTTTGGACTACAGATCATAGACACATGTAAACCATTGTTTATACAGTTTAAAATATTGACTTTTCCATCCTTATATATTTTTGAAGTTGCTGTATTTGTTAAGACCAGTTCTAACTTGTTTAAAAAAATGACAGACATTAATAATCGAAGTCGAAGAGATAATAGTAGTCTATGCGTTAGAAGGTCCCATACGAAATTAATGTATAAAAGTGTTTTTTGCATGGCGCCAGTCATATTTAATCACTTACCACGGTCAATCAAAGAATTGAATTTGAGCCTATTTAAGAAACGGCTAAAATATTGACTGGTGACCAAAGCGTATTACAGTATTTCGGAATATTTAACAGACAAAAACCTAGTAATTGAATGATGACATACACACAAAATACATGGAATGTTTATTCATATTAATAGTAAATTTTTATTTGAAATTGACATTAGTATTGCTTATTGACATTAGTATTGTATACGGACATTAGTTTTTGTAAATTGACATTAGTGTTGTAAATTAATATTAGTACTGTAAATTGTCATTTTGAATTGTATTTTGACATCTTAAACTTTAATTTGACAATTTGAATTGTATATTGACATTTGGTATTATGTATTGACATTTTGAATCTTTACTTTGACATTTTGAATTATATTTTTGACATTTTTAATTGTATTTTGACATTTTTTATTGTATATTGACATTTTGTATTGTATATTGTAATTTATATTAGAAATTAGTATTTTGAATTAACATTTGGTGCCTTGAAATTGAGTTTATTTTGCTATTAATTATTTATTTCTCACAAACATTTGTACGCCGTCTGGCAAAACATAGCGCTCTGTTTATTACCTTGCTACACCGTTGTTATTATACCTATGTTTAACAAATGAATAAATGACTTATGACTTATGACTTATGACTTATGACTTATGACTTATGACTTATGACTTATGACTTATGACTTATGACTTTCCTTCGTGGAGGAAACGGGGGTTCAAAGTTTGTATGGAGAAACCTATTTTCACGTTACATTATATAGGCGAGGACTTGTAATTGGTTTTCTAATGATTATGGTTTCTTTTTTTGTCTGTTTTTATTAGCTGTAAGTATTCCATGTACTAAATAAATGAATCTATCAGACAACCCTTAGATGGACTATAAGAACTTAAACTAAAAAAAGGGGTACTCTGCGGTATAGCTAGCACATAATCAAACAAAATGTTACATTTAAAAAACATATTTTACATAAATAAAAAATATATCTAATAACCTATATGTATAAAAATCTAGCTTTTGCCCGGGGCTTCGCCAACACATATACAACATACGTTGTTTAAATCACACCACCCACATACATAAACTAAATGCCATTTACCAAAACTCAAGTAGGCATTAAGTCCGCCTTTGTACAATGTGTCATTAGTGCATAAAGTTATAAATAAATGCATAAATAACTCGATTTGTTGCAGAACTGTACCGCAGTTAACTCAATTTCAGCATGGATACAGCTACAAAAGTTGTCGATTGCTATGCGACCACTTAGTTAGTTTTTAGTTGTTTAATTGCACTTGTAAATTAGCTAGTTTTAACGAGTTTTTCCCGAAACTTTTCCTCGCTACTAAAAACCACAAAATCCAACTTTTTAACTGCGATACTCTGCAACTAGCATACAGAAATGTTTTGTTGACGAATTGAAGGCTTTTACGAAACTAGACTACTGTTTTGCCTATGTGCTATTATTATCACCTCTATTGGATTCTATATCTCATGCATACCTTGCTATGGGTACTACCATAGAGTAAGGAATCGCCACAGTGGTGGCAGCTAGAGACGCAATTATCACACTATATCAGTAGCTGTGTTTCCTCAGGGTACAATATATATACTATCACCTGCTATCTTAGCCGCTCCGTCACATCGCGCCAGACACCCGTTTTAGCCACTTAAGGCGTATAGTCTCTTTAACATCTGGCCGGAGTTAAATGCACACACACGCCTAGGCGGCAGTTCGAGTATGTGTGCACTTAATTCCGGCCAGCTGCGCCCGGATAGAACCCCGCTGACTTTTAAATCAATTTCTAATGGAAATTCTTAGGGAAATATTGATTGATTTACATTTGCTATGGACATTCTGAAGAACACTTATTTCTAAAGATCAAAGCCGTTTGAAAGGAGTAGGGAAAACCAGCGAAAAAATAACATTTTCAGATTAAATATTTTTTTAGACAAAAGTATTAATTGCATGAAAAAATCATACGTTGATAATATTGTACATAAATCTATGATAAACATATATTTTTTTCAAATCCATTGACCCAGTCGTTACCGAGTAGTAGGCTTCAGAAAGTTACTGTTTTATGTCACTGCTCGGGCGCGACGACAGGACGTGATGGTTGCCTCAGTGGTTCAGCGATTACCTGCTGTGTTGTATGTCACGAGGTTAATTCCCGCATGGAGCCAATATTTGTATAGTAACTATATTCAGAATGTTGTTTCGGGTCTTGGTTATGTGTGTTTACATGCATTCACGATACAGTAGCAATTCCTAGTGTAGAGCAAAGTTTAAAATAAGAAAATTTAGGGGTTGGCTGTGACACGGTCATGGCCGTGCTTATAGAAGTCAATAAAGAAGCGATTCCTTCTTCCACTTGCATAAATTCAACCGCCCCAGCTGCAAATGCAAACAGCGGTTTCTTAGCTCTTGTGCAAGCTCCTTAATCTGGTCGGGGACTAACACGCATGGGTTGTTAGTAAAGTTTTGACGAAGCCTTCACTAGCAATTGCCGTTGGGGCGACTTGAGGCTCTGTGGATACCTACTACAATGTCTCTCATCAACGGTCAGAACACGTATCTCAAAGAGCTCAGCTAGATGTGTTGATTCGGGCAAACACTTGGTTGTGTCGTGCGATGTCTATAGGTGTTAAGGTTTATCAATAATATAGCAATTGTATTCATTTATTATTCTAGTATTATATTTTATGCATTTAGTTGTAAGCAGTGGTGGCTCAGAAGTTACTCACCCGACTTACGAGTTGTAAGTCGCAGGTTCAAACTCAGCCAGGCGCAATACTTTGTGTAATTTATTTCATCACCACTGCTCTCAAAATGGTAAAGGAAAACATCGTAAGGAAACCGGCCTGTCCTAGAACCAAAAAAAATCTAACACATGTGACATCCACGAGAGGGAGGCAAAAAACAGATGGATGGATTGTGTGAGGACTTAAGGAGTGATATGAAAGAAAAAGGAGTTAGTGATAGCATGACGGGTGACAGGACAGAATGGAAAAAGAAAAAAGGGGTTGTGCCGATTTTGAAGGTACATGGGACAAGGGTTGAAAACTTAGAATATGCTGATGATGAGCGGTTATTCCGTCCGACTATAACTTAGGTGTCTTCAAGGCTAGAGTAAATAGGCTCTTAATAAGCCCTCTCTCCCTCTCTCTCTTCTTTGGGGCACTTTACCATCAACGATTGTATCACTGCTTGGCATCAGCCCCCCTAGCAAAGTTACAATCGTTTCGTTCGCGCCGAACGCCTCGAGTAGGCCACGCGTCCGATTCCTTTGTTCTGACCACGTGACTGAGCGTTGAGATGACGTCAGAACAAAGGGATCGGAGGCCTGGCCTACTCGAGGCGTTCGGCGCGAACGATACGATAGTTATTATGAGCCCGTTGTATCCGTTATTCCACTCTTTTCTGTCCTTAGCCACTTCTGGCCAATCCCCTGGGACGAAGGCAACGAAGGAACAGGAGTGGGTTTTAGTCAGTAAAAGTCTGACACTATCTCCTGCTCCGCCCAAGAGCGTGATTTGTCATTAGATGATTTTCCCACCTAAAAAAAAATGTAGTAGTCCAAATCGTCACGCCATCTCCTTCTGGGCCTATCGCGTCGTCGGCTCCTGTTGTTCGGAATCCAGTAAACTGTACAATACTGATGAAGCCCCACCACAAGTTAGTCAAAAAAATGCACGCAACATGAAGCAATCACCTTTTCAAAAAATGCACCCACAGCTCGAAACGAGACAAAATGACGTATACCTTTTTTAGTTTATAATAAACTAAACAACAATTCCGTTCAGTGCCTCATAAATATGCAACAGTCACCATGTTCAGGCGGATTAACTTAAAACGAAACATCCTCTCGTTTTTTAAACATCCACAATGTAGTTAATCCTCTTCCATGACTCGTTGGAAATGTATCGATAAATGTGAGTCGGAAAGTGATTGAATTGAACTGGGAAATTGAATCGGATGTCAAGTTGTTGTAACTTGATAAATACAGTGAATTCTGGGACTTGTTCGTCAACCGGCGAGTGTAAAACTAACGTGTGGATGCGTGTGTGTTGACACTTTCTGATTTTGACTATTTTTTTCGTCGTCAACTCGTTTCACCAAAATTTAACGTATTTGTGTAGAGTCAGCTACAAAAACTTGTTATAAAATGTTTAAAAAGTATGCCACGCAAGCTCTGAATTTAAGGGTTATTTTAAGTATGGAAATCATCTAATGACTTCTCGCGCTCTGGGCGGAGCGAGAGGGCGTGTCAGACTTTTACTGGCTAAATCACACCTGTGTCCTTCAGTTGCCCTTTGTGTTCGGACTACGGGTTTTCTTTGCAGAAATTCCCCGCGGTCTTAGCTAGCGGACATCGGCCGTGCTGGGCCCCTACGGTTTGCTGACATCTCCATGAGGAGCGCGAGGATCACTACGCGTTGTTGAATACTGGGCTCGGTCCGGTCAATTACTGGATGGCTGGACGGCAAGCTACCCATTGTTCGACGTCTGCAAGACCGCGTCTACCTTGGCTTGTAGTCGGGGTCAGAATCTCAAGCAAGCTCTGAATTTTAGGGTACCCCAACATGGAACCTAATTCCTAACCTAACCTGGTTAGAAGGGGACAACGGAGGCTTCGCACACGCGAGATTCGCAGTCGCGAGTAGACGAAAAAGCCAAACCTGGATAACTATGAGTTCAGCAGTTCAACCTATGATGTTTTATCAGTTACTAGGAGGTTTTCATTTACATGGTTTCCCAAATAGCCAGCTTTAAAGTGACGTTGTCTCACTTACAGAGGCCTTCACGAAGAAATTCGAACGTTTGCAAGCTAAATAAGTGTAGAGGTAAATATAAAAAAAATCCATCTCAGATATTGAGGTTTCAGTAATAGAAGTTTGTATGTCTACGTGAACGTATCGGGAACTCATTGTAATATGACACAAAATTATGGCTATAAAGATTACCTGCTTAGACATTCATCATCATCATTTCAGCCTAAAGACGTCCACTGTTGGACATAGGCCTCCCCCAAGCGTCTTCACAACGACCGATCTTGTGCGTCTCGCATAGTCTCGCTTAGACATTAGTAAGTTAATTTCCATTTCAATTTAAATATCTTCTATACAACATTAGTTTTAGTATATGATGACATATGATATGATGAAACACGTGTCTAGTATTTTTATGTAAAGAATCTATGTACAATATTTCATATCTGTATCATGAAGCTAGTATATAACAATGTATTTCAACATTTGACTTAATCTTTTTTTTTCTTAGCCTCTGTGTTTACATGTGGATGGATGGGAGAGGGCGACCAAAGAAAAGATGGATGAATTGTGTGAAGAGTGATATGAAAGAAAAGGAAGCTAGTGATAGTATGACGAGTGACAGGGCAGAATGGAAGAAAAAAACATGTTGCGCCGACCCCAAATAACACGGGGCAAGGGCAGGAAGATGATGATGATGAGCCTGTTCTGTCCACTCTTGGACAAAGGTCTCCTTCCACTCCTTCCATCTTTCGCGCGCCCGCGCTTCTTCTTGCCAGTTCTGGTGAAATCTGTCTAGTTAGTCGCGCCATCTCCTTCGTGGTCTGCCACCCCGTCACGCTGTTTCAGGGCACCGACTTTGTGCTACTTTAGCCCACAGTTGGTCGGACATGCGGCAGACATGTCCTGCCCAGTCTTACAGTTTAGATTAAGGCTAACTCATCTTCTTCCTGCCCTTGTCCCATATTACTTGGGGTCGGCAGAACACGTTTTTTTTTCTTCCATTCTGTCCTGTCTCCCGTCACACTATCTCTAAACTACCTAACACTAGATTATGTCCCATTTCAGTTTAGATTAAGTCCCAACTGAAATGGGACTTAATCTAATATATTTAATTTATCTATTATAATGTAAGAATTTAATTTAATCCAATAAACGATAAATAAAATAAAAGTAAGTTACATGATTACTATTAGATAAAATTGGTGTCTCCATCTTGATTTCTGACGTTTACAGAAACCCTGACGTTACAAGAATTAATATCCGACTTCTCAATATTTACAAAGGATCTAGTCCAATTCATCTAAATGAGGAAATTAATTGGACTATAGTAGAAAGTGATGTACTATTTTATTGTAGCTAGATATATCGTTGCCAGATTATGAGCATTTATCGTGTTCTCAAAATTAAAGTAATCTTACTGGAAATTCCTGTAACTTCGAATTTTGCTATATCATGATCATCACAAAGACGTTCACTGTTGGACATAGGCCCCCAAGTGTCGCCATAATGACCGGTCCTGTGCGTCTCGCATCTATCGGATTACCGCGACCTTCACCAGTTTGTCGGTCTATATTATGGGAGGCCTTCCAAAAAAAAAACAAAAAAAAATACAGGAAAAAACACATAAAACAAAAAACAATAAAAAAGCTCAAAAAAAACAACAAAAAACAAAAATACGTTTTCTATCTTTCTTTCTTTTTCTATCCTTTCCAACGCTGCGTCTTCCGGTACGTGGTCGCCACTCCAGAACCTTTCGTCCCCAACGATCATCTGTTCTGCGAGCAGTGTGACCTGCCCACTGCCACTTATTTGTTCGATTCTTCGGGCTATGTCGGTAACCTTGCTAAATTTTGTTATAAGCTGACCATAAAAATTCTATTATGAAACTCTAAAAGGAAGGGTTTCATAATAGCTCGTAAGTCCACAGCACAGCTTAACACGGTTTTTTGAACCACAAACACCAAACACACCGTAGAGACCTAGCAGGGTCGAAGCCTACTGGGGCCATGGGTTGTGCGAAAGAGAACCCCGGGGCCCTGGAAAGAAGGCAAAGAAGGAACAGGAGTGAGTTTTAGTCAGTAAAAGTCCGAAATTAAAAAACGAGAGAAGTCATTGGATGATTTCCCACCTAAAAAAAAACTGGGCAAGTGCGAGTCCGACTCGTGCACTGAGGGTTCCGTACAAACTACAATTCCTGAATGGTCTCCCGAAATTTTTCAAATTGCAAAAAAGTATTTTTTTTTGTCACGTAGGTAACAACAAATTTACTGTATTCAGATTTATTCCTATACCTGTGCTATAAGGCCTTGCTTTATGCCAAATTTCTGGATTCTGGGTCAACGGGAAGTACCCTATGAATTTTTGAGAGTATCGAAATATAGGTTTTTTGCGACATACACGGCCGTGTCTGTCGCAAAAAACGATATATTTCGATACTTTATATTTGTTAACTTAGAAGTTTGATTTTTTCACAACTTTAAGAGGCCGCAGACATATGAGTATATGGTTTTAATTTCAACTTGATAACTCCATGCGTTTCCGAGATGCGGTTTTGACAGACGGTCAACAAAGTGATCCTTTAAGGGCTCCGTTTTTTCCTTTTACGGTACGGACCCCTTAAAAACACCAAACTCACAATTTCGAATTTTGTTGAAGATCGCGGCGCGCACAGTTCAGTCAGTTAGTCGATTTATCATTTATCAGTATTCATTCACTTCCCCTTTGCATTTCAGGGTCAGGGTAACTCATTAAATCAATCCCGGAATTCACTATTTAAACCTTGTTCAGGTATTTCCAATCAATTTTCAAGTACCGTCCGTTTAGCAAAAAACGGAAAAAAACACGTTTGTTGTATGGGAGCCCCACTTAAATATTTTTTTTTTTTTTTTAGTATTTGTTGTAATAGCGGCAACAAAAATACATCATCTGTGAAAATTTCAACTGTCTAACTATCACAATTTATGAAATACAGCCCGGTGACAGACGGACGGACACGTTTTAACCTTTAGGTACGGAACCCTAAAAACAATAACGTTGACGAATTTATCGAAAGTTTAACAACAAAAGTGACAGATTTACCGAACGTTACGAACCCGTATTTCATATCCCTATATATAAGTCCTTTCACGTCCATATTGCCATGAAAATACACTGTCCAAAAACAAAACATCGTTTAATAGTGTGTCATAACTTGGTGAGTGAGAACAATGTGATATTGTCGGCGAAACGTCGATTATTTGGGAGCGTGCTCACCCGTCAATTCTGAGATTAAATGCTATACCGATTGTTCGTGCCTTTTTATTAATTTCTGAATTATTCGTCTAGATTTGGACCTAAGAGGCTTTGCCGTGAACGTGACAACTTTTCGGAGAAGTGACTTAGGGCGCTAGGTACACTAATTGACAAAATTTTTAGATCTGTTGTTCTTGAAAAGGAAGCTGTAAATATAACTTAGGTTATACAAAAAAACCGGCCAAGTGCTTGTCGGACTCGCTTACAAAGGTTTCCATACCATTCACCATCTAGGTATACAACATCATCTGTGAAAATTTCAACTGTATAGCTATCACGGTCCATGAGATACCTGCCTGGTGACTGACAGACGGACAGTGGAGTCTTAGTAATAGGGTCCCGTTTTTAACCTTTGGGTACGGAACCCTAAGGGCTATATTTCACCGGGACACCATGGCGGCGCGACCAGTCGCCGCTACCAACAAAATGTATACAGCTCTGTAGAGAGTTACTCACCTGGTGTCCGTTTGGTTACGCAACCAACATGACGGCGCGACCAACTCGGACGCGTAAGTCCATTTTGATACTGTCTCAGTGTGGTGTAGCGACTCTGGTGTCTGTATGGTGTCTGGTTTGATAGCTTACGGACACTACGGTGACGCAACTGATCTCGCCGCCATGGTGTCCCGGTGAAAAATAGCCCTAAAAATCAACTCGATTTCTGTAATATTTTTACGATGTGAAAGTCAAGTATGGTCATATGATTTGTGACCGTAACAAGTATTTATATACGGAATTATAAATATTATAAACATCAATATAACCCTCTCATTTCACCTAACCCTTGTAGCACAAAATAGGTACAGAACTCAATCTACATACAAAGCGCGCTCGAGCAACGCATACATAGATACCGCTCACGATATCTCGGCCCAATTCAGCTCAATGCGAGCTCGGCTGCTATCCGTTTGGGACACGCGTCTGTGAACTTTTTGTGGAAAAATGGACCAACAAAAAAAAACCTGATTACAAATGTTCAGTGAACGTTTTTTAGGCTACCAGTTGTTTCAGAGAGGTAATTACCTAGATATTTGTTTGTATTTTGATGGTTTGTTTTAACGTAAAACAGAGCAGGCCCTGCGCCGAGAAAGAGAAGATGATTTTGTGGCCATGTAATATTTTTACAATTCAGATTAGGTAGGCATGTCTTGGTATGGTCATGTGAAGAGGAGGGATGAAGCGCATGTTACTAAAAGAGTTATGAGTTTACATGTAGATGGATGGAGAGGGAGAGGGAGACCAAAGAAAAGATGGATGGATTGTGTGAAGAGTGATATGAAAGAAAAGGAAGTTAATGATAGTATGACGAGTGACAGGGCAGAATGGAAGAAAAAAACATGTTGCGCCGACCCCAAATAACACGGGACAAGGCAGGAAGATGATGATGATGATGAGATTAGGTAGGCATTTATCACCGCGCCCGGTCGCACTCGGACAGTTCGGCGCCACGCGCTGATCCTAGCGCGATCGCCGAGCGTAGGTGTGAAAAGTGAAGTACATACATGAGATTGACTTTTGTACCTATCTATTTTGTGCTTGTAGTGTGCAGCTCGCCTAACCTTATATTTGTAACTCATCATCATCTTCCTGCCCTTGTCCCGTTTTATTTGGGGTCGGCGCAACACGTTTTTTTCTTCCATTCTGCCCTGTCACTCGTCATACTATCACTAACTTCCTTTTCTTTCATATCACTCTTCACACAATCCATCCATCTTTTCTTTGGTCTCCTTCTCCCTCTCCATCCATCCATATTTGTAACTGCATACACTAAATTATACTGCATACATTATTACACGAATCGTCAAATTGAACAGTTCTCTTTTATTTTGTCTACATCACACCAATAAATGGCGACCTTGCGAGGATTGACCAATGACGTGACAGGCAGTCACTTCCTTCTGCGAACAAAAAATAAGCCAAATAATATATGTCAAAAATCTGGCGAAAGTACAGGTAAAAGATAATGTCAACTGAAAAATAAAATGGTCGAAAGATTACCATTTGATCACCAAATCGTAAAATAACGCAATGTCTCGTTGCAAATGAAAATAAAAGATTCATTTCTAATAAAAGAATCTTAGGCATAAGTCAGCCTTTCCAACAAACCTTTGAAAGGATAATGATTAGATTATTAAAGAGTTATCTTTCTCTCTTTCTCTTTGAGGAAAGACAGAGAGGGAAGTATTGAAATGGAAATAAAGAGCTACTCAATATACTTAAAGTGTCGTTGCTCGGTTTCTGTTTCCAAATTACATTTTTATTGTTTCTGAAGGGTCTTTCTGAGGCATTACAATTATTTTTATCTAATTAAATGAGCCGGAACAAGACGTAATTTTTAACGTTTTAAGTATTCGGTCCATTACACCGTATCATACTATGGCCGTGCTAGGAACGTATCAAATGCGTTAAGAAACATTGCACGGTCTACTAAGACCGTTAGAACGTATCAATAGTGTATCATACCCGTGCATTATGGTTTTAGTGACCGTAGTATCCGAGTATCATACGCTTATCTTAAAACTTTCACGTGAAGTACATGTATCAGGAAGAGCAAGTGATTATTTTTGTTAAGAAAATTATTTCGTATAACTATACAATATTAAAATTAAAAATACTTTTAGACTGCGTCATTTTACGGGCTTGTAACGGTCATCAGACGCGGTTATGACCCGTATGCACACCGGTTGGCAACCTCGCGTGCTTTGCACGACAGTGTATTGGCAAAATATAATAGTACGATGTTAGGTTACCAAGTAAGAATGCTGGTGCTAATCGGCCCGTTTGATAGTAGAAAATTGTCCCAGAGGAAAATATACCGTTGATAAAAAGTACCCTATTTATTATTCCAGGACATAACCTACCTGAGTACCAATTTTCATCGAAATCAGTTTAGTGGTTCGAGCGCGAATGAGCAAAAAACATACATACAGTTAATACAAACTTTTGACTTTAAAATATTAGTGTGATTTGCACACGATATCGATGGCTGAATTTGTGTACAAGTAGATGCTTACCCTGACTGGATACTGCAACACTCATCATCATCATCATTTCAGCCGAAGGGCGTGCACTGCTGGATATAAGCCAGTGCGTCTCGCATCCATCGCATTCCCGCGACTCTCACCAGGTCATCTGTCCACCTTATTTCAGAAATCAGAAATGTTTATTTCAAATAGATCAATTACAGGCACTTTTGAATTGTCAAAATGTCGGTCAGTCAAAAAAGTGAAGCTAAATTGCACGTTTCAAATCGTAGATCTCTATGGAGAAGAACGTGCAAGAAACTCCATGGACATTCTTTTAAATTATATGTATTATGAGTTACATAGAATAATCTTGGTTACATATTTCTTGTCGTTTCTTTTATGTGAGCTCAATGTAGATAAGTAATAATAATAAAAAAAGAAAATAAAATAGAATTTGAATTAAGCCACTGGCAGCTAAGAGATGACCAGTCTCAACTGATGGCATCCGTTTACGAGCATAACGCGTGCATCAGCCCCACTCAGCTCAACCATTTGGAAGGGAACTGAATTGTGGGAGGCCTTCCAACGTTGCGTCTTCCGGTGCGCGGTCGCCACTCTAGAACCTTTCGGCCCCATCGACCATCCGTTCTACGAGCAATGTGCCCTGCCCTCTGCCACGACGGAAGCAACACTAAACTTGATTAAAAGCTTAACCGTTCTAACGTGATTAAAGTAACAAACAGTTACTGAAATATCACTTAGGAGCAGACTTTGTTAAGAAGTAGCATCCTAGCTATGCTTATCTACGTTATGTTATGTTGTGCAGCAGGTTCTGAACACGGTAAACGAACTATTCCATTAATATTATAATGGCGGAAGTTTGTTTCTGTGTGTATGTTTGTTCCTTCTTCCCGATCGAACAGCTGAACAGATTTCGTTGAAACTTCGTATAAGGGTAGATTATATCCTGAATTGTACATAGCATACTTTTTACCGCAAGGGTATGTTCCTTTGGCATAATTTTCTGATATAACGCTGAAGCCGTTAGCAGTAGCTAGTCTTAAATATGATTTATTTGAGTGTGTAGCGACCTCTATGTCACGATATAGGAACTAAAAGTCAAAATGATCATCATCACATCATCGCTTACCATCTAGTCAAACGCAAGCCTATCAATAATAATAATCCTGACCTGACAGACCTGTTGGTCTAGTGGTTAGTGGCCCTGACTGCTATGCCGGAGGTCGTGGGTTCAATTCCCACTCAGGACAAATATTTGTGTGATGAGCACAATCATTTGTTCTGTGTCTGGGTGTAATTTATCTTTATATGTATGTATTTAGAAATATATAAGTATGTTTAACAGTTGCCTAGTACTCATAACACATGCTCTGCTTAGCTTGGGACTAGACGGCGTTGTGTTGTGTGATAGTTGTGTGTGTGTGTGAATAATAAAAATGAAATGAATTACATGACTTGATTCCTCCATTAGCTTTCTACCATCGGACACCCTTACGTTGTTGAAACCTCTGTGTTCATGTCCGATGGTAGAAAGCTGCGACGTCGAAGGTCCGGACTAAGCGCAACCTCGTCGTTTATACCGCGTACACCCAAGAACTAGAACAATTAGCCTGCTGCGGTCTTCTTGACCGATTTTAATTTAGGTGTCTTCAAGGCTAGAGTTTCTTTACGATGTTTTCGTTCACAGTTTTGAGAGCAGTGGTCATGAAATAAATTATACAAAGAATTGCGTCTGGTTAGATTTGATCCCGCGATTTTCAACTCGTAAGTCGGGCTTACCACTGTACCATCAGTGCTCTGCAAAAACTAGGTTTACGATCTTAATTGGTCGTTTCCTATGGAAAAGGGATGGAAGCGCTACTCTTTAAAAAAAATAACTTTTACAACGTGGAAACTGCATGGACATGTACTTACCTACCTGAATTTTTTGCAATTATTTACTAGATCGTATATTTTAAACGTCAATCTCCTGCTATTAAAGTTCGGTTACATTTATTCATTTAACAAATACTTTATGCACACAAAAGTACAGAGTACAGTCCACCTAAAAGTACAAAGTACAGTCCACCTAAAAGAGATAAAAGGCAAATACAAGAAAAGATAGCAGTAGATCTATTCTTATATTCGCATTTTGATATGATGTGATAATGCAACTGTATGGTTTATTATACTAATAAAATAACACATCACACCATAATATCACATCGTGCTAGTTCAAAAGACCGTAAAACATTGACGCCTGACATCCCTAATGTACATTTTAGTCAGGGCTGCACATAATTTGACTGTCACTCGCACGCTTCGCACACATGAAATGTTTTTATTTCCAAACACATGTCATAAGGGAGGCCGTTAAGTCTTTAAAACAAGGTATATTCGAAATTCGAATAAATAATATGGCCGCTCAATGTTTTGTAGGTAAACAAGTTGGCTTTTTATAAATGGAATTTGGAAATAAAAATACGGAAGTCTTTTTATGCTTGCTGTTTGCTCCCGGGACTCTGGTTGACCGACGTAATATTGTAATAAAAAAACCGGGTAAGTGCGAGTCGGACTCACGCACTGAGGGTTCTGTAAAAACTTACCTATGAAAACAGTTCAATTCCCGAATTGAGTTTTTATGACGTAACTATAATTTTTTTTCCTATACTTGTGCTATGAGACCTTGCTTCATGCCAAATTTAAGGATTCTAGGTCAACGGGAAGTACGCTATGAATTTTGGTTTCCTTGAGTGTGTCAAAATGCAAGTTTTTTGCGATATAAACTGTATAACTATAATGGCTGTATGTTTTTTTTTCGTTAACTCCGAAGTTTGTTCTTTTCACAGCTTGGTTATATGATTTTAATTTCAACTCAATACCTTCACGCGTTCCCGAGATAAAGGGTCTTGACAGACAAACAGACGGACGGACTACAAAGTGATCCTATATAGGTTTTATTTTTCCTTTTGAGATACGGAACCCTAAAGAGCTTTTTCTTTTCGGGCTCGGGCCGGGCTGTTACCGGACGGCAAGACGTCGAGCTACCTATTGCTTGTTCGTAAGCTCACGTCTACCGTGCCTGGTAGTTGGGTTCAGGGTAACGGAGCCTGGAGCATGAGAAAGTCCATTCCTAGCTCGTGTAGTCTCGTACTAGCATTACTTCGCAGAAAGAGCCGTTCGCCCAATTGTGACACCTGGGCGTTTCTTCCGCCTGAATCTAGTGCAGGAACTTTCCGAACTTACCATGTTCAGTGAGGACCTGCGTCATGCGAAAGATGAAGGTGCCGTGACACTTCTCCAGCCTCTCCTCAAAGACTACTTACCGCCATGATTATGGCGTATCCAATGAGAGTGTGTGAATGTTGGGTACTTCTTCACGCTCGAACGGGTGACCGGACTTCGATGAAACTTGATACACAGATAGATCACGTCCTGGAATAACACATAGAATATCCTCGTCATTTTTTATCCTCGTGAGTGTTTCCTTGGGACAACTCTCTACTTTTATGTGGGCGATGCCGATTAGAGCAGCTAGTAAATAAATAAAATCCTATGTCTTATAGTTGACCTCCACTTAGTCACTTCTCGTCACTTACAACATATAATAAACTACTGTTTACTCATAAATCTTGTGTCGTGCTAACCCTAACTCGCTATACGCTCGGTACGGTAGGTCACGTTCATACAACAGCGCGGCAGGGTTAGCTGTCACCCACCAACGATGATTGACACACGATTAAGCGGGAGTGCTTCTGTGTGCGTTAGCGAGAGATGAGTGGCTCAACATTGATTTATTTTTATAAACTGTGTGGGTATGGTATAGACAGAACTAAACATGGGCGTCTGCAAAGGCCACAGGCAATTTCTGTAAAGGAAACCCATTGGTAACTGAAGAACACAGGCGTAGTTTTAGTCAGTAAAAGTTTGACACGCGCTCTCGCTCCACCCTAGAGCTAAGAAGTCATTGAATGATCTTCTACCTAAAAAAAAAAACTGACAAACACAGATATGGGTGCCGAAGGATGCAAGAATATGCCCTTCTTTCTGGCGCGCGGCGGGAAATCATCAAACTGCATGATGAAGCAAGAGGAAGTATCAGACTTTTACTAGCTAAAACAATCCCACAGTCATCGAAGGGGTGTCATAATTTCAGCAGAAAGACGTCCACTGTTAGACATAGGCCTACCCCAAGAACATCACAATGAACGGTCATGTGCGTCTCGCATCTGTATTTTTTATTTATTTATTTATTAGGCTTTTCAACAATAAGTAAGCTATACATTAAAATTTATACATTATTAACTTAACTCTAAGCGCCTCATCACTTATAGGAAAGCACAGAATATTCTACATTATGCGCATATAATAACATAACTAATTGATTATATAACAACAACAATACATTAAGAATTTGGAAAAACAAAACAAAAGATTAAAATAAAATAACTAATAATTAATAAAACTGTCTACAATAGTTTATAATGGATAAAATTAGATTGCACAGATTTAATTAAATTAGAATAGATGAAATTAAGTTTGATTACAATAAACTAAAATTGACTACAATAAATTAAATTTGATTATGTATGTCTGTATCTGTGGATTTCCGCGACTCTCTCCATCAGGCCTAGCCAAGTTACGACCGTTTCGTTTCGAATCTCTTTCTACAGACGGTAACGCCTCCGATTCCTTTGTTCTGACCACGTGACTTAACGTTGAGAAGAAGTCATTCCCATACAGGCACGACTGTGTAACGTAGCAAAACGTAATTTGGTTGAACATTGACTGCACAATTTTTGATGACGCAGTGCCTAAATAACGAGGTGTAATGGCACGACGCGACACCGCACAGTGTGTTATTTTACCTAAGTTGCGGACATGTCTGGTTTATGTGTCTATACGACAGGTGTAGGTTTGATAAGTGATTCGGTACATGGTGGACATCCCACCCATACGTACAAAGCGTTTTGGGAACACATTCATAATGCGTACAGCTAAGAAGTGGAATTCCCTGCCGGAGTCTGTGTTCCCTGATAGCTACAACCTAGGGGTCTTTAAGTCAATAGTGAATAGGTTACTTGCAAGCGTGCTCCATCTTCGGACACATCATCGCTTACCATCAGGTGAGATAGTGGTCAAACGCGAGCCTATGAATAATAATAAAAAATAAAATAAAAAAGTGTTCAACAAAAATACCGACCATATAATTATCTATATTTATTGAGTTATTTTTTTTTTGTGAGAATTATTAGAGATTAAGAAAAAGACTCCTTTGTTTTGACGTCATCTCAATGCTCAGTCACGTGGTCAGAACAAAGGAATAGGAGGCGTGGCCGACTCGACGCGATCAACGAAAAGAGAAACAAAACGAAACGGTTTTAACTTGGCTAGGGAGGCAGACTGCCGATTCCGTTAGTGCTCAGTACTTTCTTTGACTTAAAAATGCTCGCTTCCATTAAAAATAAAATGAAATAAACAAATTGAGTTTAGCGTCATCTAGCGAAAATTTGGCCACTTAGGGTTATTTATTTATTTATTTAGGGCACACCAACGACTTATTAAATAGTACATTTTTAAATAAACTTAAAATTTAGAGTGAATCTGTCACTCTCAGGTTCGTAACTTTCACCTCTATACCAAAGACAGAACGCATGATTTTTTTTTCTTGTTTCGCGAAATCATTATCCCACCCAATCAAAAAGTTATGTCTGTACACATTCTAATGTTTCTGTAGTATTTGGCCGCAAATGTATTGTAGCGACATCTATGGCGTCACATAAGAACTGATCCTGCATCGCGCAATCAAAGCTCTCCGCGCGATTAGAACATAATACTCGTAGAACAGCCTGAATTCATCTATCGGGCAGCTGCCCATCAGATATAACACCCGTCTGGTCGGAGGATCCTACCTTTTCAACGGAGGTTTGCGGGACTTTACTCTTGTTCCGCCTACCTCCAAAGTATCAAGTCAAGCTTCTCGGCAAACTTCGCTGAGGTAGTCAACACTACAATAACATTCTCAGCTCCATCTCACCGAGATCGCGCCTGTTTCAATGATTCCACATATTGTCCAGTTGCGCAGACACTTGAGATACAAAACTAGACCAATTTTACATTATAATATCCACTATTAATCAAATTGCGAATAATTAAAACAGCCACTCGAAAAAATCCCGACAAAAAACTCAACTTCAACTATTAATGGCATTTGTGGGAAAGACACCACAATTTTGCCAATAAAGAAAAATAAAGAAAACATTTATTTGAGACTCGCACTGGACCAACAACAATAATATAAAAAGTAACTACTTAATCTATAAATACTTAACTTAAAATAAAAAAATAAAAGAAAACAATATTAAAAGATAAAAATAAAAGACCTGTGCGAGGGCAAAAAGGCTCCTATCTTAGCATATGCTGCGATATTTAACAAAAAAGTAAAAGTAATGCAGCGCTAGTATTCTGATAGGGCCTGGTGATGTCAGGGACACATTCACGGAACACAGAGACGGATAAGATAATATGTAGATAGTAAAAAAATAAAAAATATTACTAAACATATAAAAAAAATCTATTAAACTTCAAAAAAAGTGAAAAATATAAATACTATTAAACCATTCATACAATAACACGTGCAAAATGTTAATAGACCATCAAACGTTGGAGAGAAACGCGTGATTTCACATAAATATAAAACATGACATAAAATTAACAAGTCCCGTTGCCTAGCAACCGTCGCCCCCGTCGTCATAATTAGTGACGATGGGGGCGCCGCGCCAATTGCTCATTAGAACACCCTGTAATGCAGTATGTTAGAAGTCCCTGTAAGTTTATTAGCAGGCACATATTTGACATGCGCAGATTTAATAAGCTTCTTGTCGTTATTGTGTTTTATGGGGATTATTTTAATAATGGTGTGTAATTAATTACCTATGAGTGTGGTTGTCACTCAATTTGCTATATTTTCCGTGATGAAAAGTATACGTAATGTTTTATTGACATGAAGCGTTGACCCCTGAGTTTGGTGGTACCTGTGTTACAGAAGTCGGTGTCTTCATCCATCGATTGTCTGCTGCGCTGAGTGTCGCTGGTTCATTATCCGTACGGAACAACGATTTTTATGCCCTACAGATGATTGTTCCAGGTCTGAGTGTGATGTAAAAGCACCCACAATACAGGAGTAATTCCTAAAGTGGAGTAACGTTGTTTTTTAGGGTTCCGTACCTCAAAAGGAAAAAACGGAACCCTTATAGGATCGCTTTGTTGTCTGCCTGTCTTTCAAGACCCTTTATCTCGAGAACGCATGGAGGTATCGAGTTGAAATAAAAACCATATACTCAGGTCTGCAGTCCCTTGAAGCTGTGAAAACGAAAAAAAATATACGGCCATTTATGTCGCATAAAACGTCCATTTCGACACTCTCAAGGGAATAACAAAATTCATAGGGTACTTCCCGTTGACCTAGAATCCTGAAATTTGGCATGAAGCAAGGTCTCATAGCACAAGTATTGGAAAAAATCTGAAAACTGTAAATTTTTAGGTTACGTCACAAAATAAACTTTTTTTGCTATTCAGAAAAATCTTCGTAACACAATTCGGGAATTGAACTGTTTTTATAGGTACGTTTATACGGAACCATTAGTGCGCGAGTCCGACTTGCACTTGCCCGGTTTTTTTATTTTTAAGCCCTGGCAAAACATACTTCAAATTTTTTAAAATCTAACCTAAGCTTTGTTGATATTTTTTAAATATATTTTTTACCTTCTATTACATACTTGCTGCTGTCAGTGGCTTCGCCCGCGTGAAAATCGCATGGGAAGATACTCACTTACATACTCACTTTACATTTATTTGAAGTTTAGTAGAATTGATAATATTTTTATATTATCTTATCCGCCTCTGTGTTCCGTGAGTGTGTCCGTGGCATCACCAGGACCTATCAGAATACTAGCGCTGCGTTTTTAATATCGCAACATATGCTGAGATAGGAGCCTTTTTGGCCTCGCACAGGTCTTTTATTTTTATCTTTTATATTGTTTTCTTTTATTTTAAGTTAAGCGTTTATTTATAGGTTGAGTAGTTACTGTTTATTTTATTGTTGTTTGTCCTGTGCGAGTCTCAAAGAAGTGTTTTCTTTCTTTCTTTCTTTCACGGCATAAAAGTAAGTATCTTATGTGCTATTACGGGACATGGTCTACTAGTATACCAAGTTTCATCTAAATCCGTTGAACTGTTCAAGAGTGAAGAAGTAGCAAACTACACACACGCACTCACAAACGTTCGCCTGTATAATATTACTGTGATAAGGGTAATAACCAGAGGTCGGAATTAGGTATAGTTATTTATGTACTTGCATCGAATTGTTGATATTAATATGGATCTTCTCGGGATATTTAATAAAAATCCCGTGTTTCCAACAATATTACAAACAAATATTAATAGACACCTCAGCACCCCTAGCCAAGTTAATAATGTGCAATCGTTAACGCTAGTCGAAAACGAATCAAATGTATGGGAATGACATCATCTTAACGTAAAGTCACGTGGTCAGAACAAACGAATAGAAAATTCGTAGCCAAGTTAGATAGAATGAATTGTTATCGTTTCTACAATGTTCAACGCTACATCCTTTGTTACACAAACGCTACATTGTAGAACGAGCGAACGACTCAGCCCCCCTAGTCAAGTTACAATCGTATCGTTTACGCCAAACGCTTCGAGTAGACCACGCCTCCAATTCATTTGTTCGGACCACGTGACTGAGCGTTGAGCTGACGTCAGAACAAAGGAATCTTAGGCGTGGCCTACTCGAAGCGTTCAGCGCGAACGATAGGATTGTAACTTGGCTAGGAGGGCAGATATAGATTAGACAAATAAAACATGGATAATTAACATACAATTTTTATTAATATTTTTCATTGAAAAAGATCTTTCTACGTCAACTGAGGTAAGGTTAACAAATTTATACACTTCCTCCACCTCGTCATCAATGCAGAAAGACATATTTTCAGCTATATTTCTGATAGTGTCATAAAAAAAATCTGCTCTTTAAAATTAATCTCGGGATTAGACGCAGATCCACTTTACTGTTTCGCTGTATGAAATCGGTATAAGTACATAAATAACTCTACCTAATTCCGTACCTCTGGTAATAACCAGTGACTTCTTTTTTATATTATATAAACCAGTGCTTGACTGTGATCCATTGAACCATCTGATGGTTAGCAGTGATACAATCGTTGATGTTGAGGAGCGCTAGTTTATTAAGAGCCTATTCACTCTGGCCTTGAAGACGTTTAAACTTATAATTAGATGGGAATACCACAGCATGCAATTTGATCCAATCCTTCGATGTACGCGGTATAAACGACGAGGTACACGTAAGCTAGAACTACATTAGACCGACGCACACGTATAACACGCCTGCCCCCTAGCCAAGTTACAAACATATCGTTCGCGCCGAACGCCTCGAGTAGGCCACGCCTCCGATTCTTTTGTTCTGGCGTCATCTCAACGCTCAATCACGTGGTCAGAACAAAAGAATCGGAGGCGCGGCCTACTCGAGGCGTTCGTCGCGAACGAAACGATTTTAACTTGGCTAGGGGGGCTGCTTTGTACGTAGAACGACGTCGCGTAGCGTAGATCAAGTGTAGCTCTACAAGTCTAGTTTCCATATAAAATTTATGAACACCAATGCGCCCAGATCAGCGTGGTGTGCGCAATGTAGTTATAGCTCTAGGCTCGCCCTAACTTGACACAGCTGTTAGAAATCTATATAATTCGCGGCTTTTCTCTATTATATATAGCATGCAATATATATTTTTAGATACATCTAAACCTTTCTCACTTTGTCTATTGATGAAAACCACTCGAAAATTAGTTCTGTGGTGTTTGAGTTTATGACGAACAGATAGACAAACAGACACGTAGATATAGTGGAGGACTTTGTTTCATAATATGTGTAGTATGAGGGCAAGGATAATGGCCTCCTAAATGTAAACCCTCAAAGCTCAAGTAACCCGATACAAAATAATAACATGTTACTAATATCGAAAGGAAACCTTTTGTAAACTAACAAAGGGTAGCTTTTACGGCAGCATGAGGGGTTGATACAAACAAAAACCTCTTAGAAAAATAAACCGGCGTGGTCTACAAAGGCAGCCAATTCCAGTCTTATTTCCATTAAGTAAGATGTTGAGCGGAACCCTTTGGCAACAATTACTACCGAGAATTAGGGTTCTTTCGTTGCTTTTTTAGTAAATTGCTGCTGTGAATTTAATTGTTTTTGGAACGTGTTGATCGTGTTTTGTTTTAATTGATTAAATAATCTTTTTAGCCTGAAATAGCAGCCATTGTATCTTTTCGTGGGAACTCGAACAGTATGTGGTTTTTTTTTTATTAGTAAAACACTTTTATGGATGAAGATACGTGTCGATGTTGAGAAGGCACGACTTATGTCTTTATTTCTATTTTTGAAATGAATAAAATTAAGGAAAAATTGAGAAAATAAAAGAAAAACTATTCATTTGCCGTCAGTCCCCCTAATTCACATCATCATCATAATTTCAGCCGAAAGTCGTCCACTGTTGGACATAGGCCTCCCCTAAGCGTCGCCACAACGATCGGTCCTACGCGTCTCGCATCCATCGGATTCCCGTAACCCTCTCCAGGTTATCGGTCCACCTTGTGGTTGTCATTCTACGCTGCGTCTTCCGGTACGAGAACCTCTCCAGAACTTTTTCCTTGTATGGTCCCTTGGGATATTTTCCAACTTTAAGGCGGGTGAAACCGCTGTAAAAAGTTGTGTAAAAAAAATAATAACCTTTACTAAGAGATTACAAACAAACAGGAAGACAATTTTAAATCTGTTATATTTATTAGAAAACTTGTCAAGTCTTTAGAATTAACTTTAAATTATATTTTTAAAGCTTGTTTCGCCGTGCTTTGTTTTAAGTTTCATAAAAATTTAACGTCATTAATAACTTCAAATTGGCCTTTTGTAAGATGAACTCGTAAAGATTTTTATTTTTTTAGCCGTTGTAAATGTATGAATAAATAAATAAGTACTTATATATAACATGTATATGTCGTGGCCAGATCTTAGAAATTGATCACTTCATGATATGGCCAAGTAAAACTGGCCAGATCATTTTAAACGTTAAAGTTTTATGATATGTCAATCCTCGTTTGGCCTACTTTCTTTAGACCTTTATTATCGTAGTAATCCTACATCAATGATATGGCCAAATGAGGATTGACATATCATGAAATGTTAACGTTTAAACGTTCTGGCTAGCTTTAGTTGGCCATATCATAAAGTGATCAATTCTAAGATTTGGCCACGACATATACGAATATGCGTATAATTATCCTGAAAGTAGAATGGTCTGAATCGTGTACTGATGAATCAATTTTAGCTATTTATAAAACAAGTCTTCAAGGCTAGAGTAAATAGGTTAAGCAATAAAATAATAATCAATAATTATTTTAGGATAACGACTTAAAGAGTGCGCTACCGGTAAAATGATAAAGTATAGATTTTACTACATAATTTTAATTTATTATTCGGGATATTTACCCAAAGTAAAAAGTAAGTGGCATAGAGACCTTCTAGTATCCTGTGATTTAAATATCATGTTACTCTGGGATTTTAGAGGAGGTATTATAAAGTCTATGTTACTTACTTAATTGACAGACCTGTTGGTCTAGTGGTCAGTAGACCTGGATGCTATGCCGAATGTCGTGGGTTCGATTTCCATCCAGGACGAACGTTTGTGTGATGAGCGTGATTATTTGTTCTGTGTCTGGGTGTAATTTGGCTATAATAGATATGTATATATTTAGACATACGAGTATATAAAAATCTTTATCAGTTTTCTAGTACTCATGTCACAAGCTCTGATTAGTTTGGGACTAGATGGCGTTGTGTGATACTTGTGGAATATTATTATTATATTATTTCATGGAACCTTAGGTAAATATACTCACCTTCCGAGCTCCGTTGAATAAAGATAAACTATAGGTAAAAAATAACAGTTTAATATACATACAATACCACCAAGGCTTTCCTGCGAATAAGCGTTCAAGAGTCCTCGCAGTAACGTGCCATCTAAGCATAACTGTATTACCCTCCCAAGGGGGTAATAGGAACATGGTGCGAACCCCAAAGACGAGCAATAAAAACGAACGTGCGAACAGCCAAGAGGGTGACAGGAAGTGACAGGTGCCACTTTAGGGAACCAATGCGGACGTGATGTGGTTGGTGTGTGTCTAGGATCTTCTGTAAACTCTTTGTACAAGGCAGATAAAAGAATCTAAATAAATATAGTAAATATGGTGTGTTCTTTTGTTTTGTGAACGTAAGAGACGGTGACGGGACGGGAAAGGTAACGGGGCCCCTTCTACTTGTTGATGGTGATCACCGAGGTGGTTTTAGTGAGGTAAAAATCCCACACTCCCCGGACTTATCCCCAAAGTCCAGGCGCCTTTTGAAGGTTTCCCCTCGAACACAAAAAAAAAGTGGCTTGCTTAAGAGCATTACTCCAGAGCGGCGCGCTTCGATTTTAGGTAAATTTACTCACACTGCTTTACAGTTAACGTGCACACAGCTGTCTGTATTGGAGTGCATTATAACCGCGTGTCGTACACCGCATTGATAATTTTGATACTTTGCCAACGTTTTTAGTAAGTATGAAATTGTCAGTATGAATCGTCTATTATATAGTAATTCTAAATAATTCATTGTAAATTAAATAAATAAGTTTTTAGAAAAATTATTATGCCATGTCTAAGAACGTAAATGAGTTCAATTACTAGGTCTAAACAAAAACAAAAATGCCCCATATTTGATCGTAAACTAACTTGTTTAATATCTCGATAAAATTGCTAAATATGACAGTTTTGAGTTTACTTTTCTTGAATGAAAACTTACAGCAATCGTGTTTTTTTTTGCGGCCATGCATTAATCAATGTTATATTTTTTTTTAAAGTAAAATTGTCGTAAGTTTATCATACAGGGTTTTACTACTATCTCGTATCTACGTAGACCATCGACCGCTAGTTTTAAAAACGGCTTGGATAAGAACTGTTCTAATGGGAAAACGATACGACTATTTGAAAATGTTTTTGGACCATACACTAGATTATGAAATTCCCAATAATATGTTGTCAATATCTTATCTAGAAATTAAAGACATTATTGTTATATTGTCCATCGGAAATCATTGATTTAGACTTCCGCGTGGTTTTAACGGATGAATGCTCTTAAGATCGCGGTCCGCGTCTACCCGTTTGTTAAGGATCGTGCTTGAGTTGTCGACAGCGCGTAGTGTTCCACGCGTGCCTCAGAAAGAGGTTAGCAAAGTCGTAGGGGCCCAGCAAGGCCGATGACTGCTAACTTAAAGGGAATTTCTGAAAAGAAAACCTATGATCCTAGAACACAAAGGGCACTGAAGGAAACAGGTGTGGTTTTAGACAATAGGTAAAATTCTGACACGTCCTCTCGCTCCGCTCTAGAGCATGAGAAGTTATTGGATAATTTCCTAACTCAAAAAAAGGTCGCTTGTTTAGCGTGTCCAGTGATAGGCGTGAAGGTAATGATGGTGGCTTTGGACATCCATTTGAGTGTGTTGGATCTACACGCTACTCCACAGGCGACTGGCTAGGGCCTATTCTGAGCAAACCGCCTTGTTTTCGAGGGTGGGATATCAGAAAAGAACTTGTCACCGCTTACTAAAACCCACCCGTCTTCCTTTATTTGCCATTTGCATTCCAGAGCCCCGATAACTCTATCCAATAACCCATCAATAGGTTTGAAACAATTTTTTTTTAAATTGTTGTAAACTAGTGCTTGACTGCGAACCCACCTGATGTTAAGCAGTGATACAATCCTTGATGGGGAAGTGCACTAGTTTATTAAGAACCTATTCACTCTAGCCTAGACGAAACCTAAATAATAACCAAATAATTGAGGTAAATTTCAAATTATTTTTTTTTGTTTTTCGAACATCGTGGTCCAATGGTTAGTATGCATAAGATTTAAAAACTATTGTTAGTAATCAAAAAAAGTTATCAATGAAAATATTTTTTACATAGCAAGCTTTTATAGCGCGGTATATACCTATATTATAATTAGTTATCATCAAGATCATTCAAAAAAGTTCAAACAAGATAGCATGATCTGAATTCCTATGGCCAGATAAGCTCCATTTTATAATAATTTTGCATTGTTATCTGGTTTACACATGCATGCATAATTTCAGCTCAATTGGTAACCGGGAAATGGATAAAATTTAATTTGCAAGAATTGATTACAGACAAACATATTGGGACAGGAAAAACTGAATAAAAGCTTGTAATAAACTCACACAAAGACAATAACTATTTCTAAATTATATCTCCGCAGGGCCAGGAAACAGTAAAAAAAGCCCCTGACACTCATAAATGACCCTGTGCTGAGACACTCTGCCCCGTCCAGATAACCAATGGAGAAATATCTCCCGAATTGATCATCAACAACAACTTACGAAAGGGCAATGGAAAGGGCTATGCTCGGAGTTTCCTTGCGTGATCGAATCAGGAATGAGGATATCCGCAGGAGAACCAAGGTCACCGGCATAGCACGAAGAATCGCCAAACTTAAGTGGCAATGGGCAGGGCACATTGCTCGCAGAACGGATGGCCGTTGGGGCCGAAAGGTTCTGGAATGGCGACCACGTACCGGAAGACGTAGTGTTGGAAGGCCTCCTACAAGGTGGACCGATGACTTGGTAACGGTTGCGGGAGTCCGATGGATGCGAGACGCACAGGACCATTCATTGTGGTGACAATTGGGGGAGGCCTATGTCCAGCAGTAGACGTCTTTCGGCTGAAATGAAGATGATGATGAATTGATCATCAGACGAACGAAATGTCTCAACACAGCTATGGTTTTCAGAGTGCTGTTGTGACTTCCCGCACCCTCCTCATAGGCTCCTTAAAACCTCGGTTAGAATGGTTACAAAACCTTTTTGCAAACTAGTTTGTTAACCCAACACCCCTCTCACTATATCTCTCTTGCACCGATAATAAAATGCCTCGGAACAGTGTTTTCCTTCTCAAAAGCAATAAAATAAATTCCGTTGGACGATCATCTAATTTCAATGAAAGCTTTTGCTGCAGTAAATCTGCCGCGTTTGTTTGTTTAATGGTAGGTAGATGCAGAAGGCTAATTTGCATCAGCCTTGAACTTGAGGGAACTTAATCCTAGCATAAGAAGTTTCCTATTTACTATTCCAGGACAAAAAACTACTGACCAAATTTCGATGAAATTTCACGTTAATATAGCTTTATTTACATCATTATTACGCATAGACTATAATTTATAAAGAGGGGAAAGGTGCTAATTCTAAGCGAGCAGTGTCGCGGGCAGCGGCTAGTTATAATTATTAGATAAAGTAGTGAAATCTCGATATTCTGGCATGACAGGGATACAACACAACACAATTGTGCTTCTATACAGCTGGACCATAAATGATATACATTAGGGAGGTACAAGAAAATTATAGGACTCTGAAAATCTTCAGATATCCTACCCAAAAATGATGAAATTTGGTAAAATCGGGTCAGTCAGAAGATGTTAGTAACTAGTAGAAAGCCGGAGGTCATGAAACGCTTGTAACGAAACCATAGCGCGATTCAGGAAATGGTACAACGCCATCTATCGAGCACAGGGGAAACTATGAGCCCCCAATTTTTATAGGATTTATTTTATTAACAAACCATTTTAGTTGTTGACGTATAGATAGCTAATAATGATTATATTTTTTAATGTTTATTCATGTATATGAACATTTTGTTGGTACACAGTTAAATAAATATTTTGTAACAAATAATTTTGGGCAAAATGGTTTCATGACACGTGATTTTTTTTTTAAGTTTTGAAAGTGAAATTCTAACAAACCGCCTATTAAAAATTTATCGTTTAATTTGAATATTGTTTTTGTATTTAGAACACAGACGGTTTGATCACAAAATAATTTACAGGCATAGCATTTGTGATATACCATTTATTTACAATGTTATTGTTGGGATAGTTCAAGTATTTGCAACAATAATCTCGACAGTGTATAAATCGATGTACCAGTAAATGTCACTTTCATCATCATCATTATCATCATTTTAGTGGAAAGACTTCCACAGTTGGACATGTCTTTCTCGAGTGTGATGAACGGTCCTGTACGTTTCGCATCCATCGGATTCATCCCGCGACCCTCACCAGGTCATCGGTCCACTTTGTAGGAGGCCTTCCAACGCTGCATCTTCCGGTACGTGGTCACCACTCCAGAATCTTTCGGCCCCATCGACCATCTGTTCTGCGAGCAATGTGCCCTGCCCACTGCCATTTAAATTTGGTAATTCTTCATGTTATGTAGGTAACCTTGTCTCTGTTTGAGTCATAAAAAGATGATATAAGATTTATACACGTTTTTACTAACACAAGTAAAGACAAAGCAGGATACTCTGTAATAATTGGTCCACATCGGCTGTATGAAGGGCCCAGAAAAATTTACGAAACTTAATACCTGCCTGTCTGTTGGAGTTTGGTAAATTTTTGTGGGATTTCTTCAAATGAAGTTCAGTGACTGTTTTATTTATTCGAAAATTGGTTCTTAATGGATATTGTGATGTAAAATTGCTGTTGTTTTGTATCTCAAGTGACTGCGCAACGAAATGATTCCGAGGTGTTTTTTTTAATAGATATAAACTAGTGCACCTAATGGTAAGCAGTGATGCAATTGTTGATGGTGAGGCGCGATGGTTAGGCGCACTAGTTTATTAAGAGCCTATTCACTCTAGTCTTGAAGACACCCAGATTACTATCGGTCGGGAAGAACGCAGTAGGAGCACCTGCGCAATTGTCTTCTTCTACAAGTATGCTCTGCATAGGGGATTATTTGTGATGCCTATTGTGTGGAGATATTTATTCAGTGATCAGTGTCTGATTGACTGGTAGAATTTTAACACATTGCCTACCTATTAAAGTGTTTTTCTTTATTATTAAATCAGATCTAGAATCGCTTTACATACCAACCGTTGTGAATAAAACTCGAACGAAGCGAAATTTTACATAGTATCTTACGAGAATTTAAAACAACCTCAGGCTTATTTGAAAATTTTCCACAAAGCACTGTAAAAAAACCTTCAATTTCAAAGGATTAAAACTGAATTTTGTAAGCGGCCGTGAGCCTGAAAACGTATTTTAAATTCTGTTTCATTAGATGCCAACAAAAGTGTTATTCTACATGATATACATGTAAATTTTTATGTATATTTTTTATACTTAGTTGAGAGTCGCGTGAATTCGATGGATGTGAGATGCACACGACCGTTGGCAACACTTGGGGGAGGGCTATGCTCAGCACTGAACGTCTTTTGGCTTAAATGATGATGATGTAAATAATATAACCTAACGATTTGATGGGGTGTGCAATCATCGAATAACTTCTACCGCTCTGGACGGAGCGAGACTGATTGTTAGACTTTTGTTGATTTAAACCTAGCCTTGAGTTACCAGTTTCTTGCCGAAGAAGTCAACTCAGTGTCGGGAGTCGTAAGGCAATTTCTGGTAACCTTAGGCGCGGGCTTACAGACGACGAGCAATGTCTAGCTCATCGTCCGCCCATCCGAAAAGGACCAGGCTCGAATCGAAGGCGCGTAGGGTTCCACACGCGCCTCAAGGAGATGTCAGGAAAACTTGAGGCACAGCTGGCCGGAATTAAATGCACAGATATTCACGAAACTATACGCTTTGACAGTTTAGTTTAGGTCTTAAAATGGATCGCATTAAGAGCTCGTGGTAAGGCCTCAGGTACTGTCTAACTGTTTTATAGTTTATTTTTGTCGTCTACGAGTTGCTTGAACAAAACAATCGAAGGTTTTTGAGATACTTGATGTCTGCAACGCAAAAGCCAACCAAGGACACGGGGGACACGACCTCTCGTTCCACCCTAGAGCGTAAGAAGTTAAGTTTCTTGCCCAAATAAATTCATCCTTATCCTCGTGTATCAGCCCTTATATAATCTCCTTAACGACATCTCCCACCGATTCTATGTAGAAAATCGTCAGACCGAAACGAAACAAAGTGGTATCAATATTCTCGATATTAAAAAATGCCATTTGAAAAATGTGTTTCCGTGTAACCGCGGATGTATGCTGAAACCTTTTCGGTGTTGGCACGTCGTCACGCGTCACGCTACAGAGAGCATAGACTAAGGAATTGTCGTGCTGGCAGCTTCTAGCTACACCTACTCATCTTGTGTTCTTTAGCATAGCAGGTTTAATTCTTTAGCATAGCAGGTTTAATTCTTTAGCATAGCAGGTTTAATTCTTTAGCATAGCAGGTTTAAATCTTTAGCATAGCAGGTTTAATTCTTTAGCATAGCAGGTTTAATTCTTTAGCATAGCAGGTTTAATTCTTTAGCATAGCAGGTTTAATTCTTTAGCATAGCAGGTTTAATCCTTTAGCATAGCAGGTTTAATCCTTTAGCATAGCAGGTTTAATTCTTTAGCATAGCAGGTTTAATTCTTTAGCATAGAAGGTTTAATTCTTTAGCATAGAAGGTTTAATTCTTTAGCATAGCAGGTTTAATTTTTTAGCATAGAAGGTTTAATTCTTTAGCATAGCAGGTTTAATTTTTTATCACACCAAACTAACTCGAGCAAAGAATGCACTTTGCTCGAGTCAGTTTGGTGTGATAACTTACGATGCCATCTACGATTTTAAATATGCATTCAACACCGTAGCTGGCGCTACGAGTGTCAAATCAAAATTTTGCGTGGTACAAGATTATGCGTTACGAGCTTTTCTTTTCAGAAATAGAATAAAACAAAAATTTACATAAAATTGCATGCCGTTACCTCGTCGGGGCGATCAGCGGCTGCGATCTCTCGCGCCGGGTCTTGGTACAGGCCATGGTCCGGAGCGAGGAGGAGTGGCAGGTGGTCGCCTCCTTTTGCGAAGCAGTAATGCTAGCAAAGGAGTAGGCCGCGCGTGTGAGGCAACGGTCTTCACAACCCAACCGCCGCTGAAATTCCGTTTTCGATTTCTGGCCACTGCTGGCGCGGGCTTGCGGACGGCGAGCAATGGGTAGCTTGTCGTCCGACCGCTCGGTAACCGCCCGGTAACAGTCCGGACCGAGCCCAAGTCGTCAGCGGCGCGTATTTTCCATGAGCGCCTCAAGGAGATGTCAAACCCCAGGGGGACCAGCAGGGTCGAAACCTACTGGGACCAAAGGTCTGATTCTGAAAGAAAGACTCGGCTCTGGTACGAAAGGCAACGAAGGAAGAGGAGTGAGTTTTTAGTCAGTAAAAGTCTGACACTATCTCCCGCTCCGCCCAAAAGAGGGGGAGATGTCCTAAGATGATTTTCCCACCGAAAACAAATTAAAAAAAAGCCATCAATATTTAAAAATAAAGAAGAAGAAGTATTGGCAATACCTTCTCAGACAGCAAGTGCTGAAGCCTCTTAACTCTATGGATTCAAGAAGAGCGTGTCAATCGAAATCTCATAAAACAGGCACCAAGGGATGTGGCAGCTTAGTAAGCAGTTTTGGTACATGTCATTCGTTTATGTTATTGAACAAGTATTGTCAAGAGGTTGTGGGACGCAGGGTGGGTGGCAATAGGAGGTCTGTGGGTTGGATTTATCGCGGCCCTAGAACGCAAAGAGCAACTGAAGGAATATGGGGAGTTTTAGTCAAAGAAAGAAACACAGAAAGAAAGAAAATATGTTTATTTGGCACACAATTAACAAACAAGTATTGAAAACTTAAATTCTTCTTCTTCCTGCCCTTATTCCTTATTACTTGGGGTAGGCGCAACACGTTTTTTTTACTTCCATTCTATCCTGTCACCCGTCACACTATCACTAACTCCCTTTTCTTTCATATCACTCCTCACATTATCCATCCATCTTTTCTTTGGCTTCCCTCTCCCTCTCTATCCATCTACATCTATATTCAGAACTTTTTTAGTAACATGCGTTTCATCCCTCCTCATCACATGATCATACCAAGACAAACGATTGCCTTTCAACTCTTCCGTCACTGGCGCCACTTTCAAACTTCCTCTAATACACTCATTTCGCACTTTATGCATTCTCATCACACCACACTCACCTCATTCAACATTCTCATCTCCGCTACATGCAATCTTTTTAATTCAATCTTTTTTATTGAAAACTTGAATTAAACATTAAAAAAAAGCAACAGTAACAATGTGTGTCACTGCTGCACCAAAATAGGTTCAGTTCAGCATAATGCCAGACAACTAGCAGTTGCCTGACGATGGTTTTCGACTGATGCTTTGAGTGTAGGTACGAATGAAAATCAGTCATGACTGGCCTGTTGGTCTAGTGGTTAGTGGCCCTGACTGCTATGCCGGAGGTCGTGGGTTCGATTCCCACCCAGGACAAATGTTTGTGTGATGAGCACGATCATTTATTCTGTGTCTGGGTGTATTTTATCTATATATGTATGTATTAAGAAATATTTAAATATGTTTATCAGTTGTCTAGTACTCATAACTCAAGCTCTGCTTAGCTTGGGACTAGACAGCGTCATGTGATAGTTGTGGAATATTAATATTATTATATTATATAGTTGTACGAAGAAGTCTGACACTCCTCTTGCTCCAAGAAGAGTGAGAGGAGATTTTTGATGATTTTCAAATAAAAAAATGGGTGACAATGGAAAGGATTAATTAGCTCGATTTTGGATATTATTAAAATCTTATTGCAGGCATCGACAAATTTGTGGCCAAGATGATGTAACATTGCCTATAAATCATCTAAAATAATATTAAATACTGGCTTCCGTGGTTTCGGAAGGGTGAATAATTTACAAAATGGAAAACTTACACTAAAACAAATACCTATAATTGTCGGCCGTATCGCGTTCTGAAAGAAAGAAAGAAAAACATTTTATTTGGCGGAACTAGGCACAAATTGAGTGAAAAAGTGAGAGAAATATGCGCCACATCAGCGCAAAACGGCAGAACGCTCAGCATAATGCCGTGACCACACGCAAAATGCGATGAGTCTACGGCGCTGGTTTTCAGCGTGGGCCGGTAACGATATCGACATAGAGACGTCGGCACGGTATTGTGTGCTAATAGATTTGAATAAAATAGATAAATAAAAATACTTTATAGGGAAAGGAAAAAAAAATTCTGCAATGTTTTGTTATACAAAAACCCACATGATTGGCTCAACAAAAATATAACCTGAATAAAAGCTACGAAAAGAATTTCTACAACAATGAGCAATGGAATTTGAAGTATTGTTGGCCGTGAAACTGAATCGCGTCCCTCGGGAAATCTGCAGTTTAAATTAACTTGTCTTACAGCCTGTGTAGAGTAATAAACACTTGTATTTCATGAGGTTATTATATTATAGGAGAGAGGGAAGGTAATAGCGGAGGAGGTCGTGCCTAAGTACTGCGCGTGCTATCTAATACTTAATGGATTACTTTTCCATTTCTTTAATTTTAATTTCTGGCAGTTTTGAGTACTTTATGCGGCCTACCTAAATGTCCTTTCTTTGGTATTACTCATCAAGTCGTTGAGTTCCTTAGTAGGCCTGCCCCCCTAGCCAAGTTACGACCGTTTCGTTTTGATTCTCTTTTCGTCGATCACCTCTGATTCCTTTGTTCTGACTTCATGTCAACGCTCAGTCAAGTGTCAGATCAAAGGAATAGGAGGCGTGGCTGACTCGAGGCGATCAACGAAAAGAATATCGAAACGAAACGATTGTGACTTCGCTAGGGGGGCTGAGTTGAGCTATACGAATACTTGCACTGACTGGACAGGTCCACTCAAATCTGTGTGGTTCTTGAAAAAAATTGAAGTGTAAAAGAGTTTTTTTTAGAAACCTATTTGCAAAATAAATATAATTTATCATTTATACCAGATATGAAGGCAATTTACATCAGCCCCCAAGAGCTCGTCCAGGCGCTGGTACTGGCCATGGTCCAGAGCGAGGAGGAATGGCAGACAGCCACCTCCATCTGCGAAGCAGTAATGCTAGAGAAGGAAGCGGCCGCACGCGCTAGGCAACGGCCCTCACGCCCCAGTCGCCGGGGTCCCGATCCCAATTTCCAGCCACCATAGGCGTAGGCTTGCGGACGGCGATCAATGGGTAGCTCGCCGTCCGACCGTCCGGTAACCGTCCGGACCGAGCCCGAGTCGTCAACGGCACGTAGTGTTCCACGCGCGCCTTATGGAGATGTCAGCACAACCGTACAGGCTCAGTAGAGTCGAAGTCAATTGGGGCCATGGGTTCGCTTCTGAAGGAAAACCTGGAGCCTTGGAACGCAAGACAAAGTAGGAATATTGGAGCAGGAATACTGATTAAGATATCTGACACGCCCTCGCGTTCTACCCAAGAGCGTAAGAAGTCATTGGATTCCCTGTTGTTGCCTTTTATGTTTTGAGTTTTCCAATACCGCGGTGACTCTTTCGAACAGTTCCACAGCTCCATTATACTTTTTTTAGGGGTGGGAAATTGTTAAATGACTTCTCCCACTCTAGCCTGGAGCGACGACAAAAACTTTTTGCGTTCTTGGGTCACGGTAATTCTTTCAAATGTTCCCACAAGGTTAGTGTTGCTTAACTTGATAAATTGATTCATGGGGCGGTTTTTATTTGACCTTTAATCCCTCGAATGAAACAAACCTGTGACCTTCGAAACCTACAAACTCTAGTGCAGGTCGTAATCGTTAAGCAGGTACCGAAATGCAGGGATGTTATGTTATAGATATTATGTAATTTCAGATTCGGATACGGTTTTTACTATTTATTTTTTTGGGTGCGTAAATCATCTAATGACATATCTCGGTCTTGGGCGGAGCGGGAGGTAGTGACAAACCTTTACTGACTAAAAACCCACTCCTGTTCCTTCTTTGCCTTCTTCCCAGGGCCCTGGGTTTCACTTTCACACTACCCGTGGCCCCAGTAGGCTTCGACCCTGCTGGGCCCCTACGATTTGCTGACATCTCTGTATTGTCAAAATTTAATTTAAATAATTTATTCTAAATAAAATCAAATAATAGAAATTCGTGCAAGTACTGGGCGCACATAAGCAGTAAGAAGTGAACTAGTGAGCGACGAGAGCCAACTACGTCAGCTATCTCCGCGCATCAACTGTGTGAGTAATTAGCTAATTAGCCAATAAATTCAAAACCACACCCTCGACGCTAATCACCCACGCGCTCATTGCGCGCACGACGCTACGGTCGCTGCCCACCATTCGTAAGTGCGTGCGCGCTGGAGGCGTAGCAACTGCCAGATACCAGGCCACCAGGCGCACTTATTCAAGTTAAGTAAACATGTCACTTCGACGAACTCCGCCGCAGATTGCGAAGTCCTCGGAACCTATGCCCTCCCCATACCGCAGTGATTCTGAACCAAGTATTCCCACCTGCGATTTTGATAAAGATCTTGACGATCTCTCTAAAAATGTATGTATGCGAGCACCAAAACGTAAATTTGATCATGAATATAAAGCGGAGTGGAAATCTTTCAAAACCGAAATAATGAGTACGTTAAATTCTTGGTCTGAAACTCAAAATAATAAAATTGACCAAATACTTACTAGCGTAAGTGAGATACGGGAGGAATATCGCGAGCTGAAGAAATCAGTTGAGTTTAATTCTGGCAAGTTTGATGAAATAATTGCAAACATATCTAAACTGGAAAATGAACGTCGCGACCAACAAAAATACATTCAAACACTCGAAAACAAACTAGAATATATGGAGAGAAGTTTAAAATGCTCAACTGTCGAGATACGAAACATCCCTAAGAGCGAACACAAAGAGACCACCAAAGATCTGATAAGCACAGTGAAAAAATTAGGGAAAACTGTTAACATAGACATTGAAGCAACAGGGATCCGAGACATTTACCGAGTTAACACCAAATCTGACAGTTATAAGCCCATTATCGTCGAATTAACTAGCAAAATTGTAAAGGAGAACATCATAACTGCCGTCAAAAAGTTCAACCATGAAAATAAAACTGGTAAATTAAACACTACCCACTTACAAATAAAAGGACCGCAGACTCCGATATACGTAGCAGAAACCCTAACGGCAAACGCAAGGAAGCTTTTTTATTTATGCAGAGAATTTGCCAAACAACACAAATACTCGTTCTGCTGGGTATCGCATGGACGGATATTCCTACGAAAAGCTGAAGGGCAGAAGCAAATTCTAGTGGACAGTGAATCTGATCTCAATAACCTTAAAAAACAATGACTATTTACTGTAATTGTTAAATCTAAGTACAGCATGCAATGTTTTATATTTAAGTCTTTTTTAGTTTTAACTTTTGTCTTTTTTTGTTTACCTTCTTTTTTTGCTTTAATAACAAACTACCAACAGCGCCTGCACTTTCTGAATACTTATATTGCGGCAGTAACACACTACGGCGCAAATGATTGCTCAGACTTTCACAACACTCAAAACATAAACACACAATTGACACAAACTATTTACAAGCATATATACACATACAATGAAAAGTTTGAATTTATGCTTTTAATAGCCTTCAGTTCTTACTATCAAATGGAAACCACATCAATACTGATGCCACAGCTGCAAGTACATAACTTCAGACGGTCATATAGCTGGTACCTCAGGTTCTCTCGTAACAAAATTCGATAATTCCGACTTGATTATAATTGATGACCTTGACGCCACGGGTAGTGCTGATTGCACGCAGCTTACGGATTCATCTCAATGTTCTCTTATTTTAAATAAGACCACGAGTTTGAATCCCATTTGTATTCTTTGTTTGAATATTCACAGTATATACTGTAACTTTGATTTGCTGCTCTCGTTTTTAGCAACCATCAATACAACAGTAGATATCATAGTACTAACTGAGTGTTGGACAAAAAAAGGAGTTGCACCTCCCAGCCTAAATGACTATAACGTGTACTACACTAAGAACGCCCTGAGCCAGAATGACGGTATAGTAGCATACGTTCGAACAGAAATCAGTGTTGTTGCTTCTGAGCCAAGCATGTTGGAGGGTAATTGTTTGCAATTGGACACGGCTCGGCATAGTATAATTTGCTCTTATCGTCCTCCTAGCTACAAAAACCCGCAACTCTACCTAACATCACTTGACGAGATTCTTAATGGGATTCGTAACAGGGAAGTAGTCTTTACTGGGGACATCAATATCAATACGTTGCCTTGTGGCGTAAATAACAGTCATGCAAATGACTATATGTGTATCATGGCATCCCATGGCTTACAACAGGGCATAATATACCCAACTAGAGTCAACACCTGCCTGGACCATTTTATGGTAAGATCAAAAGAACGATGGCAAACAATCGTCTTTCCAGAGCTAACAGACCATAGTCCTATTCTATTGTGTATTGGGCACGCAGGATTACCTAAAAGTAAACTGGTGTATCGAAGTACAAAACTAGATTATGCTACCGCACATTTAAAGCTAAAAGAAGTGGACTGGTCTGAATTTTATAAGCTAGATGATGCTAACGTCGCCGCGGAGTACTTGGTTGAGACGATCCAGGGTATTGTGAGTAATTGTACAAGTATCTCCTCCAGACCTAAAAGAAAAGCCCCACTGAAGCCATGGATTACTGTAGGCGTTGTTCGAAGTATCCGTAAAAGAGACAAGCTTCATCAAAAATCAAAAAAACAACCCGAAAACGAACAGCTGCACCAGATATACACTAACTACAGAAATTCATGCAATAAAATTATTAAATCATTAAAATCTCAATACTACCGTGCGGAACTGGAAATTAATAGTAATAATATCAAAAAAACCTGGAGTATCATAAAGGACATCTGCAATATGAAAAAAAGTAATGATACACCTAAAGAACTACTGCATATAGACAGCACACCAATTAGATCGCTGAATCAGGTAAACAAGTACTTTACTTCTATTGGTAATGAGCTAGCTGTTGCCACTCTCCGAAGGTTAAACAAAACTGAAGCCGAATTAGCTACCACACCAGATACAAACACAACGCCAACCAACATGTTTTTCACGCCTACAGACGCAACAGAAATAGGCAGCATTATTGCATCTCTGAAAATAAATAGTGCACCTGGCCCCGATAATATTTCTAGTAGGTTAATCAAGTTAGCTAAAGACGTACTGGCAGAACCTATCAGCTACCTTTGTAATCTAAGCTTGGGACTCGGCACTTTTCCCAACATTTTTAAACAGGCAATAGTTACACCTATACACAAAGCTGATGATAAGAAACGACCTTCAAATTATAGGCCCATCTCGCTGCTCTCGTGTGTATCGAAGGTTCTTGAGAAGCTAGTAACAAAAAAACTCGTCAGCTACTTGGAGAAAAACCAGTTGTTAAGCGATCGCCAATTTGGATTTCGAAAGGGAATATCTACAAATGATGCCTTACTAAAGTTGACATCAATTATTACACAGTATGTCGATGCAGGAGAGAAAGTAATTGGTGTTTTCCTCGACTTAAAAAAAGCATTCGATACTGTATCGATTCCTATACTTCTAGCAAAACTATGCAGTATGGGTATAAGGGGACACGTCCTTCAGTGGTTCCAGGACTATCTGGCGGGTAGGAAACAGCGTGTCAGGGTAGGAAACCACTTCAGTGATGCTGCAACTTGCACATTTGGCATTCCGCAAGGAAGTACGACTGGCCCAGCTCTCTTTTTGGCTTACATAAACAGTCTAGCGGAGATTGCCATTCCCAACGCGGAAATTATTATGTTTGCAGACGACACAGTCATCTTGTTTCATGGCCAAACATGGGAGCAGGTGCGGACGGTAACAGAAAATGGTCTTGCGATTGTCACAAAGTGGCTCGAAGACAACCTGCTGTCGCTGAATACGTCCAAGACAAAATATCTATGTTTTACAAAGACTGCTATCTCTCGTCCGGACTCGAGGTTTAATATAAAAATTCATGCTTTCCCGTGTAACCGAAATCCCCGCGGGAGTGCTCAATGTACCTGTGATGTCTTGATAAGATCAAATGTTATAAAATACCTGGGCGTAACAGTTGATGAAAATCTAAACTGGAATCACCATGTTTCCAGCCTAAGTGCTCGACTACGAAAATTAATTTATATATTCAAACAACTAAGAAATATTGCACCCACAAAGCTTCTGATATCAACATATAAAGCGCTGGGCGAATGTGTACTTAATTATTGCATCTGCTCCTGGGGTGGCGCGTCCAAATCAATCATAATTGAACTGGAGCGTGCTCAGCGTACGCTCCTCAAAGTTTTAATGTTCCTCCCCTACCGGCACCCCACAACAGATTTATACAATCGTACTGGTGTCCTTACAGTCCGCAAACTCTACGTAAGTCGAGTACTTCGCAGATTCCACCGCACCACAATTCCTCAGTTGTTACCCACCACCAAGAGACGTTTTATATGTCCAGCACCTTCCGTGAAATCCACGTTTGCAAAGCGACACTACAACTCCACTGCTCCGCGTTTATATAACAAAATTCCTTTTAAAAATGCACAAAATTTAAATAACCACAACTTCGGGAAAAGTGTACTAAACTGGCTCAGTAAATTAGAGTACGAACATATAGAAAATCTAGTCACCAGTAACCCAAACAAATAAAAGGACTGTACTTTGAAAACATAACACAACAACAACACAACAACAACACGCACACACACAAACACATCATAATTCTTAAGAACTCTACAAAAACACACCATCATGAATAACACACCACACCACACGCACACATGAGTAACCATTATATTATTGTTATTTTATACTACTATTTTTTTTTCTTTTGTTATCTATATCACGATCAATATTTTTTTTTTAATATAATTACGTGTCCCATTTCATTACATTTTATTTTTTTTTGAATCTTGATATAAGTACCAATTGGCATTGTTTGTAAACGGATGGTAATATGTATAGGGAAGGAACTGTCTCCTGAGATACAGGTTCACTACCTAGTTCAGGAGGCAGAGAATTCATGTAATTAGTGTCACTTGTTTGCAAATAAATGATTATTATTATTATTATTATTATTATCTCCTTGCGATTGCGGATATGGGAATAATATTATACCGGTTTCGGATACGGTTACCGATACGAAATTATTTCGGATTATCCGTAAGTTTCCGATAGTTTCGGTATAGGATTTTCGGAGTAATTGACTTTTATTTCTATTTAAATTATAATTTATTTGATCGGTGAAAACAAACAAAAACCTATTGTAACCTGTCATTTAGACATCACCTTATCTGAAACGTTTAAATCAGTTTCGGTTACGGTTACGGATATTTTTTTTAATATATAATATATTATTATATATATCGGCGCAAGAACGTTATTTGAAGCACCTGGTCAATGTGATGTAATCCATAAGATGCTGTTACATCAGCGTATAATTAGATTAAGAGTTGATTAACATTATGATCACGAAGTAATTGTTTAAAAACACAAATTACGTTATTGTTATTTATTTTTTATTGTTAATTTTTATAATTGCATGGATCATTTTTTTTTTATTTTTTTAACAATTCTGAAAAATTACAAAATTAATTATTTATCAAGTTTAAATTATAACCTCAAAACTCGAACATGTGCGTCGAGCACGTGGTCGGTCTGCATAAATACAGGCGACGGCCTCAGAGCGGCTCAGTTGCGCACGAGCCGTCGGACGGAACACATCTCTGTGAGTCATAACTATATTATTGTATTTATATTGATTGTAACGTAACTGAATAAAAGTTATTTAAAGTGTACTAAGTGTTTTCATTGGAAGAAGATGGAAAATAATCAGGAATGTGACGTCATCCATGCTGACGTCACCCTTTTTAAAAACAACCATGGTGCTGACCATTCGTCATATAATATTTTTTTTTTTTTATTAGCCTATATTGTCCCACTGCTGGGCAAAGGCCTCCCCCAACTTCTTCCAGGTATTCCTTTCTTGAGCCACCTCGAACCAGTCCTTACGGTCGGCATCTAGGTCGTCTCGCCACCTCTTCCCAGGTCGACCTCGGAATATAATATAATATTTATTTAGTTTTATTCTTGATAGGTTCGGGCTTGACCCTATCTCACCTGATGGAAAGCGACAATAGAGCATGCTTACCTAGTAACCTATTTTATTTCAGATATCCGATAGGTGGTTTCGAAATTGGTGATTTCTCGTGTATGACGTCAAGTCGTTTCCATCCTAAAACTTATGTTCAATTACAAGTGCAAAGAAACAGTAATTGAGTGTGTAGCCAAGAAAATTCCTAGTCATCGGTCGTAATTGGAACTGTGTCAAAAACGAAGTGCAAGACGGATAAGCACACCGAGGGTTCCGCACAAACTTACCTGTGTAAATAGTTTAATTCTCGAATCGAGTCCCGAAGACTTTTCCGAATCGTAAAATTTTATTTGTTCATGGAACTACAAAACAGTTTCCAACTTTCCTATATCTGTGCTATGAGATTTTGCTTCATACAAAATTGCAGGATTCTAGGTCAACGGGGACTATATATATATATAGGTTTTGATTTCCTAGCGAATGTCAAAATATAGGCTTAAACGGAGCATAAACCGCCTTATCTTTAGATTGTGATGACTTAGATGTTAGGTTTTAGGGTGCTTCTTGGGTTATCAGACCTGCCCCCCTAGCCAAGTTATAACCGTTTCGTTTCGATTCCCTTCTCGACGATCGCCTCAAGTAGGCCACGCCTCTGATTCCTTTGTTCTGACGTCATCTCAACGCTCAGTCACGTGGTCAGAATAAAGGAATAGGAGCCATGGCCGAGTCGAGGCAATCAATGAAAAGAGGATCAAAACGAAACGGTTGTAACTTGGCTGAGTATTTGAAATAATTTCAGCTTCATACATCCACGCGCTCCTGTAAAAAAAGGTCTTGACAGACGGACAACAAAGTGACAGTATAAAGGTTCCGTTTTTGCCGATTTAGGTACGGAATCCTGAGACGTGTTCGCAACGCAGCATGAACTTTCTAATTCCAACAAATGGCCGCTAGCGTATACGCTATTCAGCTATTATATATCTTTTAAACTTGGTATTGTATGAAACTAGAAAGCTACGTTTGGAGTTTTAAAAGTACAATGCCTTTTATTCTCCAAGGTTGCGGACAGATTGCAGCGAGTAGCTAGTGTTCGAGTCTCTCACAGAGGATGGTACGCCACGCTACCAATGTAGGCGACAGATTTTGCAATAATGGTCATTGGCCCACTCACATCTCATCATCATCATCATCATCATTATTTGAGCCGAAAGAAGTCCACCGTCGGATGCCACAATGGTCGGTCCTCCTGTGTGTCTGGCATCCATCAGAATCCCGCGACCCTCACCAGGTCATCGGTCCACCTTGTGGGAGGCCTTATATGGAGTCTGTGTTTCCTGATAGCTATCCCTTCCCTTCCTTCCTTTCTATAACCATCTTTAAATGAAGAGTGAATAGACATGCAGCCGCCATCGTTGTCCAAATCATGGTTAACCGTCAGGTTAGATAGTGGGTGCGAAATGGTTACCGTGGCCCTAAAACGCAAAGAGCAACTGAAGGAACACTGTAGGTTTTAGTCAGTAAAAGTGACCTTTGTTCCCGCTCCACCCAGTGCGGAAGAAGTTATTTGATGATTTGCCACGTAAAGAAAGACTCATTGACACGCTATTTCGGTCTGTTTATAAAGTTTTGACAATTCCGTCTCTAGCAGAATGTGGCATGCGTTTAGGTGTGTTTAGTTTCAATTCAATTCAAAATCACACACACACACATAGGCCTACATGAGCACTTATAAAAGGATAAGACACACCGACCTCAGCCTTACCAGCCAACCTTATACTAGGGATTAGAAATTTTGTGTAACTGTTTGTTTTCTCAAAGAAAGAAAGAAAGATTATGAGGAAAATAAGAAAGAAGAAAAATAAAAGTCAGAAGCTAGTGCCCTGTTCCAAATGGTCGTCAAAAATTTTCTATAGAGATGAACCGGTAACCATAGAGTAACAATGGAGTTTATTACTCCATGGTTACTCATGTTCTGTGGAGTCTTTATATACATAAAAATAAAACTGGGCAAGTGCGAGTCCGAGAGTTCCGTACAAACTTACGTACATACGAGTATGTAAATAGTTCAATTCCCGAATGGAGTCTCGAAGATTTTTCGAATCGCAAAAAAGTTCTTTTTTGTGACATAATTACAAATTTTCTGTTTTCAGATTTATTCCTGTATATATACTATATGACCTTGCTTTATGCCAAGTTTTAAGATTCTGGGTCAACGGGAAGTACCCTATGAACTTTGATTCCTTTGAGAGGGTCGAAATGCACGTTTTTCGCGACATAAACGGCCGCATCTTTTATTTCGTTAACTTAGAAGTTTGATTTTTTCACAGCTTCAAGGGACGGCAGATCTAAGTGAATAGTTTTAATTACAAATCGATACCTCCACGCGTTTCCGAGATAAATTGTCTTGACAGATAGACAGACGGACGGACAATAAAGTGATCCTATAAGGGTTCCGTTTTTTCCTTTTGAGGTACTAAAAATGTGACAGGGTGGTATTCTCAAGTGTGTGGTAAACGTAAGCCTCATTGCGTCTGCCCCACTGTGGCAAAATGGAATAGGGCCGAAGGGATTACATCTCGAGTGACGCATGACACCGACTAGACGTTGCCACCTGCGTTAAGCTCGTGACGACTTGAGGTTTTTTTTAAAGTGGGGTAACATGAAATGACTTCTCCCGCCCTAGGGCAGAGTAGGAGGGCGTGTCATACTTCTACGAACTAAAACCCACTCCTATATTCCTTTTTTGGCGTTGTGGTCCCAGGATCCCGGACAAACTATGGACCCAGTAGGCTTTGGCCCTGCTGGGCCCCTGGGTTTGCTGACATCTCTTTGAGGCGCGCGTGGAACACTACACGCCGTCGACGATTTGGGACGACTCGAGGGATGAGTTTGAGTCATGTATGAAGAATTTTCGACTGTATGAGGGGCGACCTAGCATAGCTTACCCCTATTTCTATGTCATTTCCTTCACTCAATTCAGTCTCCCATTATGAAATTGTTAGTTTTGTGAAGGATAATCTTTTCAAAAGCTTTAGGATATAAGTTTTAATTGTTACTTCATCTAACGCAATTCAACGCGATGTTTGACGAAAATGCAACGCGAAAAAAGAGAAATAACGCCTGAAAACTCTGTTAGCATTCGATAATTCCGTTATTTACATGAATATTTTACAAAACTAAAATTTTTGAAGAAAAAAAAATGTCGTCATACAGTCGATTTGCAAGGCTTTTATTGTTATACTTTTTTGAGTTTTTTAATTTTTGAGTAAATTATGAAGTATCAAAGTTCATGTAAAATAGCAGATTTTCAGAGGTCTTTAGTGGATTAGTTTTACACAAATTTATAAATTGATTTCAATAGAAGCCTAGATAATATCCAAAAGATACTGTGTTGCCAAAATATCTAATGAAAAATGTGTAATAACATCATAATCGCGTATGAAAGGTTGTATGAATAAAAACTTTGTACAAAAAAAAATAACCGACTTCACTAAAAAAAAAAAACACTAAAAGGATCAAAATAACTTTAATTTCGGAAGTCGGTGTTTGTCAGTATTGTTTGTTTCTTATTTAACACCGACTTCCGAAGTTAAAGTTATTTTGGTCCTTTTAGTGATTTTATTTCACACTTTTTAGTTGCGATACACTTATAACCAGAGTGCCTATAAGAAATTCGCCTAGCTATGACTGGAGAAATTCGCCTCGAGAGCGAAGTTACCGATACTGAACTCTTTTCATATCTCAGTATAATATGTAGGCGTCTGTGCTACATTTAGGCCGATAAAGCTAGATAAGCACGCTCCCTGTAACATATATTAATCTTTGGTTGGTGAGAATTTATCTCAAAATTCTAGCACATGTAGGTTGTAACTACTTCGCTGGTTTAGCTGGAGTGAGCGTGTTTGCGGGATTTTGCGGGATTTAGGTTCAATCCTTTTTCAAGACTATAGAGCTTCAGCATCACGCAACTGCTATGAAGTCAGTTGTCTGGCATTATGCTGAACTGGACCTTTTTTTCTTGTGGGTGGGAAAATCATCTAATGGGGATGTCATTAGATGGTGATCGAAACGAAGGTGTCTTCAGGGTCCACGGGGAATTTTGAAAAGAGATACCGTCGTTCAATAAGTTATCAGTCCACCTTGTTCGGCCTTCGAACGCTGCGTCTTCCGATGCGCGGTCGCCACTTCAGAACCTTTCGGCCCCATCGATCATCCGTTCTAAGAGAAATGTCTGCCTACAATTTTTTTTTTTTCGGTGGGGAAATCATCTTATGACATCCCCCACTCTTGGGTTGGGCGTGAGGGCGTGTCAAACTTTTACTGACTAAAAACGCACTCCTGTTCCTTCTTTACCATTGTTTCAGGGCCTCGGGATCTCTTTCGCATCACCCATGGCCTTAGTAGGCTTCGACCCTGCTGGCCCCTACGGTTGCTGACATTCCTTAAGGCGCGCGTGGAACACTACGCGCCGTCGTTGGCTTGGGCTCGTTCCGGACGGTTACTGGACGGTCAGACAGCGAGCTACCCATTGCTCGCCGTCCGCAAGCCCGCGTCTTCAGTGGCCGGAAATCAAGATCGGAATCCCGGCGGTTGGGGCGCGAGGCCATTAACTCGCGCGTGCGGCCGCTTCCTTTGCTTCTCGCTCCGGACCATGGCATGTGCCACGGCCCGGTGCGAGAGATCGTTGCGCCGATCGCCCCCACGAGGAAACGGCGCTGCTCTGCCGTATCAGTATAAGTGGCACACCTCTACCGTATGCTCCACCGTGTCTTCCGGGATGTTAAACTCGATCTGGAATTTTGTTGTTTTTATTTGTTTCTTTGTACTTGTTTCTTCGTTGTGTCTGTGTGTGAAATAAATATGTTTTCATTCTTACTTTTCATTCTTCAAAAGAAACCGTGCGTGGTATGCGTAATTATTTTTTTGAGGTGATAATTCATCAAATGACTTTTCATGCTCTTGGGTGGAGCGAAAGGGCGTGTCAGACATTTACTGACTAAAAACTATCAGTCTTTTTCAGTTGCCACCGGGACTCTATCAAAAATTCCCTCACATTGGCCCTATTGAGCTCCTACGGTTTTAGTGACATCGCTTTAAGGCGTGCGTGGAATACTATGCACCGTCGACGGCTTCTGATAGTGCTTTACTGGACTTCCGGACGGCGAGTTAGTTACTCGTCGTCTTGGCCGAGAATCGTCTCGCGACTCCCAACGTGCAACGCCCGGGGCGTCTCCTGTGTGTGCGTCATACTTGACGCGAATAAACATTTTTCCACTGTATTTTTTCCTACTGCCTCATTAGTTAATTGGTCTCAAGCGTGATAGCTGAGGTCTTAGGGTTGATCTCCAGGTTATTCAAAAGCTTTTGTGCATTAGGAAATTTTGATGACGTGCGGGTAATTTATAAAAAAAAATATTTGTGTTTGACTGCGATCTCACCTGACGTTAACCAGTGATGCAATCGTTGGTGGTGAAGCGTACTAGCTTACTAAGAACCTATTGACTCTAGCTTTGAAGATACCTTAATTATATTCAGACGAGAAGACCGTAGCAGGCAAATTGTTCCAGTCCTTCGATGTACGCGGTATAAACGACGAAGCGAAACGCTTAGTCCGGACCGTTGAAGTTTCAACAACGTAAGGGTGGATACTCCCCGTAAGTCGGGTTGTCCGATGGTAGAAAGGAGATGGCGAAATCAAGTCATGCAATACCCGGGCACACTCTCCAAAATGCAACCTGTAGAATACTGATAGGCTGGCTACCCTGCGCTTGTGCTCGAGGCTTTGTAGATCCAAAAAATAGGGCAATCTATTTCATACAAGCTCATTTTAAACGTGCTAGCTGTTCTTGTACCTTGCCTACATAGAATCTATGTAGGCTGGTAGCGTGACAAAGATAAGCACGCCCCCGGTAACCTAATAGTTCGCGGAGGGCTCTCTAGCACGCGCCGGATTTTATCACTCTTATACGGTTAAGAGGAGATAACTCTTTACTTGTACTTAGGCAAGCTAGTTTATATCCGGTTCATTGTCTAGTGCTTTTGAGTAGGGACAGAAACAGTGTTAAAAATTTTTTAGTACGAAATTAAAAAATAAAACTGGGCTAGTCCAAATCGGACTCGCGCACTGAGGCAGGAATTGAACTGTTTTAATAAGTAAATTTGTACGTTCCGTACAAATTTACCTATGAAAGCAATTCAATTCCCGAATTGAGTTACGAAGATTTTACCGAATCGCAGAATTTACAGTTTTCAGATTTTTTCTTATACTTGTGTTATGAAACCTTGCCCTCAACGGGAAGAACTCTATGAATTTTGATTCCCTTGAGAGTGTCGAAATACACGTTTTTTGCGATATAAACGGCCGTATTTTTTTTCCCGTTGACTCAGATACTTGACTTTCACAGCTTCAAGGGACTGCATACCTGAGTATATGGTTTTAATTTCAACTCGATAACTCCACGCGTTCCCGAGATAAAGGGGTCTTGACAGATAGACAGACAGACAGACAGACTGATGGACGGACAACAAAAGGATCCTATAAGGGTTCCGTTTTTTCCTTTTGAGATACGGAACTCTAACGGTAGATTTTTTTATGAGGTTGGGAAATTACCAAATAAATATTTTTTTCTACTCTGGGTGGAGTTAGAGGCAGCCTGTAACTGAATAATGCCCACCCTTGTTCCTTCAGTTGCCCTTTGTGTTCCAGAACCACAGTGACTCTTTCGAAGTCTTAGCAGCTATCCCCATCTATCACACTAATATTATAAAGGTGAAAGTTTGTGAATGTGTATGTTCGTTACTTCTGCATGCTCGAACAGCTTGTTTGGACATCTCCAACGTGCACGGACATCACTACGTGCCAGGCGACAGCGGGCGGGAGCAGAGGTCACGGGGAAAGGTGGTCACCGCGAGCGCCGTCCAGCCGGCTCGCCTGGTCATTCCACCTTATCATCATCATCGGCATCTTATTTCAATCAATATTATTGTTTTCTACCACCACGCCTTTCTACAGCTGAATGGACTTGGATCTGAAATGCGTCTGGTTGGGTTTGAACCCGCGACCTACAACTTGTAAGTCGGGGCCGCTACCACTCGGCCACCACTGCTCGCTTACTTTGCTTTCGTCCGCGCGAAAGTAGAAAATTATCAGCCGTGTACATATTTCTAGGATTAAAATTATCACCAGGGTACATACTTCCAGGATTTAAATTACCACCAGGGTACATACTTTCAGGATTCAAATTATCACCAGGGTACAGTGTCGCGCGGTACTTCATCGCGAGCGGTCGTATCGTTGTAGACTCGCTGTTATCGTACGATATTTTTTTTCATCTACCCTCATGCGGCTAAATGGACGATTTACCGCCTATACCGAGTGAAAAAAGTGAGATGAGTGAGGAAGAGATATTGAGCGATACTTCTAACGGTGAGCAACAAGTGCAAAATGAGCAATTAGTAGTTGAAGCCCTTTGTGAGAATTTTTCGGAAGATAGAGAGATGAGTTTACGCCCTAATAAGAGAAATTGGAATGAGTGCGAATCTGGGGAAACAGACGGCTTTGTTACCGTGAACAAGAGAAGAGCTAAACGTTTAACAAGGAGTAACTCGAATAATGAAAGAATGGAAATGAGAAAGAGTGAGGATCGTGATACAACCTTTGAGGTATGCATGACAAGTAAAGAACGGATACCTAAACAAATTGGTTTAGCTAAACTATTAAATTCAGCAAATATACCTCCTGTAAAGAAGATTAAGTTCAAAAACCCATACAAAGTCTTATTACTATTTGAAAAACAAGAAGAGGCAGTAAAACTGTTGAATAATAAAAGTTTGATTGATAAAGGATACAGATGTCATTTAACAAGCGAAGTTAACTATTCTTATGGAATAGTTAAATACTTGGAGTTGGATATAACAGAGGAAGAAATGCTAAAGAATTTTAAATCTGAATGTGAGATAGTGGCAATTAAAAGGTTAACCCGGATGTCGAGCACGGGTACTTGGGTTGACAGTGAGACAGTACGTTTTTGTTTTAATAGTACGAAGGTTCCTACGCATATTTATGGGTACGGGTGTCGCTTCACTGTCCAGCCATATGTATTTCCTGTGACGCAGTGTGCCACTTGCTGGAAATACGGGCATTTAACTAGAGCTTGCCCAAACAAACATATAATTTGCCCGAAATGTGGGGGTAAACATGCAAATTGTGAAACGGATAAATTCTCATGTATCAATTGCAAAGGTAATCACATGGCACTAGATAAATCATGCCCAGTGTTTTTTAAAGAAAAAGAAATCCGTAGCATTATGAGCAAAGAGAATTGCCCATATAAAATTGCGCTGTCAATTTATATTAAAACTAAAAGGCCTATAGCAAACTCATCAAAAGGAGGAAGTAATGAATATAATCAAGCATCATCGTACTTCAAAAACGATGCTCAGAACAGAACATACAGCGAAGTATTGACAGGAAATGTATCATTTACTCAGACCCAAGAAACAAGTTTAGAAGAGGATGAAGGAACTTCAGAGTCTCCTATAGAGGACGAGGAAAAAACAACAGAAGAACAATCGGTGCGAAGAAAAAAGAAAAAAAACAAGAAGAAAAATGACCAAGAGAAAAATGCTATTAACCAAAAGAAGTCGCCAGAAGGAGCAGCAAAAGTAGTTGAGAAAGAGACACAACAAGGAATGATCAATAATAGAGAAAAACCAAAATTAAAAAAAATTCTTTACAAGATTCAGGAAATTTATTTTTCTAAAAATAAGTCCGAAGACAAAATTCAACAAATATTAAAGTTATTGTTTGAGGAGTTAGTTAACTGGGTTGTGAATTCACTAAGTAACGGAGATTTAATTAAGAAAATTATTGATGGTTTCGGTAATGGATAATAGTAATAACGAAATTAATAGCTTTGTACTTAATATTGCGCAGTGGAATGCACAAAGTTTAATCCCCAAAAAACATGAGTTTGAATTGTTATTACAACAAGAAAAAATTGGCATCTGTTTATTAAGTGAAACTTGGCTAAACGCCGATATTTCCTTACGAGTGAGTAATTATAATATTTATAGACAAGACAGGTATGACTCATATGGGGGCGTGGCACTGTTCGTACATAAGTCAATTAGATCACATATCCACCCAATAAACTTAACGAATACGGGTATCGAAGTAGTTTGCATTAGAGTATTAAATTGTAAATTTTTAGATTACGTTGTATCTGTTTATTGCCCGTCAAATGTAAGTACCACGCAATATGACTGGGATTATTTATTTTCTAAGTTTAAGGCGAAGTCTATTATAGGTGGTGATTTTAATGGTCACAATACGAACTGGTCCTGTAAAAATGATCCCAGGGGTAATCAACTGGTTGAATCTGCTTTAGATAATAATTTTATCTCTCTTAATAATGGACAACCTACTAGAATAAAGTTAGTTAACGGTAACTTACAGGAGACGTCACCAGATATAACGTTTGTCACATCGGATATTGCAATATACTTTGATTGGCGCGTTACTAATGAGAACTTGGGTAGCGACCATTTATATATTGAATATTCTTTGCGATACCGTGACTCACACAGATTCTCGAGGCGTCGTAATTTTAAACGAGCAGATTGGAAATTATATCGTGATTTATTGAAAAATTGTTTTATAGATGCTCCAAATAATACTGATATTCAGTCTATGTATGATTACTTTATTGCAAAAATTAATTTTGCTGCCGAAAAAGCCATCCCATGGATAAAAATAAATGACAACCCCACCCAACAGTTCCAACCGAAGCCTTACTGGAATACGGAAATCTCTAAGGTAGTAGCGGAACGGCGCCTGGCCTTAAAAAATGTGAGACGCAACCCTACACCAGAGAATTTAAGAAAATTAAAGTCGAAGGTTGCTGAAGCGCAACGAATAATTAGGCAAGCTAGGTTCAAGGGTTGGCAAACCTTTTGTAGCAAATTAGATGAAACTTCAAATTCTTCGGATGTATGGCGGAAAATGCGATGGATGAAAGGGTTGCATAATTCTTTCACAGAAGTTTCAAAAGAAAAGAAGGATGAATTATTAAGGTCCTTGACCCCTGACTTTGTAACACCACAAACACCAACATTTAATTCTAGCAATTTACAATTGGAAGATAAGTTCACGTTAACTGAGTTATGTCAAGGTATGAAAAAAAAGGATACGGCACCGGGGGGGGATGATATAACATACTCCATGGTCTTTCATCTCCCACTATCCGCTAAAATATATTTGCTTAAAATTTATAATCTTATCTATGAACAGTCCTTGGTTCCAAAGCAGTGGCGTAACATATTAGTGGTACCCATCCCCAAACATAACAATAATAATTACACAAACACAGAACAAAAATTGCGGCCAATATCACTAATTTCATGCGTATGTAAAATGTTTCACACTATGCTAGCGAAAAGATTGGAATGGTTTGTTGAAAGTCGGGGGATTCTATCTGCTAATTCTACCGGTTTTCGCAAAAGTCAATCATGTATAGAATGCTTAGCTCGTTTAGTGTCCTACATACAGATAGGTTTTACAAAAAATACCCCCACTGTAGCATGTTTTATAGATATAGACAGCGCCTATAATAATGTTCTTGTTGATAAATTAGTATCAGTCCTTGACGATTTTGAAGTAGGCTCTAAAATGTGTAGGTACTTATGGTCTTTTTTAAGCGAAAGATATATTAAAATTAGAGAAAATAACACTGACTGTAGTCTAGCTAGATGGACAAACAAAGGACTTGCACAGGGAGATCCAATGTCACCTCTTTTATTTAATATTATCACAACCCAAATATATACCCAAATTAATACCAATATTAACGTGCTACAGTATGCTGACGACTTTGTAATTTATGCTCAAAATAAAGAAAGTGTCGTTAGTAGTAATGAAATCCAAAATGCTCTGAACATAATAGTAGACCAGCTGGGACAAATTGGACTGGAAATATCCCCTACAAAATCGAAGTGTTGTATCTTTAGTAGAGGGAGAAGACGAGATACTTTGAGCTTGACAATTAATAATTCTATTATCCCTGTTGTTAATTGTATCAAATATTTGGGCATATGGTTAGACCAATCCCTGATATGGAGCAAACACATAAATGAAATAAGGGAGAAGTCACTAAAAATAATGAATATACTTAAAATTTTGGCTGGGTCTTCATGGGGAATACACCCCAAACATCTGCGCAGGCTATACTTATCGGGTTCCTTCTATTTGGCAGAATCTTGATACTCCGATTTTTATTTGGCATAACTCACATGGCATAATCTTATTTAATCGAATATTTTTAAGGCATAAAAATTATTTAGCATAACTTTTGTTTGGCAGAATATTTACGTGTCCGAATTTACAATGGCATACTTTTATCTTGGCAGAATTTTGTTTCGCATAATTACCTTTGCCATAATTAATATTATGCATAATTTTGTTTAGCATAACATTTATTTAGAGATACGATTATTTGGTATGGGTGCATATTTGAACATCAAAAATTAAAATAGATGTATCTTCTTGTAAAAATTAGTGTTCAAAACATCAAAAACTTATAATATATGGAATAAAACTGATAATTTAAATAAAGTAAATTTATGCTGTCAAATGGTTAGATAACCTACGTGCAATGTATTTAAAATCGAATGGTCTGCAAAAGTGACATAGAATGTTCTAAATATAGCATGTATTGGTAGCATTTTCAATATTAAATTAAATTTGTGTCATAAAAAGTCAATACGTTGTGCTGCAAAATTTTGTGACAGAAACGAATCGCTGCGAAACCGACTTTACGCAGTCTTGTCTGCCCTACCCCTAGAGTGTAATTTAAACCCGCGTAGGCGCGGAGGGGTAGGGCGGCCCGCGAGCTGAGGAGCAGGTGGCTTGAAGGCCCGCCACCGCGGCTGAGGCTGGCCGGTGAAGCCGGCCAGCAAGCCGAAGCTGCGGTGGTGAGCGTTAAAACCATCTGTGACGATAAGCTCGCGTGGCGCCGCCCAAACCCCGCAGCGCCGGAGCCGTGACAGAAACAATGCTTGCTGCATGTTGCATGCCTGCTTGCATGCTGCATGCCTGCTGCATGTTGCATGCCTGCTTGCATGCTGCATGCATGCTGCATGTTGCATGCCTGCTTGCATGCTACATGCATGCTGCACTATCGATATAAAATGTATGCCAAAAAACGATTCTGACTGTGAATTTTCTGCGATATGATGGTTCTGCTTTTTAATTATTATGGATATAAACATTATGCCTAAAGATGATTCTGACTAACAAAATTATGAGTTTTGAATGTATGACAACTGAGTGTATGCGAAATGATTTTCTGCGAAATGAAGTTTATGCTATCCGTTGTTATGCAAAACAATATTATGACGTAAAAAGTTCTGCTATAAAAGGTAGACCCATACTTATCACTAGTTAGAAGTAGGATAGATTTTGGCAGTTTTTTATACCACAGTGCAGCCAATTCGCATTTAATAAAATTAGACCGAGTCCAGAACGTAGCGTTACGTGTTATAGGAGGATTTATTAGATCCACCCCTATACATGTAATGGAATCAGAGTTAGCAATTTGTCCACTTTCCTTGCGCCGTGAATATTTGGCCACAAAATTTTGTTTAAAACTACTTTCATTGTCTGGTAACTGCACTATTAATTTAGTGGTGGTACTCGAGAATCTGTGTGAACATAGCTATTGGCGCAGGAAAAAGAAACCGTTGTTAGTATCTGTATACAGTATTGTCAAACAAGAGAAGATTAGTTCTAGTAATCCCTTGCCCATGTTTACATTAGATACTTGGATGTCATATTTGAATGTGGAATTTATTGTTACTGAAATCAAGGATATCACTTATTCTAAGAGTCAATATTCCACCTTAGAACTTAAGTATAAAACACTTGATTATTTAAATAATTCATATAAAAATTGGGAACAAATATATACAGATGGATCTAAGATTGGAAAAGGTCTGGGTGCAGCCTTTTATGATATGAAAAGAGATGTAAAGGAATACTTCAAGGTTACTTCTGAGATGAACTCGATCATGTCTGTAGAGTTGTTTGCAGTCTCAGAAGCAATATCCTATATTGAGTCTATGAGGTTTAAATTTGTTGTGATTTTAAGTGACAGCAAAAGTGCATTACAGCATTTGGCTCGATGCGCCTCTGGAAAAAGAGGTGCTTCGATAGCCTATGCCATTTTAAAAAGACTTGATCAATTAAGAAGTAATGGTGTTGTTCTGAGACTGCAATGGATACCTTCTCATGTGGGCTTACGTGGTAATGAGGTGGTAGATAGATGTGCGAGAGAGGGGGTAGATTCTGGCATTGAGACCTTCATATATCCAGAATATAGTGAAATGTTGCCCAAATACAGAGAGGACATTTATTTAAAATGGGCTCGGCAATTTGATAGCACTTCACGTGGTAAAGGAACCTGGTACGCGACCTTACAAACAGAACCACGTCATATACCATGGTTTGTGAACACTACAATGCAACGAAAACTTGTTGTGATGGCTCTCAGGCTGCGATCTGGCCACATGCCACTTAACAAATTCAATTTCTTAATGAAGAAAACGGAGTCTCCTAATTGTTTAGTCTGTGGTACAGTAGAAGACATTTACCACTTCCTGTACTTATGTTCAAAGAATGAAGCGGCACGATTAGAGTTCATGAGGAAGAATAAATTAAACAGAGGTGACATTGGAATATTTCAAAGTATTCTATCTAGTCCTACTTCAGATGTGGCTAATGAACTATATAAATTTTGTATGCAATAGATCCTTAAGAGCCTTAGTTTAGTATCTAGTGTAAGACATAAATGTAAGTTACAATGAGGCTGTCATAGTCGATCTACGACTAAAGCCTCTATAAACAAATAAAAGAAAAAAAAAAAAAAAAAAAAATCACCAGGGTACATACTTCCAGGATTGAAATTATCACCAGGGTACATACTTTCAGGATTCAAATTATCACCAGGATACATGCTTGCAGGATTAAAATTATCACCAGGGTACATACTTCCATTATTAAAATAGTCATAAGGGTACATACTTCTAGGATTAAAATTATCACCAGGGTACGTATTTTCAGGAATAAAATTATCACCAGAGTACATACTTCCAGGATTAAAAGTATTCAATATGTTGTTCTAGAACCTGATCTACCAAAGTGCTAAATTTCATTAAAATTGGTTCAACCGTTTGAGCGTGAAGGAGTAACAGACAAACAAACACACAAGCCTTCATCTTTATAATATTAGTGTGATTTCGAATTTCGTTTATGTCCCTGCTAATTTAAAACCTATGTGATAATATCAATCACGTATATAAAATAAATGTAATAATACTTTAAAGAGTTTGAGTGAATAGCAAACAAGTGTGAAAGTATAAAAGGTTTGGGACATTTCGGGTCTTTGATTTTTAGGTAACCCTCTTTCACCACAATGAGTTTAAAATCATTAACCTTTTTCAATGCGCAGTTTTAAATGACCAAGTCCCTTACATTATACACCATTAATTATTACTTAGTACAAAAAAATGAGGCTCTATCCGTTTCCGATCTGATCTATCTAACTGATCATATATGTGTAGTCAAAAGTAACAAAAACGGAATCTCAAAATTGTTCACAAAAATTTATCATAATTGGTAAATTATTCATAGTTGAATCGATCATTCATAATAATTGCTACTGGAAAATTCTACGCACAGTCTTTTCCATTGTTTTTCATTCATAATGTACAATATTTTCATAAATTGAGTGACATTTTGGGATATAAAAAACTCTAATAACTTTGCTGTTTGTGAATATTATTTATTGACACTTTACTTAAATAATAACAAGACCTTTTCTGATAAACTCTTTAAATATTTGCATTAATTAAAAACTTGTTGTGTATAGGTATCTAATCTTAAATACTGTTTGTAATAGATCTTGTTCAAGTATCACGTTCTTCCTTATCTTCTTAGATGAGGAAGAACGTGCTAGAAACCTCATGGACACTCTTTTATTTATTTTTTGACGTGGAAATCATCAAATGACGTCTCCCTCTCGAAGGTGGAGCGTGAGGGCGTCCACCTATGTTCTTTAATTTGCCCTTTGCTTTCTAGGGCTACAATAACCCTTTCGAACGTTCCCGCTGTGGTTACATTAGTCTTGTTGCTTCTACAACCTTATTTTTAGTATATGTGAAGCTGAATATAGTTTGTTCAGAATCAGTAACTGAATCGATTCCAATAATTTTTACACCATTTTATATTTTTGGAAAAATATTTAAAAAAGGTCACAAGGTGGATACCACCGATACTAAGTACAACACACGTCACGGCAGGTTATAGCGGACATTAGCGCACAGCTAGACGCGGGAGTAAAACATGATCACCGGGTCACTCGGACGCCTCAGTCGCCCGAGTGACCCGGTGATCATGTGTTTATGCGGCCAACCAGGTAACATTACAAGTTTACAACTTCGTGATTTTTCATCGTACAGTTATGAAATTTTGTACACAGATTATTTACATAAAAATACTAGACAGATACATGTTCCGGGTTTCGCATATACTAGAACTAATGTTGTATAAAGTAATTTATACAAATAAAAAATCTAAATTAGCAGATGGGCTTGTGGATAACGAGCAATGGGTAGCTCGACGTCTGGTCGTCTGGTAACCATCCGGACCGAGACTGAGTAATCGGAGGCGCGTAGTATTCCACGCGAACCCAGCTGGGCCGATGCCTACTAGGGTCATGGGTAGTCCGAAAGGGATCTCCTGGGTCCTGGAACGCAAGGTAAAGAAGGAACATTATGTGTAGTTTTAGTCAGTAAATGTCTGACACGCCCTACCATTCCACCCTAGAGTGGGAGAAATCATTGGATAATTACCCACCTTAAACAAAAAAACAAAAAAAAAACAGTATTAGAGTAATCAATGTCCCGAGAGTACCTCTTGCAAATAAAACTACTCTATCTCTTTGCAACACTAACTACTTTAGATACAAAAGAACTGCTTATCCACAAACCTATTATTTTCTCTAAAACTTGAGTTAGCAAAACCCATAAATGGCACATCGTTTCAAAAGACACGTCATTCAGCCGAATAAGCCGTCGGTCTTGACTTTGACAAATTGCCGGCAAGTCATTCTTAATTCATACGTTATGGGCCACAAGCTGACGGTGTTAGGGATGTGCTCGTAACGGAGGTTATTTAGGGGTGGCGGAGATGCAAGGGTTGTCCCAAGTGGATGTGGAATGGAGACCAACGGAGGCGAAGGCGGAAGAAAATATTATTCGAATCGAATAGAGATCGACTTATTGTTGATCAAGGGGCAAAATATATATCACAAAAACTGTTTCATCATCAGCTTTTAAGGAATGTATAAGTAGTTCATAAAATAAGTTTGATGGCAGTAGTAACTTGGAATAAACTCAAAACTTTCAATTATATCTTTAGTTTCGAATTTGCAAAGTTCGAAACAGAAGAAATGTCCGCAGAAATGCGATGGATGCGAGAAACGTTTGTTATAGCGATACTTGGGGAATGCCTGAGTCCAATAGTGGACGTCTTTTGGCTGAAGTGATGATGATAATGATGATGAAGGAGAAGAAACGAAGACCATAGAACGGGTATTCACATAATCTCCGTTACAACTCCACAAAAAAATTGTGGAGCTGAACAGGTAAGATTTCTTGCGGAAGTTCTGCGGTTACAAAGTTCCGTTACTATCCCAACTCTAGCTCACGAGTTAGGGCCCACCTTCCTGCTCACGACTTAGGGCTCCTTACTCCGGTAGTATAATGTGGGATCGTGAGGTTCTCAGATTGCTGGCTGGTGAATTTTGTATGTACTGTTTATTGTAGTTGCGTGTTCATTTATGTTGGATGAAGGGGAATGGAGATGATTCAATTTGTGGTGGTATTGAGGTTTCCTTAAGTCTTGTCTTTGTGTGTAATTTGGTAAATGTAAAATTAAGTAGTAGATAATTTATTGATTTTTAGTGTTCCGTACCTCAAAAGGAAAAAACGGAACCCTTATAGAATCACTTTGTTGTCCTTCTGTCCGTCTGTCAAACCCTTTATCTCAGGAACGCGTGGAGGTATCGAGTTGAATTTTAAACTATATTCTCAGGTTTGCAATCTTGCGTTTGCAGCTGTAAAAAATCAAACTTCTTCTTCGTTTATGTCGCAGAAAATGTATATATATGTTTGATACTCTCAAGGGAATCAAAATTCAAAGGATACTTCCCGTTGACCCAGAATCCTGAAATATGGCATAAAGCAAGGTCTTATAGCTTGTTGTTAGTTTTAATAAGCAGTAGGTTAAAGTTTAAGCAGAAGAGCGGAGTCACCTATAATAACATATGTATCTTTTTGCTTAAAAGGTGATCTCTAAATCATGTTTGCAAAGGTAGTGTGTAATTAAAATAAACATTTTTATTATAAATTTACTATTTTATTATTATTTTGGAGCGGTGGTGGCCGAGTGGTTACGGCCCCAACTTACGATTTGTAGATTGCGGGTTCAAACTCAGCCAGGCGCAATACTTTGTGTATTTAATTTCATCACCACTGCTCTCAAAACGGTGAAGGAAATCATCGTGAGGAAATCGGCATGTGCTAGAACCAAAAAATTCGAAGACATGTGACATCCATCAACCCGCACTGAGCCTGCGTGGTGGATTACGGCCCATTCCCTCTCCTACAGAGGAGGCCTGAGTCCCAACAGTGGGAACATTATAAGGCCCACTATGCTATGCTATGCTATTTTATTATTATTTTGATAAGCGAGGGGAAGTGTTTATCTAATATATATTAAGAATCTCGTTTTAATGTGTTTGTTATTGAACTGCTACGAAACAGTTTGACCGAATTGTTTATGATTTTTTTTGCCGTAAGGATTGGAACAATTTGCCGGCTGCGGTCTTCTTGGCCGATTATAATTTAGGTGTCTTCTAGAATGAATAGGCTCTTAATAAACTATTACGATTCACCATCAACATTGCATCACTGCTTGCCATCCAGTGGGATCGCAGTCAAGCCCTGGTTCATATTATTTTAATTTTTTATTATTTATTATGGCTTTTATTAAAAGTGTCTAAACACACTATGTCGAAGGTATGCGACGGAAGTTCCGCGGCAGATTTTACGTTCCGACGTATTCGGCTAACATGATACACCATATGTGCCGAACTTACACGGCTGAAATTCAGTTGAGAATTAATATTTGACAATCAATTTAAAGAAACATTAATCATAGAGTTAATGTAGCAAAAAGTTTACATCAGTCGACAATTGAAACGAACTTCGGTCGCGTGTAATGTGTGTGTATGCCATAACGCAACGTAATTTTGGTATAATGTGTCGTATGTAATACAAATAGCATTTGCAGGCGTTAACATGCCGAACTTCGGTCACGTTTTTCGGCATAGTGTGTTTAAACACAAAGAGTTTTCCCGAGTCGCACCCGGCGCATTCTGGGCAGAGAACCTTGCAATTAATTTTACTGACTGGCCAATCTTTTCAACATGCCGCAGCGTATAATCTTGTTTAAACAACATTATTTTTAGTATATGCGAAACCTGAACATGTTTGTTCAGAATCAGTAACTGAACCGATTCTATTAATATTTTATTCCAAAAATATTTAAAAAAGGTCACCATTGATGCTAAGTACAATACAGGTCCCCTAAAAACCACCCCTCAGTCCCCTGAATGATCCAGTGACCATGTATATGTGCGCAAAACCAGGTAAAAAGCTTATAATTTTGTGATTTTTCATGATACAGTTATGAAATTTAGTACATACATTCTGTACATAAAAATACTAGACACTATAAGGTAGCCCACCGTCCGGCCATCCAATAACCGTCCGGATCGAGCTCGGGGTTCGACCCTGCTGGGCCCCTACGGTTTGCTGACACTTCCTTGAGGCGTCCGTGGAACACTACGCGCCGTTAACGACTTGAGCTCGGTCCGGACGGTTATCAGACGACCGAACGGCTTTCTACTCATTACTCGCCGTCCGTAAGCCTGCGCCTACGGTGGCTGGAAATCGAGATTGGGATCCCGGCGGCCGGGGCGTGAGGGTCGTTCCCTCTCGCGTACGGCCGCCTCCTTTGCATTACTGCTTCGCAGAAGGAGGCGACCGTCTGCTATTCCTCCTCGCTCCGGGATCATGGCCTGTAGTAGTAAAGTAGTAAAAGTCTGACGCTCCCTCTCGCTCCACTTAGAGCGGGAGAAGTAATTTGATGATTTGCCACCACACACAAGAAAAACCTGGCAGTGACTCATAGAATTTCTCTAGCCGTAAATGAATGAACTTTTTAAATATACGATGCAGCCAATTGTACCAACGATGTGGACTTAAAGACCGCAGACTACAGATGTTAAGGGGGAAGCAGCTAACCCTATTAAATAACTATTTCATGAAATAGCCATGCAATATGCATAGATAGTTGTACACCAAAAATAAAAATGGTTAGATGCTCTCAGTTCATCTCAAGTTGTAATAAATATAATTCCATAAATAAATACAAATTGCAAATCATATTTTAATCAACAAACTACTTGACACTGCCCTGCACAAAGTAAAAAACTTAAGAAAAATGATGTAAAAAATTTTGCTGCCTATCCTGGTGAATCCACCTTAATCAGGCTTGTATTCTAGACAAGTTGTATCCACATCAATTTATCAGACTAGCAGAACTTCAACCCTTTATACACAGGGGCTAGTTAAACGCATCGTTACATAGTTAGACGTTCAGAACTAGGTCATCGGCTAGGGTTAGACTGAACGGGTCACCGCCACCGGTTAGCTCAATTATATTGTTTAGATCGCGGCTAACGGTCAGCGCGGTAAATGACTTTACAACACATTTACTCGAAAACACGCTGTTATCCCTACCACTTTTAGCCACGTAATTTACAATGCGTTCCAAATAAGAATAGGATCGATTGCCATGTTGTGATGTCACGTCATACTGTCAAATCGCAAGAAATTAGACAAACTTGAAGAACTCAGAGGTTAGCAAAATTGAAGAACTGGATTCTAATCTGAACTTTTTTCGTTCAGTTCGTAAATAAGTTAAAGTTTAAAAATTTCTTGTTTTGCTCACCATAATATTTCTTCGATTTGACAGCATGACGTGACGTCACACGATGGCAATCGATCCTATTCTTGTTTGGAACACATTGTACTGGTTTTTGAAATATTGTGGAAAAGTGCGCCCCCTTATCAATTGTGTTTAACGTACTAGGCTAGGCGCCAAGTCGCCCCCGTTTATTTATTTCCTCGTAAAGCGTATTGAAAAACGACGTTTCATACACGTGGAAAGTCACTACAGTACATGGATCCATAACACCATCGCCTGCGGCTCGGGCAAAGTCCGCCTCGGTTGCAATGACAAACTTTATCCACTTGTATCAAAATGTACTATTAAATTATTGAGCGGTGTAAATTGAAACAAATTGTCAATCAGTCCTTAAACAATTTTCTGATAAATTGTGGTAACTCAATCACAATATGGTAAATGTAGTTTCATGTGTCTGTAATCTGCAAAAAAGAAATATATATATTATTGATAGACTCCCATCTATATTGATTAGGCTTGACCATCTTACTTAATGGTAAGTGACGATTTGGTCGAAGATGGAGTACGTACACTCTTGGATATATTAACCAGCCCCCCTAGCCAAGTTAGGATCATTTCGTTTGCGTCAAACGCCTTGCCATGCCTCCGATTCCTTTGTTCTGACCAAGTAACTGAGCGTTGAGATGACGTCAGAACAAAGGAATCGGAGGCGTGGCCTACTCGAGGCGATCGACGTTACACGAAACGATCGTAACTTGGCTAGGGGGCTGGGATATTATAAGTAGAACTTGAAATGGGTATTGTTAATATTTGCACTAATCACTTCACCTAACCCCATTTATTGCCCGGGCAATATTTCTTCTTTGTGTCACTGATACAACAAAAATTCATATTTTAAACTTTACAGTGACTTCACCGCAGACACATCAAAATTGTGTCCAAAAGAAGAGATAAAATATTTGTGATTGATTAAAAATTAATGGTGGACTGAATTGTGAATATTATCTACTAGCTTCTGCTCGCGGCTTCATATATATAATAATAATAATAATAATAATAATAATAATAATAATAATAATAATAATAATAATAATAATAATAATAATAATAATAATAATAATAATAATAATAATAATAATATAAACTGGCAACACCCGATGTCAACAGAAGTCGTATTTTTTTTCAATCACAGTTTTAAATTTTAAAATATTGATTTCTGGACCCATTCTAACCAAAATTCAACAATAAAAATATTAAGGAAGATTCCACTACTTAAAAAAACTAAAAACAATATAATTATATTCAATACCACATAGAAGAGAAGAGAAAAAACCCATAAACCAGACAGATGACATATGTCACCAGCATGAATGATAATAAAATAGACGAAACCTAGCAGAAATGAAAATCATACAACCATGTTGACGAGAGCCGCAGCTCGCCGTGCACGCCTACCACCTCCGGCCTCGTCGCTCAGCTCCGCCTCGCCGCCGCCGGAACCCAGCCCCACTGCGAGTGCTGTGACACCGGCCGCGGCAGCTGCGTCGAGCTCGAGCGACGAGTACTACTCGCCGCCCACGTCACCACCACCTGCGCGTCGACGGCGAGGACGCCGGCCGCCGAGTGGCTTAGGACCCCGAGGCCCACCGGCCTCTGATAGGGTCCCAGCTCCCGGCGGAAGTGTGCAGCGCATGCGATGGACGCAATCCATCAATGAAAACGTCATGCGCTCATACTATGGGGCTACAGAGGGAGGAAACAACCTGACCGCGTACCGTGTTCGGATGCTCTCTTTGTTTCAGGTGCTTGAGCCAGCCGTCAACGTTTCGGCCCAACGACTATCGGATCAGGTGCGGGTCATCCAGCGTAATCATATGTTGGACGATACTGTACTTGATCGCCTCCGAACGGAAATGGGTAGCCATGCCATTGCCTCTTCGTCGCAGACGGCGGTACCTTCACAGGTATCACCGTCCAACCATCTTCCCAATCACGCTGACGAGGAGAGCACTGACATGGTTACACATGTAAGTACCCAGTCTAACAATGAATTGAGGAGTGCTTTGGAGTGTGCTATTCGGGAGTATCGCAACATGCCGCTTAAACTTAGGCCGCGATTACCTCGTTTGCCCATGTGTAATAAGAATAAGGCGCTGGTGGCTGCTCTGGATTCGCAGTTGTCAAACTATTTTGATGACTGCGAAGATCTCACTGATACACACTCGATAATGTACTGCGCGGCTGTAGCGGCATGTCGTGTAGCTCACGTCAAATTTCCAAACAGTGACGTAGCTACACGACCAAAACCAGCTGTGCCGGCCTGGCAGTGCAGGATCGAGCGTCGTATTGGTGGGGCCAGAGTACTCATCGGCAAACTAACCTGCTTCAGGGAGGGCAACACTCGCCCTCGAGTGATGCGCTTTGTGAGACGGGCGTTTTCGGGGACTGACATCAGCCCCCGAGACTATATGTCCTGTGTCACAGAGCGCATCGACTTCCTGAAGCAGAAGGTGTACGCATGGGCAAACCGTATCCGAAGGTATAAGCGGCGGGTTGAGCGGTACACCCAGAATCGCACATTCCGGAGTAATGAAAGGTGGGTATATAGAGCTTGGGAGCAGCCGGACCAAGGTGTGGCTGACACGCGCTTTCCGGATGATGACGCCATGATTTCGTTCTGGCGTAACATCTGGTCGGTGCCTGTCAGTCATACTGAAGGTGGTTGGACTCGAGAGGTCGAACGAGCATGCGAACCGATCCCAGAAATGGGGGCAATTACAATTAGCCCCCAAGATGTGGCCCGTGCAGTCCGTCCGTTGCCTAATTGGAAATCTCCAGGGCCGGACGGACTGCACAACTTTTGGATAAAGTGGTTTCAAAGATCGCACGCTCGTTTGGCATCTCAGTATCAGACCGCCTTGGAGTCTGGCTCGCTACCCGAGTTTCTTACAACAGGAGTTACCCACCTGCTCCACAAATCTGGTAGCACCGCGGAACCCAAAAACTATAGACCGATTACGTGTTTGCCGACAGTCTATAAGGTTCTTACATCCATTTTGAGAGCAAAGATTAACCATCATGTAGATAATAACGCTATCATGTCTGCCTCTCAAAATGGATGTAGGAATGGGTCCCGCGGTACTAAGGAGCTACTCCTCATCGATATGACCATTAGCCAACAGGTTCGACGTTCCCGAAAGGATCTGTCGACATGTTGGATAGATTATAAGAAGGCCTATGACTCTGTTCCTCATACATGGCTCATGAGGGTGCTGGAATTGTATAAAATTGATACAACACTACGCACCTTCCTGATGTCGTGTATGAGGCAATGGAGTACGGTCCTTCGCTATCCAGGATGTCGACATACCCAGAGGAATAGCGAACCTGTAAGGATCGAGCGAGGTATATTCCAGGGTGATAGTTTGAGTCCACTTTGGTTTTGCCTAGCCTTGAATCCTCTAAGTACACTGCTGGAGAATTCAGGTCTAGGCTATCGGTTGAAGAGAGGTGGTCAGGTAATATCTCACCTACTTTACATGGATGACCTGAAACTTTTTGCCCCCAACAATCTGCAACTGATGGAGCTACTGAAGGTAACTGAAACCTTCAGTAGTGCCATCAGGATGGAGTTTGGTGTGGACAAATGTGCGGTCATGCATGTAAAGCGAGGGGAGGTTGTGGAATCCGTGGGCACCCAACTCACGGATTCCATAAACCTGAGATCCCTCTCTCCAACCGAAACCTATAAGTATTTGGGTATGTCGGAAGCTCTAGGCATCAATATCACTGACATGAAGCAATCGTTGCAGGCGCGCTTCTTTGGACGCCTGAAGAAGGTATTCAATAGCCTTCTTTCAGGCGGAAACAAGGTGCGCGCCTTCAACGGTTGGGTCATGCCGGTATTGATGTACTCTTTCGGCGTACTCAAATGGACTCAAACAGAACTTGACGCCCTGGATAGGAGGGTCCGCACACTGCTGACTGCATACCGAATGCATCACCCACGATCGTCGGTGATGAGATTGTATATCCCGCGGAAGTGTGGGGGTCGAGGTTTTTTAAATGCTAAGACCCTACACAACCGCGAGGTATGCAGTCTCAGGGAATATTTCCTAGCTGCCAACGTGGGTATGCATCGAGATGTAGTGGCAGTGGACAAGGGACTCACCCCGCTCGCCCTGGCTAACGAGAACTGGCGCAAACCGGTAGTGCTTGACACTAACGATCGCAGGGAAGTATGGCAAAGCAAGGAACTTCACGGACGCTTTTTCCGGGCCCTTCACAGGCCCGAAGTAGACCAATTGGCGTCCGTAGCCTGGCTGCGTTCCGGTGACCTCTTTGGGGAAACCGAAGGTTTTGTCTGTGCAATTATGGACGAAGTTATCATGACGAATAACTACCGGAGATTTATTGTGAAGGACGGCACGGTTGACATCTGTCGGGCATGTCACCGTCCGGGGGAATCGATTCGTCACATTATCTCTGGTTGTTCTCGTCTAGCTAACGGAGAGTACTTGCATAGACACAACCTTGTAGCCAGGATTATCCATCAGCAACTAGCTTTGAAATACTCTCTTGTGGAATCGGAAGTGCCGTACTACAGGTATGAGCCCGACCCAGTTCTTGATAATGGTCATATCAGTTTGTACTGGGATCGGTCCATCATCACTGACAGGACTATTGTAGCCAATAAGCCTGATATAGTGGTGGTGGACCGAAGCGAGAGGCGTGCAATGATTGTTGACATATCCGTCCCCCATGACGAGAACCTCGTGAAAGCCGAGAAAGATAAACTAATCAAATATATTGACTTGGCTCGCGAGGTTGTCGACATGTGGGATGTGGACTCGGCGATCATTGTGCCGATAGTCGTGTCGGGCAATGGCTTAATAGCCAAGAGCCTCGACCAACACCTTAGGAGGCTCGCGTTAGGCGGCTGGATCAAGGGCTTGATTCAGAAAGCGGTACTCCTGGACACGGCTCGCATTGTTAGGAGGTTCCTTTCTCTGGAGCCCTGACCGCCGGTAGCTTGGACCCTGTTCCCGATACCGGTGGGATGCTGTTTTTTATATTTTTAAATGTTTTATTTTTTATTTTTGAAATATTTAAAAATGTAACTAATATGTTTATATAAATGAAATAAAGGAAATAATAATAATAATAAGGTTGGACGACGCCGTACTTGATAGGCTGCGCTCAGAAGTACTGAACAACCATATCGTCTCGACTCTAACACAGACAGGGGTACTGCCGGCCGCTGACGCAATCCCGCCGCGGTCCAATGCTGTTGAGAATGAGTTAGATGATAGGGTTGACACAGTAAGTAGCCAGTGCAATGAAAGACTGAGGAGCGCACTGGAGGATGCGCTTCGCGAGTATAGGTCCACTCCAGCCGAATTTAGACCCCGGTTGCCGCGGCTACCTATGTGCAAACGAAATATGGCGCTAGTGTGTGCTCTGGACTCGCTGCTTAAGAATGTTTTTGAGAGCAGCGAGGACCTCGTTGATACGCACTCCATCCTGTATTGTGGGGCTGTTGCGGCATGTCGTTTAGCTAACATAAAGTTTTCAAGTTGTGATGTAGCTAATCGACCAAAGCCTGCTGTACCAGCCTGGCAGTGCAGGATCGAGGGACGTATTGATGAGGCCAGAGCACTCATTGGTAAGCTATACTGCTTCAGGGAGGGCAATACACGTCCACGTGTGATGCGATTCGTGAGACGGGCATTTTCGGGAACTGGAATTACCCCCGAGAATACATGTCCCGTGTCACGGAGCGCATCGACTTCCTGAAGCAGAAAGTTTGTGCATGGGCCAATCGTATCCGGCGGTATAAGCGTCGGGTCGATCGATACTCGCAGAATCGCATATTCCAGAGCGATGAGAGGTGGGTGTATAGAGCTTGGGAGCGACCTGAACATAGTGTGATTGACGTGGTCCACCCGGATGATGCCGCCACGAATGCATTCTGGCGCAGCATTTGGTCGGTGCCCGTCTGTCACACTGAGGGTGGCTGGATGCGTGATGTCGAGCGCGTGTGCGCAGCTGTACCAGAAATGGAAAAAGTTGAAATTACGCCACTAGACGTAGCCAGAGCAGTTCGTCCATTACCAAATTGGAAGTCTCCAGGTACGGACGGACTGCACAACTTCTGGTTAAAATGGTACAGCAGCTCACATGCGCTTCTGGCATTGCAATTCCAGTCATCTTTAGATTCTGGGTCGCTACCTCAGTTTCTCACAACTGGTATCACCCATCTGCTCCATAAGACAGGTAGTCCCACGGAACCCAAGAATTATAGGCCGATTACATGTTTGTCGACGGTCTATAAACTTCTTACATCCATTCTGAGAGCAAAAATTAATGTACATATAGAGAAAAATTTTATAATGTCTGCCTCTCAGAACGGGTGTAGGAATGGGTCCCGTGGTACTAAGGAGCTACTCCACATTGACATGGCCATAAGCCAACAGGTTCGTCGATCTCGCAAGGATCTGTCGACATGTTGGATAGATTATAAGAAGGCCTACGACTCTGTTCCACATACATGGCTCATGAGGGTGCTGGAGTTGTATAAAATAGATGCAACTTTACGCACCTTCCTTGAGTCATGTATGAGGCAATGGAAAACAGTCCTTCGCTATCCAGGATGTCGACCGATCCAGGGGAATGATAAACCAATATGGATTAAACGGGGAATATTTCAGGGCGACAGTTTGAGTCCACTTTGGTTCTGCTTAGCCCTGAACCCTCTAAGCACGTTGCTGGAGGATTCAGGTCTAGGCTATCGGTTGAGAAGAGGTGGTCAGGTCCTATCTCACCTGCTTTACATGGATGATTTGAAACTCTTTGCCCACAACAATTTGCAACTAATGGAACTACTGAAGGTAACTGAAACTTTCAGTAGTGCCATCAGGATGGAATTTGGAGTGGACAAATGTGCAGTTATGCATGTAAAGCGAGGGGAGATTGTGGAATCCGAGAGAATTCAACTCTCGGATTCCATACACCTTAGAACCCTCTCCCCGACCGAAACTTACAAGTATTTGGGTATGTCAGAAGCGTTAGGCATTAACGTCGCTGACATGAAGCAAACGTTGAAGGAGCGCTTCTTTAACCGCCTGAAGAAGGTTTTAAACAGCCTTCTGTCAGTCGGAAATAAGGTGCGCGCCTTCAATGGTTGGGTCATGCCGGTTTTAATGTACTCTTTCGGCATACTCAAATGGACTCAGACCGAGCTAGACGCTCTGGATAGGCGGGTCCGTACATTGCTGACCGCAAATCGGATGCATCACCCACGATCATCAGTGATGAGACTGTACATCCCGCGGAAGTGTGGAGGTCGAAGTTTTTTGAACGCAAAGACTCTACACAACCGCGAGGTGTGCAGCCTCAGAGAATATTTCCTCAAAACCGATGTGGGTATGCACCGCGATGTGGTCGCAATGGACAAGGGACTCACCCCGTTGTCCATGGCTAAAGAGAACTGGCGCAAACCTGTGGTACTTACTACTGATGACCGCAAGGAAGTATGGAAAGGCAAGGAGCTCCACGGGCGCTTTTATCGGGCTCTTCATGAGCCTGATGTAGATTTTTTGGCGTCCGTGGCCTGGTTACGTTTCAGCAACCTCTTCGGAGAAACTGAAGGTTTTGTCTGTGCGATTATGGACGAAGTTATTTTGACGAACAACTACCGGAGACATATTATGAAGGACGGGACGGTTGACATGTGTCGGGCATGCCATCGTCCGGGTGAGTCCATCAGACATATAATCTCAGGTTGTTCTCGTCTGGCTAACAGCGAGTACTTGCATAGGCATAACCAAGTAGCCAGGATTATTCACCAGCAACTTGCTTTAAAATACAACCTAGTGGAATCTGAGGTACCATACTACAGGTATGTGCCCGACCCAGTTCTCGAAAATGACCATGTCACGTTGTACTGGGATCGGTCTATCATTACTGACCGGACTATTGTAGCGAATAAGCCGGATATAGTGGTGATAGACCGATTAGCGCGCCGCGCAGTGATAGTCGACGTCACCATCCCGCATGACGAGAATCTCGTGAAAGCTGAGAAAGAGAAACAAATCAAATATCTCGACTTAGCACACGAGGTTGTCGACATGTGGAATGTGGACTCGGCTATCATTGTGCCGATTGTCGTGACCGCCAATGGTCTTATAGCCAAAAGCTTCGACGACCATCTGTTGAAGCTGTCGTTGCGCGGTTGGATCAAGGGCCTGATACAGAAGGCAGTACTCCTCGACACGGCTCGCATTGTGAGGAGGTTTCTGTCTCTGGAGCCCTAACCACCGGTAGCTTGGACCCTGTTCCCGACACCGGCGGATAACTGTTTTTTATATTTTTAAATGTTTTTTTTTATTACTTGTTTTTTAAAGAAATATTTAAAAATGTAAATGATATGTGTATAAAAATAAATAAAGAATAATAATAATAATAATAATAATAATAATAATAATAATAATAATAAGAAGCTGGCAACCCACTGACAACAAAAGTCAAATATTTTTCTATCCATTTTAAAAATTTCAATTTTATTACTTTTACCGAAAATCAAGACAAACCAAATATCCAAAACGAAGCAAATATTGTTAATAAACGAAAAAAACCTTCAAAAACACCACATACCACAAGAAATAGAATATTTATAAGAAATAAAATACCACAATACAATATGACATCTGTCAACGACGATGTGACACCATCAAACAATTTATGCAATAGAAGAAAATGGAATGAAATAATGAATTGACGAAAATGTTGACAAGAACAGCTGCCCGACGCGCACGCCATCCACCCCCGGGCTCGCCGCTCAGCTCCGCCTCGCCGCCGCCGGTCCTCGGATCACCAATGTCACCGGCGGCTGCAGTTGCGTCGAGCTCGAGCGACGAGTATTTCTCCCCGCCGACGTCGCCAACACCTGTACGTCGGCCGGGGAGAGGCCGGCCACCGAAGAGCTTAGGACCTAGGGGCCAACCGGCCCCGAGCCGGGTCCCCGCTGCCGGTGGTTGTGTGCAGCGCATGAGATGGACTCAGTCTATGAACGAGAACGTCATGCGCGCATATTACGGGTCTACAGAGGGGGGAACTAACCTCACTGCGTACCGTGTTAGGATGCTGTCTCTTTTTCAGGAACTGGAACCAACCGTCAACGTCACGGCCCAAAGATTATCGGATCAGGTGCGGGTTATCCAACGAAACCACAGATTGGACGATGCCGCACTTGATAGGCTGCGCTCAGAGGTACTGAGCAACCGTATTATCTCGACTACAATACAGACACAGACTGCGGTACCACGAGCTACAGATATAATTCTACCGCAGTCTAGTCATGCTGATGATGAAGCAGATGATAGGGTTGTCACAGTAAGTAGCCAGTGCAACGATCGATTGAGGAGCGCACTGGAGGATGCACTCCGCGAGTACAGATCGACTCCGATCGCTCTTAGACCTCGTCTTCCTCGGTTACCTATGCACAAAAAAAATAGGGCGCTAGTGTGTTCTCTGGACTCGCTGCTTGAGAATGTGTTCGAGAGCAGCGTAAACCTCGCTGATACGCACTCGATCCTCTATTGCGGGGCTATTGCGGCATGTCGTTTAGCCAACGTAAAACTATCAAGTTGTGACGGAGCTACTCGACCAAAGCCTGCCGCACCTGCCTGGCAATGTAGAATTGAGAGGCGTATCGATGGGGCCAGAGCGCTCATTGGTAAACTATACTGCTTCAGGGAGGGCAATACACGACCACGTGTGATGCGCTACGTGAGGCGAGCATTTTTGGGGACTGGAATCAGCCCTCGAGAATACTTATCTCGCGTCACAGAGCGCATCGACTTCCTGAAGCAGAAAGTTTGTGCATGGGCCAACCGTATTCGACGGTATAAGCGGCGAGTCGACCGGTACTCGCAGAATCGCATGTTCCAGAGCGATGAGAGATGGGTATACAGAGCTTGGGAGCGACCTGAGCAAAATGTGACTGACGTGACCCGCCCAGATGCTGACGCCACGAATACTTTCTGGCGCAATATTTGGTCGGTGCCCGTCTGTCACACTGAGGGTGGCTGGATGCGTGAAGTCGAGCGCGTGTGCGAAGCTATACCAGAAATGGAAAAGGTAGACATTAGCCCTATAGATGTAGCCAGAGCAGTCCGTCCGTTACCGAATTGGAAGTCTCCAGGACCGGACGGACTACAAAATTTCTGGCTAAAATGGTATAGCAGCTCACACGCGCTCCTGGCATCTCAATTCCAGTCATCTTTAGAGTCTGGGTCGCTACCTCAGTTTCTAACAACTGGAGTTACCCATCTGCTCCATAAGACAGGTAGTACTGCGGAACCCAAGAATTATAGACCGATAACATGCTTGTCAACGGTCTATAAACTTCTTACGTCCATTCTGAGAACGAAAATTAACAAGCATATTGATACCAACTTAATAATGTCTGCCTCTCAGAATGGATGTAGGAACGGGTCTCGGGGTACTAAGGAGCTACTCCTCATAGACATGACCATAAGCCAACAGGTTCGTCGATCTCGCAAGGATCTGTCGACATGTTGGATAGATTATAAGAAGGCATATGACTCTGTGCCACATACATGGCTCATGAGGGTGCTGGAGTTGTATAAAATAGCACTCTCTACGCACCTTCCTTGAGTCATGTATGGGGCAATGGAACACTGTTCTTCGTTATCCAGGATGTCGATCGATTCGGAGGGACGATGAGCCTATATGGATTAAACGGGGAATATTTCAGGGCGACAGTCTGAGTCCACTTTGGTTCTGCTTAGCCCTGAATCCTCTAAGCACATTGCTAGAGGAATCAGGTGTGGGCTATCGGTTGAGAAGAGGTGGTCAGGTACTATCTCACCTTCTTTACATGGATGATTTGAAACTCATTGCCCCCAACAAGTTACAACTGATGGAACTACTAAAAGTAACTGAAACTTTTAGTAGTGCCATCAGGATGGAATTTGGTGTGGATAAATGTGCAGTCATGCATGTAAAGCGAGGGGAGATTATGGAATCTGAGGGAATTCAACTTTCGGATTCCATATACCTTAGATCCCTCTCTTCAACCGAAACCTATAAGTATTTGGGTATGTCGGAAGCGTTAGGCATTAACGTTGCTGACATGAAGCAATCGTTGAGGGAGCGCTTCTTTGACCGCCTGAAGAAGGTATTAAACAGCCTTCTGTCAGGTGGAAATAAGGTGCGAGCCTTCAATGGTTGGGTCATGCCGGTCTTAATGTACTCTTTCGGCATACTCAAATGGACTCAGACCGAGTTAGACGCTCTGGATAGGCGGGTCCGTACACTGTTGACCGCAAACCGGATGCATCACCCACGGTCGTCTGTGATGAGACTGTACATCCCGCGGAAGTGTGGAGGTCGAGGTTTTTTAAACGCGAAGACCCTGCACAACCGCGAGGTGTGCAGCCTCAGAGAATATTTTCATAAAACCGATGTGGGTATGCACCGCGATGTGGTTGCAGTGGACAAGGGACTCACCCCGTTATCCATGGCTAAAGAGAACTGGCGCAAACCTGTGGTACTTACAACTGATGATCGCAGGGAAGTATGGAAAAGTAAGGAGCTCCACGGGCGCTTTTATCGGGCTCTACATGAGTCTGATGTAGATTTTGCAGCGTCCGTGGCCTGGCTACGTTTCAGCAACCTCTTCGGGGAAACTGAAGGTTTTATCTGTGCAATTATGGACGAAGTCATCTTGACGAATAACTACCGGAGATATATAATGAAGGACGGTACGGTTGACGTGTGTCGGGCATGCCATCGTCCGGGTGAGTCTATCAGACATATTATCTCTGGTTGTTCTCGTCTGGCTAACGGAGAGTACTTGCACAGGCATAACCGAGTAGCCAGGATTATCCACCAGCAACTTGCTTTGAAATACAACCTAGTGTATTCAGAGGTACCGTATTACAGCTATGTGCCCGACCCAGTTCTCGAAAATGACCATGTCACGTTGTACTGGGATCGGTCTATCATTACTGACCGGACTATTGTAGCCAATAAGCCGGATATAGTGGTGATAGACCGATTAGCGCGCCGCGCAATGATAGTCGATGTCACCATCCCGCATGATGAGAATCTCGTGAAAGCTGAGAAAGAGAAACAAATTAAATATCTCGACTTAGCACACGAGGTTGTCGACATGTGGAATGTGGACTCGGCAATCATTGTGCCGATTGTTGTTACCGCCAATGGCCTGATGGCCAAAAGTCTAGACGACCACCTGTCGAAACTGACGTTGCGCGGTTAGATCAAGGGCCTGATACAGAAGGCATTACTCCTCGATACGGCTCGCATTGTGAGGAGGTTCCTGTCTTTGGAGCCCTAACCACCGGTAGCTTGGACCCTGTCCCGACACCGGCGGACTACTATTTTTTATACTTTTAAATGTTTTTTTTTTTTAAATGTGTTTTGAAAAATATTTAAAAATGTACAAAATATGTATAAAAAATAAATAAAGATAATAATAATAATAATAATAATAATAATAATAATAATAGTGATGCGCTTTGTGAGGCGGGCGTTTTTGGGGACTGGTGTCAGCCCTCAAGAATACATGTCTCGTGTCACAGAGCGCATCGACTTCCTGAAGCAGAAAGTTTGTGCATGGGCGAGCCGCATTCGCCGGTATAAGCGGCGGGTTGATCGGTACTCGCAGAATCGCATGTTTCAGAGCGATGAGAGGTGGGTGTATAGAGCTTGGGAGCGACCTGAACATAGTGTGATTGACGTGCCCCGCCCGGATGATGCTACCACGAATGCATTCTGGCGTGGCATTTGGTCGGTGCCCGTCTGTCACACTGAGGGTGGCTGGATGCGTGATGTCGAGCGCGTGTGCGTAGCTGTACCAGAAATGGAAAAAGTTATAATTACTCCACTAGACGTAGCCAGAGCAGTTCGTCCGTTGCCTAATTGGAAGTCTCCAGGTACGGACGGACTGCACAATTTTTGGTTAAAATGGTACAGCAGCTCACACGCGCCTCTGGCATCGCAATTCCAGTCATCTTTAGATTCTGGGTCGCTACCTCAGTTTCTAACAACTGGTATCACCCACCTGCTCCATAAGACAGGTAGTCCCACGGAACCCAAGAATTATAGGCCGATTACATGTTTGTCGACGGTCTATAAACTTCTTACATCCATTCTGAGAGCAAAAATTAATGTACATATAGAGAAAAATTTGATAATGTCTGCCTCTCAGAACGGGTGTAGGAATGGGTCCCGTGGTACTAAGGAGCTACTCCTCATTGACATGGCCATAAGCCAACAGGTTCGTCGATCCCGCAAGGATCTGTCGACATGCTGGGTAGATTATAAGAAGGCCTATGACTCTGTTCCCCATACATGGCTCATGAGGGTGCTGGAGTTGTATAAAATAGATGCAACTCTACGCACCTTCCTTGAGTCATGTATGAGGCAATGGAAAACAGTCCTTTGCTATCCAGGATGTCGACCGATCCAAGGGAATGATGAACCAATATGGATTAAACGGGGAATATTTCAGGGCGACAGTCTGAGTCCACTGTGGTTTTGCTTAGCCCTGAATCCTCTAAGCACGTTGCTGGAGAATTCAGGTCTAGGCTATCGGTTGAGAAGAGGTGGTCAGGTCCTATCTCACCTTCTTTACATGGATGATTTGAAACTTCTTGCCCACAACAATTTGCAACTGATGGAACTACTGAAGGTAACTGAAACTTTCAGTAGTGCCATTAGGATGGAATTTGGTGTGGACAAATGTGCAGTCATGCATGTAAAGCGAGGGGAGATTGTGGAATCCGAGGGAATTCAACTCTCGGATTCCATACACCTTAGAACCCTCTCCTCGACCGAAACATATAAGTATTTGGGTATGTCGGAAGCGTTGGGCATTAACGTTGCTGACATGAAACAAACATTGAAGGAGCGTTTCTTTGGCCGCCTGAAGAAGGTTCTAAACAGCCTTCTGTCAGGTGGAAATAAGGTACGCGCCTTCAATGGTTGGGTCATGCCGGTTTTAATGTACTCTTTCGGCATACTCAAATGGACTCAGACCGAGCTAGACGCTCTGGATAGACGGGTCCGTACATTGCTGACCGCAAATCGGATGCATCACCCACGATCATCAGTGATGAGACTGTACATCCCGCGGAAGTGTGGAGGTCGAAGTTTTTTGAACGCAAAGACTCTACACAACCGTGAGGTGTGCAGCCTCAGAGAATATTTTCTCAAAACCGACGTGGGTATGCACCGCGATGTGGTCGCAATGGACAAGGGACTCACCCCGTTGTCCATGGCTAAAGAGAACTGGTGCAAACCTGTGGTACTTACTACTGATGACCGCAAGGAAGTATGGAAAGGCAAGGAGCTCCACGGGCGCTTTTATCGGGCTCTTCATGAGCCTGATGTAGATTTCGCGGCGTCCGTGGCCTGGTTACGTTTTAGCGACCTCTTCGGAGAAACTGAAGGTTTTGTCTGTGCAATTATGGACGAAGTTATCTTAACGAACAACTACCGGAGACATATTATGAAGGACGGGACTGTTGACGTGTGTCGGGCATGCCATCGTCCGGGTGAGTCCATCAGACATATTATCTCTGGTTGTTCTCGTCTGGCTAACGGCGAGTACTTGCACAGGCATAATCAAGTAGCCAGGATTATTCACCAGCAACTTGCTTTGAAATATAACCTAGTGGATTCGGAGGTACCATACTACAGGTATGTGCCCGACCCAGTTCTCGAAAATGACCATGTCACATTGTACTGGGATCGGTCTATCATTACTGATCGGACTATTGTAGCCAATAAGCCGGATATAGTGGTGATAGACCGATTGGCGCGCCGCGCAATGATAGTCGACGTCACCATTCCACATGACGAGAATCTCGTGAAAGCTGAGAAAGAGAAACAAATCAAATATCTCGACTTAGCACACGAGGTTGTCGATATATGGAATGTGGACTCGGCTATCATTGTGCCGATTGTTGTGACCGCCAATGGCCTTATAGCCAAAAGCTTCGACGACCATCTGTCGAAGCTGTCGTTGCGCGGTTGGATCAAGGGCCTGATACAAAAGGCAGTACTCCTCAATACGGCTCGCATTGTGAGGAGGTTCCTGTCTCTGGAGCCCTAACCACCGGTAGCTTGGACCCTGTTCCCGACACCGGCGGACAACTATTTTTTATATTTTTAAATGATTTTTTTTTAATATGTTTTTTAAAGAAATATTTAAAAATGTAAACGATATGGATAAAAAATAAATAAATGGAATAATAATAATAATAATAAGAAGCAGAAAGTTTGTGCATGGGCCAGCCGTATTCGAAGGTATAAGCGGCGAGTTGACCGGTACTCGCAGAATCGCATGTTCCAGAGCGATGAGAGATGGGTATACAGAGCTTGGGAGCGACCTGAACAAAATGTGACCGACGTGACCCGCCCAGATGCTGTCGCCACGAATGCTTTCTGGCGCAATATTTGGTCGGTGCCCGTCTGTCATACTGAGGATGGTTGGATGCGAGAAGTCGAGCGCGTGTGCGAAGCTATACCAGAAATGGAAAAGGTATTCATTAGCCCAATAGATGTAGCCAGAGCAGTCCGTCCATTTCCGAATTGGAAGTCTCCAGGGCCGGACGGACTGCAAAACTTCTGGCTAAAATGGTATAGCAGCTCACACGCGCTCCTGGCATCTCAATTCCAATCATCCTTAGAGTCTGGGCCGCTACCTCAGTTTCTAACAACTGGCGTTACCGATCTGCTCCATAAGACAGGTAGTACTGCGGAACCCAAGAATTATAGACCGATAACATGCTTGTCGACGGTCTATAAACTTCTTACATCCATTCTGAGAACGAAAATTAACCAACACGTTGATAGTAACTCAATTATGTCCTCCTCTCAGAATGGATGTAGGAACGGGTCTCGCGGTACTAAAGAGCTACTCCTCATCGACATGACCATAAGCCAACAGGTTCGTCGATCCCGCAAGGATTTGTCGACATGCTGGATAGATTATAAGAAGGCCTATGACTCTGTGCCACATACTTGGCTCATGAGGGTGTTGGAGTTGTATAAAATAGATGCAACTCTACGCATCTTCCTTGAGTCATGTATGGGGCAATGGAACACAGTCCTTCGCTATCCAGGATGTCGATCAATCTGGAGGGACAATGAGCCTATATGGATTAAACGGGGAATATTCCAGGGCGACAGTCTGAGTCCACTTTGGTTCTGCTTAGCCCTGAATCCTCTAAGCACATTGCTAGAGGAATCAGGTGTGGGCTATCGGTTGAGAAAAGATGGTCAGGTTCTATCTCACCTTCTTTACATGGATGATCTGAAACTCATTGCCCCCAACAAGTTACGACTGATGGAACTACTGAAGGTAACTGAAACTTTCAGTAGTGCCATCAGGATGGAATTTGGTGTGGATAAATGTGCAGTCATGCATGTAAAACGAGGAGAGATTATGGAATCTGAGGGGATTCAACTCTCAGATTCCATACACCTTAGATCTCTCTCCTCGACCGAAACCTACAAGTATTTGGGTATGTCGGAAGCTTTAGGCATTAACGTTGCTGACATGAAGCAATCGTTGAAGGAGCGCTTCTTTGGCCGCCTGAAGAAGGTATTAAATAGCCTTCTGTCAGGTGGAAATAAGGTGCGCGCCTTCAATGGTTGGGTCATGCCGGTCTTAATGTACTCTTTCGGCATACTCAAATGGATGCAGACCGAGTTAGACGCTCTGGATAGGCGGGTCCGTACACTGTTGACAGCAAACCGGATGCATCACCCACGGTCGTCTGTAATGAGACTGTACATCCCGCGGAAGTGTGGAGGTCGAGGTTTTTTAAACGCGAAGACCCTGCACAACCGCGAGGTGTGCAGCCTCAGAGAATACTTTCATAAAACCGATGTGGGTATGCACCGCGATGTGGTCGCAGTGGACAAGGGACTCACCCCGTTGTCCATGGCTAAAGAGAACTGGCACAAACCTGTTGTACTTACAACTGATGACCGCAAGGAAGTATGGAAAAGTAAGGAGCTCCACGGGCGCTTTTATCGGGCTCTTCATGAGTCTGATGTAGATTTTGCAGCGTCCGTGGCCTGGCTACGTTTCAGCAATCTCTTCGGGGAAACTGAAGGTTTCTGTGCAATTATGGACGAAGTCATCTTGAAGAATAACTACCGGAGATATATAATGAAGGACGGGACGGTTGACGTGTGTCGGGCATGCCATCGTCCGGGTGAGTCCATCAGACATATTATCTCTGGTTGTTCTCGTCTGGCTAACGGCGAGTACTTGCACAGGCACAACCAAGTAGCCAGGATTATTCACCAACAACTTGCTTTGAAATACAACCTAGTGTATTCAGAGGTACCGTATTACAGGTATGTGCCCGACCCAGTTCTCGAAAATGATCATGTCACGTTGTACTAGGATCGGTCTATCATTACTGACCGGACTATTGTAGCCAATAAGCCGGATATAGTGGTGATAGACCGATTAGCGCGCCGCGCAATGATATTCGATGTCACCATCCCGCATGACGAGAACCTCGTGAAAGCTGAGAAAGATAAACAAATCAAATATCTCGACTTAGCACACGAGGTTGTCGACATGTGGAATGTGGACTCGGCTATCATTGTGCCGATTGTTGTTACCGCCAATGGTCTGATGGCCAAAAGTCTAGACGACCACCTGTCGAAACTGTCGTTGCGCGGTTGGATCAAGGGCCTGATACAGAAGGCAGTACTCCTCGATACGGCTCGCATTGTGAGGAGGTTCCTGTCTCTGGAGCCCTAACCACCGGTAGCTTGGACCCTGTCCCGACACCGGCGGACTGCTATTTTTTATATTTTTAAATGTTTTTTTTTTATGGGTTTTGAAAAATATTTAAAAATGTACAAAATATGTATAAAAAATAAATCAAGGGAATAATAATAATAATAAACATTTATTTCGGACCTTTACGTCCATAAATAATATATTATAGTAGCATAAATAATATAGTATAGTAGCATAAAATAATATAGTAGCATATGGTGGATATGCTACTATTTAAGTTACTATGTTTTTGCAAAATTTTATGCAAATCAGCCTCTACTAGCGGTTTCACCTGCGTAGTATATAGCGATAGTTGAAAATTATCCTAAGAGAACAAACTTCCGGGATCAAAATATCCTATGTGCTATTCTAAAACATAATCTACCCGTGAGCGAAATTTTATCGAAATCCCTTCAGCAGTTTCAGCGTGAAGGATTTACAAACATACAAATATACAAGCTCTAACTTTCGCCTTTATAATATTAGTGTGATTATTTTAAAGATTATTTTCAACTGATTTGAGAAATATTTCGCAGACACTTAATTAAAAACAAGTTTTAACGAATTGAAAATACAATAGACTATTGTATTAAGCTCGTTTAATAATAAAGTTTCATCAATCAATTCCATCACAATGAAAGCATCCACGTGAAAAATTAATTATCCAGCCATTGTTTCAGCCAGACGTAATCAAGTAATTGCAAACTTTAATAGTCAACTGTTCTTTGTCCGCAGATGTCCGCCGCCAATCACTGAAACACAGAAGATTCTCTTATTAAAAATGAACTGACACTCAAAGAACAATAATGAACCCTTGATCGAAGAAAAAATGACTAACGTAAAATTAAAACTCATGTTCTTCCTCTTAAACGCTTTACTAACTGCAGACATAGTCCACGCAAGACCTTACTCCGACATGAACAACACGGACATCGTCATCAAGTTTGGAAATAACAACAATACATTTATACCTATCGATCCAAATTCTGATACTCTAATCGTAGCTGAAGAGACTGATGAAGAAATCAGAGAGACCGACAGGACATCTAAGTCAGAACTCGAAGGACTAATGAATGCTGAACAAGGCAGAGATGAGGACTTATCGAAGAAAGTCATGAAAGATCAGAATAAGCGTAGATTAGAGCAGAGAATGATGGAAATACCGAAAGGGGAACCGGCAGCGGTCGAAAAACAAATAAACATATCAAGTAGTCTTCTAGATGACATCATAAATTCGGAAACAGACAGAGAGGACACGATAACAGATATTCTTTTCAGGCCAGAATCAGAATTTGCCGAAGACATGCCAAAGTTTGAATTTTTGATAGCAGCTAAAATAAATGAGAGTGAGTTTTTAAATAAGAATGTTAGTGAAACAGAAAGAGATAGGAACAGTAGTGATGTTCTGAAGAAGATAGATTATGTGGAGCTAGTGGAGGTGGCCAAGCCATCGAAAGAAAACAGGAGTGCTTTGATGATGAATATCACTGGACATGAAGTAGACAACGATCTGGCACCCGATACGAGTGAGTGTTTCAGATATGCTACTTTATTTTTAAGATTTGTTAATCTTTCAAAATCTCAAACTTTGATAGGTTTTCACTAAAGTCATAAGCAAAGTGTCCATGTTTAAGTATTCATGCTTAACTAAGTACATAAAATATGCCAAGAAAGCTTTCTCAGAGAAATAATAGTTACTAACAGCGAAATCACTTTAAGTGCCTTCGTAATAAGACCTCAATCTTAGTCCACCTGACCAGTATCTAGATACAAAATTAATAATTAAGATGCAATGGAATCGTAGAGCGGTAGCATAGCACCTGGGGCTTATGTGCTTACTGTTTACGCTTCTTGTAGGTGTGTGTCTTGACGGACCATGTACACTATTGATAGTTTGATTTAGGTCAGGGAAATTATTACTATCTATAACAGGAAAAATTGACTGACTGACATAACAACGTATAGCCAAAACTACTGAGTCTAGGAAAAAGGTTTCTTTTTATGATATAGACCTTTTTATGTTAAACAATTAAGGGGGTGAAAAGAGGATACTTCGTTTGTTTGTATTTTATTCCTAAGGCCCACATACCTACTTGAAACTTAGGATAAATAGTAACCCGTAAAGCTTCTTGCGATTTACGACCTCTTCAAAAGACAGTGCAGAGGACGAGAGATGCGTGCTGTGGAAGCAGAAACACCCAACTCCTACTTATTTCATTACCCCGTCAGAACATCTCCCCCCTGGACGCTAATTGCAGTGGCCAATCTTCTTTCTTAACCGACTGCGGACCCAGGTTGACCGCTGTAAAAACAATTTGGCCAAATGAAGCCCCATTTCTCCCTTTCCCGTGACCCATCTCTAACACAGTGCCAGTATCGAGCCGCTGCACAGGACATGCGTCATTTGTTATGCTGTCCATCCTGCACAATCACTTGCAGTTTTCAGGATATATACGAGGCCAATAACAGAGCCGTAGAGGTTGCCAAATACTAGTCAGAAAAAATTTAGTTCGTGTACATCGACATAAAAAAGAAGAAAGAAGAAGAATAAACAGTAACCCAAGTAAATAACCCAAGTAACCTTATAAGAAAACGGTTTTCGTTATTCGTTTTTCAAACTACTCCTATAATATGATTTAGGAGGTGTTAAAGGTTATTGAAGAGAATCTTATTCCTTGCGTTAATAAACTTGAAACTTGGCACAATTTCGTAACAAAATGAATAATAAAGAATGTCATTATTTATCTTACAAAATCATCCCCAAAATACGGTGTAAGGGGTTTTAAAGTTTTTATAAAAGAAAGATGAATTTTGAAAACTTTCCCGCTAACAAAGTCGCTGGCAAAGTGCTAGTAGATACATATTCTGATTAATTATTTCTTAGTTTTAAGGCTAAGAACGTCATATCGGCACCTAAAGCCTACTGTTCACGGACGCGTAGCTGTATAGACGCGTACTCGTTTGGTGTAAGCTTGCTCACTGGTTACATAAAAACTATGAAACTCAATCGACGAAGCAGCAACATTGTCCCGTCATGTCGTTGTAGCTACGCGTCTATGAAGCTATGCGTCCGTAGACAGTAGGCCTAAGTTCTATCACCGCGTAAGATTTGTTTTAGAAAATATATTGTACATTGTTCGAAGATTGTAATCAATTGTGACACGTTCTTTCAATAACAAAAACAATGACATGTGTACCAGTGTTGTAGATCATCATCATCTTTTCAGCCAATAGACGTCCACTGCTGGACATAGGCTTCCCCCAAATGTCGCCACAATGAACGGTCCTGTGCATCTCGTATCCATTGGATTCCCGCAACCTTCACCAGATCATCGGTCCACCTTGTAGGGGGCCTTCCAACACTGCATCTTCCGGTACGCGGTCGCCACTCCAAAACCTTTCGGCCCCAACGGCCATCTGTTCTGCGAGCAATGTGCCCTGCCCATTGCCACTTAAGTTTGGCGATTCTTCGTGCTATGTCGGCAACCAACCAAGGTTGCGGATATCTTCATTTCTGATTCGACCACGCAAGGAAACTCCGAGCATATAGCCCTTTCCAGTGTTGAAGAGAAAAGCCACAGTTCAATCGTGTATCTCAGTTTTATTGACATAGCAACTTCATGCACCTCAATATTTTTCGCAAAGCTTTAGTTACTTGTTGTTAAACAGTTTATTTGCTTTCCTGAAAAGACACCGATTATGACACGCGTGCTGTTTGAATTTTAGCGATAAAATATGTTTCTTATTTATTGTAATAAATTTTACTTTATATATTTTATCTTTCTTCTTTGATGAAGTTTGGAAAGTGAAAAATATTGCTTCCGATTTGAGTTTAGTAAATCTTCCATTAGCTTGCACCAACCTTCCTTCCTTCCTATTTCACCCACTTCCTGAACAACAAAGCCGTGACTAAATACATGAATGAGGGTAGAAAATATTCTATAGCTTGCCACGGTCTGCTGTGCCCCCTTTGTCACGGGTCCTTTTTTTGACAAATTAGCGAGCCTTTTTCAAAATGTATGTAGCTCGCTCGTTGCTCAGCGCGAATTTGTATTCAACCCCTGAGGGACCCCGGTTGCTTTGAACCGAGTGGTGTGTGTTAAAAGCGGGAGCGAAGTAAAATACAAAAGTAGAGTAAAAAAAAAACGTATAAAAGTAAGTGGGAACGGTTTTGAAATGCAGTTTAATTTGTTTTAGAACGGCTTTTTGTTAAAGAAGAAAGTAGTGTAAGTATAATTTAGTTTTGCAGTTCATTAGAAAGATTTATGGTGATTGAGTTGGCAAGCGACGAGACAATGAATGTATAGAGTGCATTAAATGCCTCTTAGATCATCTTGTCTTTAGAAACATTGTAAAGAATATAATAATTAAAAGTATAACAAGCCTGTTAGTAGGTAAGAATTGGAAAATATTAAAGTGAGCGCAGTATACTGTGTTCAAAAACACAAATCGTTGAAGTGGTTCAGAAGCTGAGCTAGCTTAAGTGAGACTGGGCCGGACTTGTTTTCTATATGTCGATCTGAAATCGCCAGACAAGGTCGTGGCAAACCACGAAGGAGATGGTAAGATGACCCTAGAGGTCTTCCTTAGGTATCTGGGTACACAGAACCGGGCATAATGGAAGGACGACTGACGAAGTTTGACCAACAGTGAGTCAGTACAAGCTAGATTTATTCACATTTAATTATTTAGTCACTGTTTTGTTTGGGTGAAATAGGAAGGAAGAAAAGTTGGAGCTAAACGAAGATTCTGTCCCAAATAAAATTTTTTCAATACACTTACACTCGAAAACCCATACTTATTCCACTGCTTTTAGGTACACAACTTAGGTGGTAGCGAAAACTGGAAAACTGCGCGTACTCACCCCCGCCACAATATAACTACATTTATCGTATCAGGCTTAGCGCACGTCGACCCCCACGAGTCGCGCGTTGACCCCCGTTGATTTATGTCTTTGTAAATGCATTAAAAACGTCGTTTGATACACATGGAAATTTGTCACTGCAGCCCACGGCTCCATAACACTCTCGCCAAGTCTCGGGTGTATGCCGCCTCGGTAACAATGAAAAACTTTTTCCACTTGTATAAAAAAACCGCATCGAAATCGGTCCATTCGTTTGAGAACTACGATGCCACGGACATACAGATACACAGACACACAGACACGTCAAACTTATAACACCCCCCTTTTCCGTCGGGGTTTATCTATCTCTCGTCTATTTAATAAATTTACAACCATTCTCCTTACGTTATCCCCACAACACTTGGACCACTCCAACATTCCTGTTTTGATTCCGCAATAATGGATGAGAGTTGGTACAGCTCACAAATAATAATTAAATGAATAGACGGAACAAATGATGGTCCATTTGTCCACTGTGTTTGTTATTCAAAAGCTGTTTACATTGTTTGTGTTAATTAAAACTGTTTAATACCAAATCGGCGGCCATTGTTCAAGTTTGTTCTGCTCAAGTTTTAGTTCAGTCATTGATTTCGACAAAAACGATTGAAAGAATTTATTAATTTTTGTTCATTAATTTTAGAAATTTAAAGGGGGTGCTATGGCCCGTTCCACGTTCGTACCAAAAGATGCAGCGTCGGAAGGCCTCCCACAAGGTAGACCGATGACCTGGTGAGTGTTGCGGGAATCTGATGGATGCGAGACACACAGGACCGGTCATTATCGCGACACTTGGGGGAGGCTATGTCCAACAGTGGACGTCTTTCGGCTAGAACTATTATTTTTGGAGTTGGGAAAATATAAAATGATTTCTTGCGCTCTAAGATGGAACGAGAGATTAGATTTTACTAACTTAAACTCACCTACGTCCTTCAGTTGCCCTTTACGTTCTAAGCCCATGTTATCGGCTGTCGGTCCTACCGGACGGTGAGCTACTGCACGTCGTCCGCAACCCCGCGCCTACGGTGGCCAGAGATCATTCTGCAGCTCATTACTTGAGTTGGTGAGACATCGATTACAAGATACGACAGTAGCTTATATACAGTCACGAGCAATAAGATATATATATACATTATCACACTCTCTATATATTTTAACTTCTGTTATTAATGAAATAAGTGTACAAAAGATCGCTCTTAAATAATCATTAAATAGGTAATTCAGAACCAATGTTCGTACCTATATTCCTAGGGGTCTTTAAGTCAAGAGTGAATAGGTTACTTCTAGGCAAGCGTGCTCCATCGTCGACCGCATCATCGCTTACCATCAGGTGAGATAGTGGTCAAACCCTAGCCTGTCAATAATAATAAAAAAATATTCTTGAATGGCAGAAGTTAAGGGCATGCAACTCGACATACATTTTCACTGTTATTCATACAACCGCTTTTACGCGATTATGACTATATTACTCATATTTCATTAGATATTTTGGAAACACAGTATCTTGTGGATATTATCTAGGCTCCTATTGAAATCAATTTGTAAATCTTTGAAAAACTAATCCAGTAAAGACCTCTGAAAATCAGCTATTTTGTATGAACTTTGACACTTCATACAAAATAGGTGATTTTCAGAGGATACTCAAAAAATTTAAAAAGTCAAAAAAATAACAATTGAAAGGCTTCGTCCTTGCAATTTTAATCAAAATTCTGAATGACAACAAATTTTTTCAAAAACTTTTAAGAGTTAAAAAAAACACGTATTTCCTGGAAAAAGTTTTGTGAAATATTCGAGTAAATCACGGAATTCCGAATGCTAACAGAGTTTTCAGGCGTTATCTCTTTTTTAGCGTTTCCTCTTCATCAAACATCGCGTTGGATTGCGTTAGATGAAGCAACAAGCTTTGAAACCATGCTCGATGTTGACGATAGGCAAGTGGAAAACGACCCTCTTAAGATAAATGGAAAGTTATTAATTTTATTAATATTTATTTTTTAAAAAAAACTTAGTACTATATTACATTTCATTGGGCAATATATTTAATATCTAACAAATGAATCAGGCATCTGTAACTGAACTAGGCACGGCCTGTATTTCAAAATGTCAATGTCAATCTTTTTGCTTGTGACTGTACAAGTTGGTATGGGCTACCGATTGTTCGAATGAGACACGTGTAATGGAACGCAAAGAGCAAATAATAGAATACAGCTGGGTTTTAGTCAGTAAAAGACCAACATGCCCTCTAACTCATATATAAAAACATATCAATTCATTCGAGTCTTAGTCTGAAACCAAATAACCTCGTTTCAATACAATCCTACTAGGCAAGTTATAAATCCAATAAATCCTCATAAAACGTTCCGATAAATAAGAAACTGAACGAAGCAAATAAAAGCAGACAAAGCAAAAAGAGTAATACAATTTCATCGCGGCTTATTATTGGCTAATTCCTCACCCGGCTAATTGGTACGTTGGTCACGTAAAATCGATGCTTGTAACGAAATAACTCCGAGATTCTCGGCGGCGAGATATACCGGGCCCATGTGGTGGCGCCAATTGGAAGACTGCCCAGCTTTGGGAATGTTCGGCTCGAAGAACATCGAAAATTAACTTATTTGAAGCGTGTAGCTCTTAAACGATGGAATTTAGAAGTCTGCTGTATTAAGTTAGTCAGGATTACGCCGTTTTTGCAAAATTTCAATGTAAAAGTAGTTCGGTCTGCCTGTCCATTTACGGCTAAACTACCAAAATAATTTTGATAAAATTTCGTTCGGAGTAAGCTTGAACCCCAAGAAAGGACATAGGCTACTTTTTACCTGGCTTTAACTTCGACGAGATGTACTAGTCCCATGTTCGGCGCCAATTGGAAGACTGCCCAGCTTTTGGAAAGATCGGCTCGAAGAACATCTGAAATTGACTTAATTGAAGCGTGTAGCTCTTTAACGGTGGCCTACTGTATTATCTTAGTCAGGATTATGCAGTTCTCGTTTTTTTTTTTAATTTAATGCGTGAGATTAGTATAATGGTCCCAAGGGAACATACTCCGCAAATAAAAATTGTCCTGTGTGTTATTCAAGGACATGGGTATATTCGTGTGTCAAATTTCATTCTATTCCATTCAGCCATTTGAACGTGAAATATGTAAAATATATATATAAAAGGAGAAACCAGAATTAGATAACCGTTGGAGCTGAAAGGTTCTGGAGTGGCGACGGTGTACCGGAAGACGCAGTGTTGGAAGGCCCCCTACAAGGTGGATCGATGACCTGGTGAAGGTTGCGGGAATTCGATGGATGCGAGATGAACAGGACCGTTCATTGCGGCGACATTTGGGGGAGGCCTATGTCACGCAATGGACGTCTATCGGCTGAAATAATAATAATAATATTCCAGAACTATCACACAACGCCGTCTAGTCCTAAGCGAAGCCGAGCTTGTACTATGAGTACTAGACAACTGATAAACATAAATAAATATTTCTAAATACATACATATTATAGATAAATTTGAGTGTGGAGTTTGGAGCAGTGGTGGTTGAGTGGTAACGGCCCCGACTTATGAGTTATAGGTCGCGGGTTCAAACCCAGCCAGGCGCATTACTTTGTGTAATTTATTTCATCACCACTGCTCTCAAAACGGTGAAGGAAAAACATCGTGAGGAAACCGGCATGTCCTAAAATAAAAAATTCGAAGACATGTGACATTCAGCAATCCGTACTGGGCCCGCGTGGTGGATTGCGGTCCATTCCCTCTCCTACAGAGAGGAGGCCCGAGTCCCAGCAGTGGGAACATTAAAAGCCTGGTTATGCTTATGTTTATATGCTTATAGATAAATTACACCCAGACACAAAACAAATGATTGTGCTCATCACACTAACAGTCCTTTGTGGGAATCGAACCCACGACCTACGGCATAGCAGTCAGGGCCACTAACCACTAGACCAACAGGACAGTATATACAATAATTTCCTGGCTTCCTGAGCCAGGAAATTGTGATGATATATATCGACGGTGAAGTGCCAATATCTTCTAAATTACATTTTTCGAAAAAAAAACTTTTTAGCGCTTTTAATTCAAATGTGTGTTTCCGCATGTTTTTGTGAAATCTCTGAAGCGAATATTTGACTGCACCAAATTCAATTGTGGAAACACTTCCTAACTAAACCAACATGTAAATTTTTAGTATTACCTCATAACGTTTCTAAGACAAAAAATTTTTGACTTCGTCAGTTAGGAGTTCTGGTCACTCCGCCGTCGATATATAAAATATCGGTATAAAGATACAGCAATTCTGTTAGATGCCACTATCTCGAAACTTCATACTAATAGAATTGTACTGCTGTATCGTTGCGAGATATTCAAATAGCTCTGGTCTAAAGTAAGGGAGCTTTGTACCTCAATATACATATTACATTCCCACCCTCCGCTGCAACGTAGCCCCCAGCTTGAATAGCAAAACATTTTTGATATTCTCATATTATTACAATTCAAATTCAGTTTTACTGCATCGAAACCAAAACTACCTTAACTGTATGAGAATAGAGATCAAATTGGCATGTGGGTTTGTATACTCGCAAGATACAGACAATAACCGTTCAGCCAACATATTCTGCTCATTATTTGCACATTTTCTATTGAATTTTGCTATCTCTGCACTCTTCGAGTCAAAACTATCGACGAGTTGATAGTCTGTCGGTTTTCTATCGTTTACATTTCGGGGAGTGTGAATCGGAATTGCACAATTTAATTCCGTCAAGTCCGTTCTATCCTCAGAATACTAGACGTACGGTACATGGTGAACGTCCCACCCATACTTACTAATTCGGGATTCCGATCTCGATTTCCGGCCACTGTAGGCGCGGGCTTGCGGACAGCGAGCAATGAGTAGCTCGCCGTCCGACCGTCCGTTAACCATCCGGACCGAGTCCAAGACGTCGACGGCGTGTATTGTTCCACGCGCGCCTCAGGGAGATGTCAGCAAATCGTAGGGGCCCAGCAGGGTCGAAGCCTACTGGGGCCATGGGTAGTGTGAAAACGAAACCCGGGGCCCTGGGACGAAGGCAACAAAGGAACAGGAGTGGGTTTTTAGTCAGTAAAAGTCTGACACTATCTCTCGCTCCGCCCAAGACCGAGATTTGTCATTAGATGATTTTCCAACCTAAAAAAAAACCATGGTTACAAAACGTTTTGGGAACATATTTATTATGTGTACAAGCTAAGGTGTAGAATTCCCTCCGTGCCAGAATCCGTGTTTCCTGATAGCTACAACCTAAGGGTCTTTAAATCAAGAGTGAATAGGATACTTCTAGGCAAGCGTGTTTCAATCACGAGTTACTATTAGGTGAGACAGTTTTCGTAGTACAACTTTACTACTAGTTGTAGTGACATCTATGGCGTCACATAAGAACTAATCCTGCATCGCGCAATTAAAGTTCTCCGCGCGATTAGAACATTATAGAACAGCCCGAAATCATCTATCGGGCAGTAGCCTACCAACATAACACCCGTCTGGCCGGAGGATCCTCTCTTTTCAACAGAGGTTTGCGGGACTTTCCTCTCTGTTCCGCATACCTCCAAACCGTCCCCAACCGTTTTGTCTCCTCGGTACACTGCACTTGTAGACAAACGTGCTCCATGGTCGACTACATCATCGCTTACGTGAGATAGTGGTCAAACACGAGCCTATCAATAAAACTGGGCAAGTGCGAGTCGGACTGAGGGTTCCGTACAAACTTACCTATGTAACTGGTTCAATTCCGGAATGGAGTCTCTAAGACTTTTCCGAATAGCAAAAAGTATTTTTTTTGTGACGTACTGTACTGGAATCGTATAGTACGTAACTGGAAATTTGTAGTTCCAGTTTTCAGATTTATTCCTATATGTACTTGTGCTATAAGACCCTTGCTTCATGGCAAATTTCAGGATTCTGAGTCTACGGGAAGTACCCTATGAATTTTGATTCCCTCGAGAGTGTTGAAATGTAATTTTTTTTGCCACATAAACCGAAGTATCTATTTTCTTGTTAATTTACGAGTTAAATTTTTTTACAGCTTCAAGAATCCGCAGATCTGAGTGTATGGTTTTAATTTCATTTCGATACCTACACGCGTTCCCGAAATAAAGAGTCTTGACAGACAGACAGACGGACGGACAACAAAATGATCCTATAAGTTTTTATATATATATATATAGTTTTTTCCTTTTGAGGTACGGAACCCTAAAAAGAGAGAAAATCTTTCTTCAGTTGCCTCCGAACTGATAAAAAAAGATAATTGACACTCCCAGAGCCTCAGACAGCAATGAAAATATACGACCTACCCACGTTTCACCAGTAATTTCTAGTTACGTTGGCTCTATTACCTTTTTCCGAACTTTATATTCCTTGGAACTTTTTATTATGAACATTACAGTTTCCTACAAGCTCGTATGAAGGTTCCTAGCTTCACAATTTTCTTATGAAAGCACACCTGATGGTTATTAGGGGTTTATGAACTTTTAATGTCCTTTTGTTTGGGTAAGTGTGCATTTGCTTCGAGATGGATTGCTAGTGCTGTTAAGTACTAGAGGGCGTTGCAGTCGGGGTGATTTGTTAGGGTTTCGTACCTCAAAAGTAAAAAACGGAATCCTTATAGGATCACTTTGTTGTCCGTCCGTCTGTTTGTCTGTCTGTCAAGACCCTATATCTCGGGAACGCGTGGAGGTATCGAGTCTGCGGCCCCTTAAAGCTGTGAAAAAATCAAACTTCTAAGGTAATGAGAAAAAAAGATACGGTCGTTTATGTCGCAAAAAACTTGTATTTCGACCCTCTCAAAGGAATCAAAATTCATATTTCCCATTGACCTGATCCTGAATCTAGAAATTCGGCATGAAGCATATTCTTGTAGCACAAGTATTGGAAAAAAATCTAAAAACTGTAAATTTGTAGTAAGTTAAACAAAAAAAAAAAAAATTTGTTACAATTCGGGAATTTAACTGTTTTCATTGGTAAGTTTGTACGGAAACCTCAGTGCGCGAGTCCGACTCGCACTTGCCCGGTTTTTTTTTCTTATGGATGAACTCGCGCTTGACCACTATCTCACCTGATGGTAAACGGCGATGTGGTCGACGATGGAGCGCGCTTACCTAAAAGTAACCTATTCACTCTTGACTTAAAGAACCCTAGGTTGTAGCTATCAGGAAACACAGACTCCGGCAGGGAATTCCACTCCTTAGCTGTACACATAATGAATGTGTTCCCAAAACGCTTAGTTTATTTTAGTTGTTTGATAACCGTTTAATATGACGATATTTGGGTACTTACTTATTGTCATGACGTGACATGAGTGCCATTTGTAGAGTTGGGTATCTATTTTTCCCCTTACATTTTATAATTTACTAGCGGTCCCGGCAGACGTTGTTCTGCCCAAAAGCGGGATTTAGTAAAAAAAAAAAATACCCTACTCTACCCTACTCTACCCTACTCTACCCTACTCTACCCTACTCTACCCTACTCTACCCTACTCTACCCTACTCGTTAAAAAGTACCCTATGTCCGTCTCCTGGTTCTAAGCTACCTCCCCACCAATTTTCAGCCAAATCGGTTCAGCCGTTCTTGAGTTATAAACAGTGTAACTAACACGACTTTCTTTTATATATATAGATTTATCTATATATTATACGCCAGATGCTGTCCTGTCTTAGCAATAAACTGTCAAACGCGCGAACTGTCAAACGCTTAAAGAAAAGTTAAATAATCTTAGCTTTTTTGTAATTTTCTAATGTTTTTCACAATTTTCTTTTTTTTTCTGTCTTTATGACCCTTCTCTTGACAATGACCAACACAACAAAAAAACGAATTAGCGAAATTGGTCCAGCTGTTCACACATGATAGCGAGTCCAATAGGGATTCATTTTTATACAATTATATCACTACATAATTTATATCAAAGGCGCTTCCCGCTGTCTGTCCCTATGTATGATTAAATCTTTAAAACTAAACAACGGATTTAGATGCGGTTTTTTTTAATAGATAGAGTGATTCCAGAGGAAGGTTCATATGTATAATAAATGCATAATATAGTAGAGAAACACTGGTTATTTTAGCAATTTCTCGTGTGATGTCGTAAATAAAAAGTGCGCGATGGTCAATCTCTTAGGGATAACCCACAACAACTATTTTTATCATTTACTTTTTACAAGAAATAATGACTTATCTAAGATGTAATTTTAAGCAATATAGCATTAATGCTTATCCAATTAAGTACTTTCAATACATTGTGCATTTAATATAGATCAATAAGGCCCTTTACAGCATATAAGTTAAATGTTTTTTTTTCGAAAAAATTACAGATTTAAAATGCAGGGACGTAGCGGCATTGCACCCATGCAAAGCCGGGGCGGGTCGCAGAAAAAATTCTCCTCAACATCTGTCTGTTCGCCATAAATTCCTGTTTTTTAATAACAATTTGTTAAAATTTCAAACTATCACAGCTGAACATAGGTATCGAAAATAGAGAACAAAACCAAATATATTATGTCATCAGATACAACGGGTTTCAGCAGACAGATGCATAGCGATATCAATCTTTCTGATTTATGCCGTGTCAACTGGATTTGATGGAGTAGTCTATGCGCGATCGAAAACAAAACACATCTTGTTCTACATACATGGTTACTGGTAACTCAACGTGTTCCCGACTGGAAGTGATCTATTTGAAACAAAGCCACCTTTTTTACAGATAGCGGCACGAATCTTGAGCGCTCGGCGAAAGAGCGGGGATCTCTTTGCGCATCGTACAATATCGGCGAGCCAATCACTGTACAAGGATTTCACTCCCCGCCCCCGCATCTCTCTTCATACCACTAAAGAGACCCGATATTTCACACTTCTGCGCAACTATAACTGTAGAAGTCAGTGCTCAAGATTGGTGCCGCTATCTACTCGTATATATCTTTGGTTAGAGCTCCGCTCCCTTAGGCCGACATGTGGTGTGCTCAATAAATATGCTGCCAATGAATTAATTTATGCTTTTTTATTTGGAACAAATAATTGACACAACTCCGCATGCCAGTTAATAAGCATTCTCTACAGCACGCATAACTTTTAGAGAGTTTTTAATTGTCCTGTTAGGTGTCTACTCCATCACAACTGACTTTGTTCACACTAATCACATTTTATTTGCTTGATTGACTTGCTCGTTAACCGATTAATTCCTAGAGAAAAGAAAGAAACAGAGTGGGACACTTTTTTATGCATTACTTGTAATAAAAAGCGATGCTTTGTAAGAAATCAATAATATTAATAAATGTCAAGGTGAAAATCTAAATCAAAGTTTTTTTTCTATTATATATATAACCCCTGCGTTTCTGTTCACCCTTGCGTTCCAATTGGCCCTTGCGTTCCAATTCGCCCCTGCGTTCCTATTTGCCCCGGTTGTTGGTACTATCCCTTTTTACAAGAAAATCATATGGGCAATGTTACCTACATCATAGTAAGGCCTCCGTAAATGCTAGTACTTTAAGCTGCCCTGTCATGTGAACTGTCGCAGTTTTGTCTGTTTTCTCAGGCTACTCGGACGTGCAGACTCTGTTCCTGGCGTGCTTCGGGACGCTGCTGCCGCTGCTCGCTGTGCTCTTCGCTACTCTCCTGATCAGGTAAGAAACTGACTTTAATAATTGCTATTTGGTAAAAACACTTACACGTATACGCAACTGAAAAACAAAATACTGCTATTTTTTGGTAGTCTTGTAAAAAATAGGTTTTTAGGCCTAAAACACGCACAAGCTTCACCACAGTTTAGTCTGCGCTGACTAAAACTGTATGAGTTTTCCACCCACACGCACGGCGTTCCGTCTACAAACCGGCCTACACAGGAAAAAATGTGGTGAAGCTTGTCCGTGTGGTAGGCCCATTAGACTCAATGTTTAGTCTACACAAAGTGTAGTTCATTAATCTTGCTCAAACCGAGCTAAACTATTACATTAAATTAGAAATACTCAGCAGCGAATCGTTTGGTATGGTTTATTTCTGTGTAGCTCTGATAAAAACAGCGTCAGTGTCAATACCTTGCTCTGAAGGATTAAAAACTAAATTGACGGATGCAAAGTGATATGTTGTGGAATATGATAATTATTAGTAAGCCACTGCCGAAAATCACTATAAAAAAATAAAAACCGTCTAAGTACAACTTTTTTTATACCTTTCGTTTTATTCTGTTTTTACTATTTGATATTACAGCGGTACCAGACTAATACATAATCTGTGAAAATTTCAACTCTCTAGCTATCACGGTTCATGAGATACAACCTTGTGACAGATAGACGGACAGTGGAGTCTTAGTAATAGGGTCCCGTTTTACCCTTTGGGAACGGAACCCTAATAACTTTTTTCACTTTGTACTTGTCAAAATATTTATTTGTCTGCTTGGTACAATATCTCTCAAATAGCGCAGTGGTTCATAAGATAAAACGCTCTAAATACCGGCCGAACACCGTAGGTTCATACGCTACTGCGTAAAAATGATTTTTCTTGTTATTTTTTCTTTTTTTACGTAAAGGCGCTCGAAGGGTTTCGAGCGCCTATATGACTCGAAGACATTTCGCATTTCCTTAAAATGATTAAATTTCTAAAGTCCGACAAATCTAAGGGTCGCCGCACACACCACAAAACCACAAAAAACCGTCACTACACAACATTAGTAGTAGTGTGAGTTACGCCTATACAAATTTATTTCGGCTTGAAAAGTATGAAACGTCAACCGATACTTCTTAGATTTAATGGCCTTTAAGTCTCACATAAAGACTAATCTGTGTTCACCAATATAGACGACAAATTCTCCCATTCCATGTGCTAAAACCAACAGACATTTAAATCCCAATTCCCCTAGCTAAATCTACCAATAAACAGTTTACGTCTTAAACTAAATTGCCTGGAATATTTCAGACAATGCCCCGAATATTCTACAACTAAATATACCTATTGCTTACAGTGAAATCCAAAACGTTGTATAATCGGGAGCCTCACGTTCTCGGATCATATTTTATGTCTTAGGGTGCAAAGATGTGTGAGGTAGCTAAGCGGTGCGTGGGGAAAATCCACCAATGGGATCACTTCACCGTAGGCGCGGGCTTGCGAACGGCGAACAATGGGTAGCTCGCCGTCCGATCGTCCGGTAACCGTCCGGACCGGACCCAAGTCGTCGACGGCGCGTAGTGTTCAACGCGCGCCTCATAGAGATGTCAGCAACCGTAGGGGCCCAGCAGGGTCGAAGCCTACTGGGGCCATGGGTGATGCGAAAGAGATCTCCGGGGCTCTGGAAAAAGTGGTAAAGAAGGAACAGGAGTGGGTTTTTAGTCAGTAAAAGTCTGACAATATCTCCCGCTCCGCCCAAGAGTGCGGGATGTCATTAGATGATTTTCCCACCCGAAAAAAAAACCAATGGGATTACTTAATTATCCTAGCTTTGCTTTGCGCAGTCCTCCAAGGCACCAAGGGTCAGCAGAGTATAAGAGTCTGTGCGGAAAGAGAATCATTCTGGCGTAAAATGGAACTAGCATCATGGTTTTTATATGACAGCGGGTTTTCATTTTTTTTACGAGCGGAGTCGCTGGCAGATGCTAGTACAACATAGTTTCTAAATATCAAGATGGTACAGTCGCGCTATATTGACGTAACAGTGTTCTCAACATTGCAAAAATGGTATTTATACATAGCTGCGCCCTCAAATCTTAGGACGGTTCCCTATCCGTACAGACTGTAGTAGTAGGTATTTGTGATGCAAAAAATGAGAGAGGTGTGTGCAAGGGATGCGGTAGCTCCCATCAAACTTAGTCCTACACAGGGCGCCGACCCCGTGGGTGCTTGGGGACTCGAGCAACCCTAAACAAAAAAAAACAGTGAAATAAACAGTGGGTGCCGAGCACCCCTGATAATAGACATCCAGAAACAGATTAGTAATCGCCTTTTAGGTTACGTATAAATTAGAATATTTCTTGATACTAAAAACTAGTTTCATTTTTATATAGTGGTTTAATTTAATATTTTTATCAAACGTAATTAATAATTAAGTACGCAGTATGTAAGTAGTACACTTATTTATTTGTCGGTATATCAGTGTGCATTTCTCTTCTCACACTTCGCCCCTTTTTCGAGTCCATCAAATGAGCATGAGCACCCATGAGGTTTTCTAAAAGCCGGCGCCCCTGTTCCTACATGCATTTTAGCACCACTTAGCTACACAAACTCACATAGCATTGGTATAAATATCACACTTTTACAAAGCGCTTCTACACATCCTCGCATCGTTTAGCTACCTCGTACATCTCAGGTGGAGAAGCTTCCTTAATGGGCGTTAATTAAAATTAAACAACTTAGAGCTGTATTGTTGCAAGTACCGGCTTCTCTCAGGTGTGGGTAGTCGGGAAACGGAACTATACAAGCGTTTTCCCAGTTTATGGTAATTATTTATTGCTTTGTTTTTGGCAGCAATGAAAATTGTTTATGGAAATCTGCAGGTGGTTGAATGTTTGCTAGTTTTCGAAAATTTAAGTTATCGAGTTTCTTGATTACAGAATTTTTAATTATTAACTTTTTTAGTACGTATGTTGGCTAGATCTAACTAAAGATTTTGTTTAAATTTATTGTTGATCGGCTTGCATTTGAATGCTATCCGCTATCCACACCTGGATAGCGGATAACATTCAAATGCAAGCCGATCAACAAATAATATCAACAACATTGTGTGTCTCACCGGACACACAATGTTGTTGTTATTATTTTTTAATTTAATTTTCTACATAAGTATTCTTTCTTCATTGTGTGTGTCTGTATATTAAACCCTTACGGTCTGGACCAAGCGTTTCGCCTCGTCATTTATACCGTGTACATCGAGGGACTGGAACAATTTGCCTACTGCGGTCTTCTCGTCCGATTATAATTTAGGTGTCTTCGAGGCTAGAGTGAATAGGCTCTTAATTAATTAGAGCGCCTCACCATCAACGATTGCATCACTACTTACAATCAGGTGGGATCGCAGTCAAGCACTAGTTTAAATCAATAAAAAAGAAGTATTTTCTTCTTCTTCTTTTTATCTCACCTGATGGTGAGCAATGATGTGGTCGACGATGGAGTACGCTTACCTAGAAATAACCTATCCACTGTTGACTTAAAGACTCCTAGGACGTAGATACCAAGAAACACAGACTCTGCAAGGGAATTCCACTCCTTAGCTGTACACATAATACATATATTCTATAGAGCTGAAGAGCCCGATATTTAAGACTGTCATATATCGCAGTGAAAATAGGAATATGAAGATATATAGGAAATAGATATCAAAGAAATATAAGGAGAAAAATATTACGCCATAGATCTCCCATTCAATAGACGACTTATGACAAATAACGGAGCATTACTTAACAGCCTGTCAATACCTATTGCTACACTCGTATATCTTAGGTTTACAACAAACAAAATTCAACCTTAGTAGACGAAGATACGGTGGAATATGCAACGGTTGTTTTAAATGTTTAAGCTTATAATATGAGGGTACTTGCGCACGGAAGGATGGACTTACAAATAGTTATTGGATTTGTCGAGTGTTCGCGACCTATTTTTTTTTTGTGTTTTACAGTAACGAGCGGCTGTGTGTCGCAGTTTTTATTTAAACCCTTGCATTCGAGCTTTATGAAGCGGACGAAATATTAAAAATGTTTTCTTTTTTATGTTTCAGTTTATTTTACAAAGCGGGTAGTAGTTGAATTTTGTGTCGCTTGTGTAGAGTTAACCTGTGTTGGATGTTGTTTAAACTACACGGCTATTTTGTTTTCGCAGTCATTTTTTTTCACATAGAGTATAAAAAGTTTTTAAATCGAGTTCAATTTGTGTTAGAGTACCTAACGAAAAAGTCTAGCAAAAGTAAAAAGTCAGAGAGACAAAATATTATTCCACTTACTAAAATTTAAATACCATAAAGGCAATTATTTACATTGTTCTTTAGCTTTTAATATGTATATATTAAAAGTTACAAGAAATATTTGTAAACCAGATATTTATTTTGCACTTTGCATTTAGCGTCATTCTTCTTACCGACTGACTTCTTGAAAATTTAAATGTGCCCGTAAATGGTTCATTTGAAATAAATGATTTGATTTGATGGGCCGTGGTGCTTTTTGGCCCGTCTCCGCGATCCTAATTTCCACCAATAAAAATATCATTTTTTGATTTTTGACTAGTATTTTGGGACCACAAATAAAATAAATACAGTTTTTTTTGTAACTACTTTAATTACCTAATGCCTTTTTCCGGCTTGAGGTCCCAAAACAGTAATAAAAATAAAATATATTTTTATAGGTGGAAGGGACCGTGGTCCCACCGGGGTCTTGATCACTTTTTTACGGTTCCTTACCTCAAAAGGAAAAAAAAACGGAACCCTTATAGGATCACTTTGTTGTCCGTCTGTCTGCCTGTCTGTCAAGACCCTTTATCTCGGGGACGCGTGGAGGTATCGAGTTGAAATTAAAACTATATATTCAGGTCTGCGGTCCCTTGAAGCTGAGAAAACATCAAACTTCTGAGTTTACTACAAAAAAAGATACGGCCGTTTATGTCGCAAAAAACGTATATTTTGACACTCTCAAGGAAATCAAAATTCATAGGGTAATTCCCGTTGACCTAGAATCCTGAAATTTGGCATGAAGCAAGGTCTCATAGCACAAGTACAGGAAAAATTCTGAAAACTGTAAATTTGTAGTTACGTCACTATAAAAAAAAATGTGATTCGGGAATTTTTTTTTCGGGAATCTGTCATAGGTAAATTTGTCCGGAATCCTCAGTGCGCGAGTCCGATTCGCACTTGCCCGGTTTATTTACCTCATTGAATGGCTATTTTAAGAATAAGTCATAAGGTATTTAAATTAACATACAAAATGCAAAAACACATAGACCTGATAGGGCTGAGAGAATGTTTGGTGAGAGACCTGATAGGGCTGAGAGAATGTTTGGTGAGAGACCTGATAGGGCTGAGAGAATGTTTGGTGAGAGGCCTGATAGGGCTGAGAGAATGTTTGGTGAGAGACCTGGTAGGGCTGAGAGAATGTTTGGTGAGAGGCCTGATAGGGCTGAGAGAATGTTTGGTGAGAGGCCTGATAGGGCTGAGAGAATGTTTGGTGAGAGACCTGGTAGGGCTGAGAGAATGTTTGGTGAGAGGCCTGATAGGGCTGAGAGAATGTTTGGTGAGAGACCTGGTAGGGCTGAGAGAATGTTTGGTGAGAGGCCTGATAGGGCTGAGAGAATGTTTGGTGAGAGACCTGATAGGGCTGAGAGAATGTTTGGTGAGAGACCTGATAGGGCTGAGAGAATGTTTGGTGAGAGGCCTGATAGGGCTGAGAGAATGTTTGGTGAGAGGCCTGATAGGGCTGAGAGAATGTTTGGTGAGAGACCTGATAGGGCTGAGAGAATGTTTGGTGAGAGACCTGATAGGGCTGAGAGAATGTTTGGTGAGAGACCTGATAGGGCTGAGAGAATGTTTGGTGAGAGGCCTGATAGGGCTGAGAGAATGTTTGGTGAGAGGCCTGGTAGGGCTGAGAGAATGTTTGGTGAGAGACCTGATAGGGCTGAGAGAATGTTTGGTGAGAGGCCTGGTAGGGCTGAGAGAATGTTTGGTGAGAGACCTGGTAGGGCTGAGAGAATGTTTGGTGAGAAACCTGATAGGGCTGAGAGAATGTTTGGTGAGAGACCTGGTAGGGCTGAGAGAATGTTTGGTGAGAGACCTGGTAGGGCTGAGAGAATGTTTGGTGAGAGACCTGATAGGGCTGAGAGAATGTTTGGTGAGAGACCTGATAGGGCTGAGAGAATGTTTGGTGAGAGACCTGGTAGGGCTGAGAGAATGTTTGGTGAGAGACCTGGTAGGGCTGAGAGAATGTTTGGTGAGAGACCTGGTAGGGCTAAGAGAATGTTTGGTGAGAGACCTGATAGGGCTGAGAGAATGTTTGGTGAGAGACCTGATAGGGCTGAGAGAATGTTTGGTGAGAGGCCTGGTAGGGCTGAGAGTTAAGAAAAATTTGAATTTTGCGTGCTACCCTGGCGTTTTCACCTTAATAATAAAACTTTCAGCTTCACATTACCAGTAACATACAACACACATATATAAACAATGTATCTCTTAACACGGTTTACAGTAATTCGATATGGTCGGGTTGACCCGTCCCTAATAGTGTTCCCTTACAGTCCATTCAGACTCTATTGTGTTAAATATACGGTGGGTTCGGAGTGCGGCGTCTAAGAGGGTCCGAGGGCAAAGTTAAGGAAGATTTAATAGATTTTCTTTATTTTTACTGTTGTGTGTGTGTGTGTTGTTGTTGTGTGTGTGTGGTGTTTATTCGTAGTGTGTGTGTGTGTGTTTAGTGAAACTAGTGCGCCTCACCATCAATGATTACATCACTGCTTACCATCAGGTGGGATCGCAGTCAAGCACTGGTTTAAATCAATTAAAAAAAAATCTCTGAAGGTCGTTGATCCGAATTAGGTATTCTGCAGTTTTATTGTGATGTTCGGGCTATTTTTGAAATAGTATCTATTCACACTAACATTACGCACGCTTGGTTGGCGCAGTGGTTGAGTGATCAGCTGCAGCGCTGAGTGTTGCAGGTTCTATTCCCGTACTGAACAAATTATTTGAATGACCTTCAGATAGTTGTTTCGGGTCTGGGTGTCGTGTGTATGTGAGTTTACATATTCTTGGACGCACCCACAGTAAAGGAGTAAGTCCTGGGGCAAAATTTAAAAAAAAAGTAAAAGTAACTCTGTTTATCTGTTATACTTTCACGGTTAAACTACTGAACCGATTTCAATGAGGTACGGAGTAAGTTTGAACCCCAAGGAATTTTTTTTATGTGGTAAATCATCCAATGACATCTCCCGCCCTTGGGCGGGGTGGGACGGAGACTTTTACTGACTAAAACCCTCTCCTAGTTCCTTCGTTGCCTTTCATACCAGAGCTGGGTTTTCCTTTCAGAAGCGAACCCAAGTAAAACATTGTTAGATAGCTAATTCAGATGCCATTGTTTCTGATAAGAGTGCTTATTCTTGTCGAGTTTATTACTGAGAGCCTTAGTGTGAGTTTTTATACTTTACTAATAATAATAATAATAATGTTTTTTATATTTTTAAATGTTTTATTTTTTATTTTTGAAATATTTAAAAATGTAACGAATATGTTTATATGTGAAATAAAGGGAATAATAATAATAATAATTATTATTATTATAATTTTATTGGAACAATAAACTTGTTTACAAAATTTTGGGTAGTGTGAAAACGAAACCCGAGCCCTGGGACGAAGGCAACGAAGGAACAGGAGTGGGTTTTTAGTCTGTAAAAGTCTGACACTATCTCCCGCCCCGCCCAAGAGCGGGATTTGTCATAAGATGATTTTCCTACCTAAAAAAAAAGTGTTTGTTAACAACTACATTAGTTTAAAACTGTGTTGTAGCCATTAGCGCCCACCTCCAAGAGATGACGTCGGCGTCCCAAAATTTATGATAATAAATTTACAATTAATTTATATTCGCAGTTAGACTTAACTTAACTTACTCATCTTATATATATAAAAGGAGAAACTGACTGACTGACATATCAACACACAGCCGAAACTACAGGGTCTAGGAACGTGAGATTTTGCACAAGGTTTCCTTGCACTAAGAGAGGATTTTCCAACATTCACCCCCTAATAGGATGAAACGAAGGTCCAAAGTTTGTATGGAGAAACCTATTTTTACGCGGGCGAAGTCACTGGCAGAAACTAGTTTAATATATAATTATAAATATTTTATATGTTGTCTATTTCAGTCAACATATATTCAGTTTCATTAGGAATTGAAAGTTACGTTAACGTGGTTGTGTGCGTACACAAATTAACATTAAGCCTATCAATGGTTCATGTTCTTTAAATTACTGGAAAGAGTCACCCATGTTGGGCGCCATTATGAGGTTACTGGCGCCCAACTTGTAAGTGTTAATGTGTCTTAGTCTTTAGAAAAAGATGTGTGATGTGTGTGTGTGTGTGTGTGTGTGTGTGTATGGTGTGTGTGTGTGTGTGTGTTGTGGTGTCTGTTGGTCTAGTGGTTAGTGGCCCTGACTGCTATGCCGGAGGTCGTGGGTTCGATTCCCACCCAGGACAAATGTTTGTGTGATGAGCACGATCATTTGTTCTGTGTCTGGGTGTAATTTATCTATATATGTATGTATTTAGAAATATATAAGTATGTTAATCAGTTGTCTAGTACCCATAACACAAGCTCTGCTTAGCTTGGGACTAGACGGCGTTGTGTGATAGTTGTGGAATATTATATTATATTATTATTATATTATATTATTATGTCTTCGATCTTGTTTTAGATGTCTGAATATAAGGCCAATCAAAATGAATGTTTATTCATTTTGATTGGCAACAACAACAATAGAATTAACAATTCACTTTAAATAAATAGTCATAAGTGGAAAAACATTTTCTTAAATCTGTATAAATAATATAATTAATGTCGACAGTGCCTTTACCGCTTGTTTCAAATAATATATATTCACAAGGCTTTGTTTGGATAACCAAGTCGTATAAAAGGTTGAATTTAGAAGAATGTGATTGTGTACCACGTTGGGTGCCATTGTTTTGGGTCAGGAAACGTATGTATTTTCAGTAAAGAGCTGACAAGGGGTGTCCTTGACTTAATAGAATTATTAAGGTTTCCTTCCTTTCTTTAAAGGGTTTCGTATTTATTGGATTTAAAACAGGTCTTAAAAGTGAGTAAGTTCGAGAGAAAATGGCAGGAAAGTGTGCAATATGTCCACAATAGGGTTTTATGTACAGTAGACCAATTTCAATAGACTATATTGAAATTCTCCACGGTCTTCTGTGTGAGACAAGTAGAGCGGGGCAAAGGACTCATAACCGTTCAAGTGAACCACAAGACAAGATGAACCTTTTTCTGGCAGTTTTTAAAAGATGTACGAAGATGGTTTTAATCAGTAACTCACTGAAAAACGCAACTTCTCGTTTCTTTGTAGGTCAGGATGCCTATCAGAGTGGGAATTACGTCCAGAGAACATATTAAGTGGGTGATGAGTGATAAACAAACTATTCTCGACCAGGCAACTGATTTATTATGATGAAGGCTTCAAGTGTTTAATTCAGATCGAGCCGAGAGTCAGTTTCTAGGCAATGTTGTCCGCACAAAGTCTATAGATTCTTGATCCTTGGGTTCTGGGGGTCTTGATCACTTTTTTAGGGTTCTGTACCTCAAAAGGAGAAAACCCTTTATAGGAACACTTTGTTGTCCGTCTGTCTGTCAACCAGTCGAGTCGGACTCACGCACTGAGGGTTCCGCATAAGCTTACCTATGAAAGTAGTTCAATTCCCGAATTGAGTTACGAAGAATTTTCAGAATCGCAAAAAAAGTTTTTTTTTGTGACGTAACAACAAATTTACTGTTTTCAGATTTATTCCTATACTTGTGCTATAACACCTTGATTTATGCCAAATTTCAGGATTCTGGGTCAACGGGAAGTACCCTATAAATTTTGATACTCTTGAGAGTGTCGAAATACACGTTTTTTTGTGACATAAATGGCCTTAACTTTTGTTTTGTTAACCTAGAAGTTTGATTTTTTCCCAGCTTCAATTTCTTTTAATTTTGATACCACTACGTGTTCCCGAGATAAAGGGTCTTGATAGACAGACAGACAGACAGACAGACGGACAACAAAGTGATCCTATAAAGGTGACATTTTCCTTTATAGGTGCGGAACACTGAAAAAAAATTAACACTTAGTTCGTTGCAAAGCAAGGCTCAAAATTTTTTCTTTCGTAATCTAGGCCACAGATTAATTCCTAGCTTACTAATTTAATATAACCTAATTATTAGGTTAATAATAATAATTCGATATAACAAAATGTCCAAGACCAATTTCTTTCCCCTAACTTGGACTCAGCTAAAACTGTCCAGCGCCCCCGAAGTAAAATTAAGCCGTTTTAAAATATATTCAGTGGAGCAGCTGGAGGCGAGCCAAACTGTTTATTGAATTCTATCTACTCTGCTTAACATGCACCTTTATGTACTGCTGGAGAAACTGGACTGGCTTTAGGTAATACATCTTTTGTACGCGAAATAAACTAGTGGTTAACTGCAATCCCATCTGATGGTAAGCAGTGATGCAATCGTTGATGGTGAAGCACATTGAGAGCATTATTAACTCTAGCCTTGAAGACACCTAAATTATAATCGGTTGGTGTCAGTTCCGCCAATGCCAGCAAGTACGAAAGGATTATAGGTTTTTTTTTAGGTGGGATAATCGCGCTCTTGGGCGGAGCGCGAGATAGTGTCAGACTTTTACTGACTAAAAACCAACTCCTGTTCCTTCTTTGCCTTCATCCCAGGGCCCCGGGTTTCACTTTCACACTACCCGTGGAAAGGAATATAGGTGTGGTTTAGTCAGTAAAAGTCTGACACTTCCTTACGCTCCAACCTAGAGCGAGAGAAGTTATTAGATGAATACCCACCTGAAAAAAATCTGCAAATAAATAAGTATTACGCCCGACAATCGTATTTTACCTACAACCTTAGACTATCTAATATATAAAATGAAAAAAACTTAGAAAATTTGAATTTTCCGGTTGATCTTTGAACATTTCCCTCTAATTATCTTGTTTTTAAATAATTCGTATTTTTTCTTTATTGGTGACTCGTCATGTGTGTATGTTGATTATTATTATATTTCCAACCTCAAAAAAAATGTTTCCTTAGTTCCTGGGCCGCTAACTCTTTCAAAAAATCTCGTGGACCGGGAATTCCATAACATACGAGTACTTCATGTACGAAATTGAGAATAGGTTAAACACATAATGGGAGCAGTAAAAGGTGACTAAGGGGTCATAAAGAGGTCATATAAAATACTAATAGCAATCAGATTACTAGACGTGGTAGGCTCTCCTTTGGGTCATTAATTTGAAGTGGTCATTAAAAGAACCATTTTCGAGAGTGGTCAGCAGTCACGTGCTGCTACAATGTCAATTTCAGCAACTATCTTTGTTTCGTTTAAGCTTTTATGCTCTATTTTCTACTAAGGTTTAAGTAGTTTGTTTCAATAAATATATCGTTTCACAGTTCCTTAATAAATCGAGCCTTTTCAGGAAAAACATTGTAGAATTTGCGAACTTTTTTTGCACGAATGACTTTTCTCATCCATAATTAAAAAGCATTCATGAAAATATGTTTTTTCATCTAATTATTTCTCTCACTCTAAGATCGGGCGGGAGGGCGTTTTAGACAATAGCGACATCTATGGACTAAAGTACGAAGTCCTGTATCGCGCAATTAGAGTTCTCATTGTGATTTAAATATATACAAGAGTCCGAAATCAGGTCCCGGGTAGTTGCCGAGATCAGACAAAACATTCGTCTGGTCGGAAGATCCTGCTCCTCTTTTCGACAGAAATATGTGGGATTTTACACTCTGTTCCGTATACCTATAAAAGAACGTTACTGACAAAAAAACCCCCTTTGTTTCTTCAGTAGCCCTTTGCATTCTAGGGCCACGGGTACCCTTTTCAAAAGTCAACCTGTAGCAGTAATAAAAATATGTTAATAGCAAATATTCAGATAGTTACAAAAAAAGTACTGTAAAATTTTTTTAGAATGATATTATCATAAATAATTTTTAATAACTGACGTAGCCCGAAGAATTGCCAAAGTTAAGTGTTAATGGACAGCACATTGCTCGCAGAATAGATGGTTGTTGGGGCTGAAAAGTTCTGGAGTGCAGGCGACCGCGTTGCGGAAGACGCAGCGTTTGAAAACCTCCCACAAGGTGGACCGATGATCTAGTGAGGGTCGCGGGGATCCGATAGATGCGAGACTAACAGGACCGTTCGTTGTGGCGGCACTTGGGGGATGCCTGTGTCCAAAAATGGACATCTTTCGGCTGAAACGATGATGACTTTTTAATTAAGGAAGAGAAAACCCATTCCGGCAAAAACGCGAACTGTCACTTAAGTCACTTATTAAAAAGGTTCGAAATCTATTTACACTATTATTAAAAAGAAACAAAATTTGTTTTTTGTTGTACTGGTAGAAGTACTGGTCCGGTTGCTAAAATTTAGATACCAATAGAAAGCTGTTTTTTTGTTGAGTGACATAGACTATTTTATTATACTAGTGGCTTCTGCCAACGGCTTCGCTCGCGTGTAAGTCGGTTTCTACATACAAACTTTGGACCCCCGTTTCATCCCCTTAGAATTTCGAAAAGTCCGTTCTTAGCGGATGTCTATACCGTATAAGAAAACTACCTGTGTTCCCTGATAGCTACAACGTAGGGGTCTTTAAGTCAAGAGTGAATGGGTTACTTCTAGGCAAGCGTGCTCCATCTTCGGCCACATCATCGCTTACCATCAGGTGAGATAGTGGTCAAACGCGAGCCTATCAATAATAATAAAAAAAAAAACCTCACAAATTTTAAGTTTGTAGGTGTTATAGTTTCTGAGATTTCGTGATTAATCAGTGTGTAGTATTTGGCTTTTATATATACTGATGTTATGTACGCGGGCGAAGCCGCGGGCTAAAGCCTTCTTTAAAAACCGACTGCTGATCAAAACACTTCCACAAAAAAACCCAATTTTACTGCCACTTAACAGTCCGTAACTTAGTTAACTGTAAAAGCAGCAGCCAGTACACAAACATCAAACTACCCGATTTTACCTTTGATAACCTGCCCGGCCTTAGCTTCTAGTGACAGGATGTTGTTGATACTATTATATTATGTTCGTTAATTTGCTCTCGACGTTGCTCACAAAGGAGTGGGCAGGATACAGTGTCCCGGCTGTTTATTGTGAACCATTTAGGTTTTAGTCAGGCCATAGACACGTTGTTAGGTTATCTGTAAAGTTCTAGAAGGCAGGCGTTTGTGTGAAGGTCGTTTTTGAATGAATTTGTAGAATGTTATCGAAATCCGAGCATTTGAAAATTTTTATTACTATGTTTTCTAAAGTTAGATTGATATCCATTTTAAAGCCGAAAGTTTGTGTGTTCTGTGTTTGTATGATTGTTACTTTTAATAAATAAAAATACTGGCGGCATTGCCATACAACGTGGCAATGCCGCCAGCCTTTTAGGAACACTTCCAGTCGATGCGGAGGAGTTTTATGACGTCATCTTTGATTATTATATAATCAAAGGACGCCATATTTTAGCTAGTAGTTTTTGCCTTTAGTGTAAATATAGTTTTAATTAATTAAGTCATTTTATTGATTTAAACATAGGTACAGATTAAGTCTATACCTAAGACTCTATAATTAAAAACAAAAATAACATCTTATATTTCGGACGAAGTCCACAGTTGGTTAGTATACACACAACTTAAAAACTAGTGTTAGTACTTATAACTACTGAAAACATTATTTAAGGAATTATACGCCACAGGGGCATACAGGCGTACCCAATGCTTCAGTATGGGACTGTCCCACCTGTCCGCTATTATCTTCAGGATGATGTTGAGGCTAACGCGTACCCTACGCATGATGGAGGCGCATCGCTTGCGCATAATGACATGAAAGCCATCAATTTCTGCCTCTGCGAACATACGGATGCAATACAGTAGCGCGGCAACCCCATAAACACCCTAAAAGCATCATTGTATTGAACACGCAGAGCACTGTATGCCCTCTGCGTGTAGTTGACCCACAGACTGCATGAATAAAATGACTGACAATACGCTCTAAACAATTTGGCCTTTACGTCAGTCGGGCGTTTCGCAAATCTGCGAACCAACATATTGCAGCAGACAGCCAAAGCTTTGCGCTCACGCTCAATATTTAGATTATCTCTGAGGTCTTCAGAAACCCGTTGGCCCAGATACTTAAAAGCTGTGACTTGCTTTAAAGGGCTTTCGCAAAGTTTTAAGTGTGGCACAATCTGATAGGTTTAACGGGCCTATTATACTATTTGATATTCAGACATTCTTAGTCTATGTTTATCTATTTATCTCATCGTTCTGTTTCATTCTTTTAAACGGCATTGGCATAAGTTGCTCTTTTTCTTGTGTGACGCTACATAGACTAAGACTGTCTGAATATCGAGTAGTGTAATAGACCCTTTAGTTCCTGCCTTTTAGACTAGTACCTCACTTTTCTTAAAATTGTATCTGAGCACTTACGTCTCCGCATACCTCTCTGATATATCGTAAGCAGGCTCATCTTTGCGTTAATCGAAGGGCTCAGCAACACCATAATTATCATCAGCATATAGCATAGCATAGTCGGCCTTATAATGTTCCCACTGTTGGGACTCAGGCCTCCTCTCTAGGAGAGGGAATGGGTTATAATCCATCACGCGGGCCCAGTGCGGGTTGGTGGATGTCACATGTCATCGAATTTTTGGTTCTAGGACAGCATAACTTATATTAATGCCAACAGCTAAAAATTTGTATTTTTTTTTATCTCGAGGTACTGAAATCCGAAATAGGTACCGGTTTTTTATAGTTCGGATTCAGATGCTAAAATTTTACACATCAACACTCACACCGATGTATATAAATGGTTGAAAATTCTTGTTCTAGTGTTTGTGACAAAAAAAAAAACATCTATTAATTCTATTTCCTTTTCTGCAGATGTCTATGTCGTCGCTACTGTCCAACTTTCTGCAAGAAGCCAACGGGGTCATCAGCTTCTGACAGCAGTGATAAACAAGATGCGAATCATCAACAGGTAAGTTACAATTACATAATGTTAAACGATGTTAGTTGCAAAACTGTGGCACGGCTATAAACGCCCGACTCGCTCGTCGATCAGAGCCTATACTAGGGTAAAGGCGAGCGAGTAAAACCGCGGTCTTATGGCTGGTCGGTAAAGGGGTAACCAGATGGTTGCAAACCAACGTCTCAACCAAGGTGACTTTGCCAGTTTCAATCCGTGTAGACAGCAGTTGTAATCCATGACCTTCAACGCCCTTGGTTGGAAGGCGCGTTTTCCCAACCACCGCGCACCACCAAACACATAAACCAAGGTCACCTTGGTTGAAAGGCTAGTTTGCAACCGTCTGGTCACCCCTTTAAGCTCACCGGTGTATCATTGCAATACCACGGTTTTGTGAGTTAATGAGCTTGGCTCGCGGCTCGTCATGTTTGCTTCATTTTTTACTCGGCTCGTAGTTCAAAACTGCGCGTCGATCACGGATTGCTGTAATCGAGTAGTTCTGCTGACAATTCTCGAATAAAAAGTGTATGAGATTATATTTGCCTTTTCTCATTCCAACTTTTAACCTAAAATCTCAAGCGTTTTCGCTGTTTTTTTCTCAATTTTGTGATTGTATTATAGCATATACCAGGATAAAACAAAGCTTCAGACTCCGAACGAGTTATGTTAACCTCAGTTTGACTACGATACGACTGTTTGAAGCTCCGTACTCACATATGTTTTTACTCGATCGAGCAATCATGTCGAGTAAAAACCATAGCATGGACTTTCGTCCACACATTCAGCATTAATCTATCGAGTGACGCGCAACGTTCAGTATTCACCGAACCGTTCGAGCCAAAACATGTCTATTCAACAAAGAAGACGGTGGCTGCTACATTTAGCAAGTCTCGCAGTTCTTAATTATAAAAGAATTAAAGAAAATGAATAGAAGAAACATAAAAGGAGGTACTGGGTACTACCACTCGCGGCGACGTGCACACGCTTGAGTCAAGCTCGACGGCTCGCTTCGAGTTTCGAGTTCGAATGAAATTACTTTTATTTAATTCCATCGAGTCGGCTCGATGCGAGTCTTCGAGCTTTGAGTCTTGCGGTCCACACGTTAATATTTACTCGTTTTGGAGTAAAACCGTATGTGAGTACGGAGCTTTACTCGCTAGTCGATCAGCACCAACGTGCTGCGAGTAAAACCGACGTTCTTTAAAACCGCGGTATAGGCTCGTATGTCGATCACCCACCTATGAGGGATGGTTCCGGACTAAAAAACCTAATAAGTAACTACTATAAACAATAAATAATAGTGTGAGGAAGTAATAAAATACAAAAATAATAAATTACTAATAAATGTCGTGTGTGTCTAATATAGTGTATGAGAGAGAGTGAATAATAATAATATAGGTACCTAATATACCACAACTTTCACCAACGCCATCTAGTCCCAAACTAAGCAAAACTTGTGGTATGAGTACTAGACAATTGATAAACATACTTTATATATTTCTAAATACATTCATATTCTCAATTACATCCAGACACAGAACAAATGGTCGTAATCATCGCACGAACATTTGTCTTGAGTAGGAATCGAATCCACGACCTCCGGCATAGCAATCAGGGCCACTAACCACTAGATCAACAGCTCAGTCTTGTTTTCATGTCACGAATGTATGTGTGTGTTGGTTTTGAATGTTATTCTGTTTATTAATTAATGAACATTGTTTTGTTTCAAAGGAATCGTTAAAAACATTAGGGTTACCGGGTAGGTAATAGAGAGAAAATAATAAAAGAGGTTAAAGAAGAAAATAAAAAAGAGAACATCACATAAAAGAGTAGTATTAAACGTTTAGCTATCGTATTACCGCTAATGTGGTTTTTTATAGTATTATACCACATATATATATATATATATATAATATATAGACCACGAATTTGGTTTCATCCCAAATCAAATCACTCCATCTACATAGTAGTTCGATGACCATAATTATTATTATTTGTGTCCGTTTAGGTCCGCTAGCTGACGGCGTGCACTTGACGTCGTATGCAAAGTAACTGGCCGATAAACCAAACTTATTTACCAGGATACCACATAAAACGACCACCCATAAACCAATATCCAGCCAGTTCTAATGCTATCCAAAAGATTCGGTAACCAAAAATCAATTGCACCCGTTTGACCGAGATAGCTGCCACGGACCGGACCAATATTTGCGGAACCCGACCGCACTGGCCCGACATTTTAAAACAAAGATTACTTTCTATATTTTCAACCAATAATGTAATTGGATTTAGTTTGGTCGAGGTTTGTCCCGATACAATATTAATTTTGAAATTGGCCGCTGGAGTTTTCTCTTTGTAGTTTTGTTTGGAAAAAGGTTTGGGACCCAACAGACTTGATTCAAGTTTGTTTAAGTAATAGGATCTAGTGGCGTAGCTAGGTGAACAAAAACCCTGGAGCAAAAAAAAACTGGGGCCCCTGTTTTACGTGACGAGTCATGAAATAACTTCTCCTGCTCTGGGTGGAGCAGGAGGGAGTGTCAGACTTTTACTGACTAAAAAGATTTGCCACGATTAAATTAGTGTCGAGACCTATTTTATTTAGATTTTGAAGGTGGGAGAATTTTTCGCTAGTTTAATATGAGGTTTGCTAATCAGATTTTGGGGGGCCCCCGAGATTGGGGGCCCCAGGGCGCTGTCCCGTTCAACCCTTTGGTAGCTAGGCCAGTGATAGGATCCTATTTTGGATGAAAATTTATAAGATTATGGAGTTGCCAAACTTAAGTGGCAATGGGCAGGGTATATTGCTCGCAGAGCAGATGGACCCGAAAGGTTCTGGGGTGGTGACCGCGTATCGGAAGGTGCAGCGATGGAAGGTCTCTCACAAGGTGGACCGATTACCTGGTGAGGCGAGAATCATCACAGGACCGTTCGTGGTGGCGACACTTGGGGAGGCCTATGTCCAGCAGTGGACTTCTTTCGACTAAAGCGATGATGATGATGGAGACGTAGCTTCATCCGGAAGAATTAATAGATATGTTTGTCTTTTGAATTTAGTTACACACTTTGTAAGTGCTACAGTTACGAAGAATTGGTAATGCATTAGTCACAATATCAATCAGCATGAATGCTGAAATTCAGGTATAGTTGATTTTTTTTTTATTTCTGATGAGCTCGCTCTTGAACTAGAGAACCTGAACACGTATCCCAACCTAGCTAAAAATGCCTTTACCAATAATCCTAACTATAGTATTACTCAAAACAGAGTAGGTACAGTCAACAAAGGAGATAAGTTACCAGGGTCATCGGATATAATAGTTGAAGTGTATATATGAAAACTGATGGATGGATATAGAATAGAATAGATAGGTTATAAACACACAGTAAAAAATAATAAAAAGTACAAAGTGTGCCCGCACCGGTAGGGTGACCACCTCAGCATTTGCAGGGCTTTAGACACCTAGTGCCGGTTTTCAGTTGGCACCCCGCAGTGCCGCACAACACAGTTAAACAACAGTGTGTGTGTGTTGATATGAACGAAACATAATTAAATCCATGGAAAATAAACCATTTCAGTATTGCCTATTATTTTATCAGCCTGTGTCCGTGGCATTACCAGGCCCTATCAGAATACCAGCGCTACATTATTTTACTTTTTTTTTGTTAAATAACGCAACATATGCTGAGATAGGAGCCTTTTTGGCCTCGCACAGGTCTTTTATTTTTATCTTATAATATATTTTGTTTTACTATTAGTATTTATAGATTAAGTAGTTACTTTCTATTTTATTGTTGTTTGTCCTGAGCGATTCTCAAATAAATGTTTTCTTTTTTTTCTTTCTCCCTGCAGGCCAAATGCCTCTCTCCCATTATTCCACCCCTCTCTGTCATTAGCCACTTCTGGCCAATTCTTTAGGCAGGGGATCAAATCGTCACGCCATCTTCTTGACCTACTGCATCACAGGCTCCTCCTGTTTGAGATCCAGTCAGTGGTTGTCTTCGCCCAATTTCGTTGTGAAAACTTCATTAATCATTTTAAAATTCATTCTTATCAATTAAAACTTAAATTATATCTGTTGACCCTGGTTATTTATCTCCTGCGTTGACTGTACATACGGTAAACCTTGTCCCTTTTTCTTTTTTATCTGGTATCTCCAGGAAGTAGAAAACTGTATATCGTTCCTAATATTGATTCTTTCAAGGTTCCGGGAACCGAGATATCCCAAGAGATACTTTTCGAGATCGTTGCCTAGTAGAGATGAGTTTGGTCGGGAAAATGAATGTTTTACTGACACTGTGTAATAGAAATATCGAAAATACTAAATGTGGAACAGTTCTGAGAACGTGTTAATTAAAGGGACTAATGTAGGGTTCTTAATTAAAAACCTATGTAGCCTGTAGGTAATTCTTGGTAACTTTATCAACAAGCGAAGAAAATCTAAAAATACAGTGCTATGACTCTACAGGTATTTTAACTCAAAAAAACCGGGCATGTGCGAGTCAGACTCGTGCAATTAGGTTTCCGTGCATACTTACCAATAAAAACAATTCAATTACCGAATTGAGTTACGAAGATTTTTCCGAATAGTAATTTTTTTTTTTTTGTGACGTAACCACCAATTTACAGATTTCTGATTTTTTCCTATATTTGTACTATGAGACCTTACTTCGTGCCAAATTTCAGGATTCTAGGTCAACGGGAAGTATCCTGAGAATTTTGATTCCCCTGTGAGTGTGTGAAATATACGTTTTTTACGACATAACGTCCGTATGTTTTTTTTTTCGTTAACTCAGACGTTTGATTTTTATACAGCTTCAAGCGAGCGCAGATTTAATTATATGGTTTTAATTTCCACTCGATACATCCACGCGTTCCCGAGATAAAGGGTCTTGACTGACAGACAGACAGACGGACAACAAAGTGATCCTATAAGGGTTTCGTTTATTTCCTTTTGAGGTACCTACGGAACCCTAAAAATCTATAATGATTGTTGGATTTGTTTGTAAGTCATGCGCACAAAGATAGCTTTTTTGAGGCGGGGAAATCAATAAACAACTTCTCCCGTTCTAGGGTGAAGCGAGAGAGCGTATCAGACTTAAACAGAATATGCTATCAAATTCCCCCGGCCACGTATAGAAGGCCTGGTAGGATTTATATTGTTAGCTGTATCGTTATTAACCATCTGTTACAAATAGTTTTTTTTAGGTGGGAAATCATCCAATGACTTCTCGCGCTCTAGGGTGGTGCGAGAGGGCGTGACTTTAGTCAGTAAAAGTCTGACATCTACTCCTATGTTCCTTCTTTGCCTTGCGTTCCAGGACGCCGGGTTTTCCTTTCAGAAGCGAACCCATGACCCCAGTAGGCTTCGACTCTGCTGGGCCACTAGGGTATGGCTGAAATCTCCTTGAGGCGCGCGTGGAGCGAGCTACCCATTGCTCGCCGCCCGCAAGCCTACGCCGGCAGTGGCTGGAAATTGGGGTTGGGACCCCGGCCACCAATAGCCCCCGCGAGGTCACGGCGGTGCTCTGCCCAAGTGGGGCACACCTCTACCGTATGTTCCATTGTGTCCTCCGGGTGGTCCATACAATGGTGACATCCGGGCGTTTCTTCCGCATGAATCCGGTGCAAGAACCACCCGAACTTACCATGTCTGGTGAGGATCTGCGTCATGCGGAATATGAGTGAAGGACGCCGTCTTTCCAGTCACTCCTCAAAGAGGGGACATACCGACATAAATATGGCATGCCCAATCTCTTACAAATAGTTGAATTCATAAATAACACTTTTTTTAATAACAAAACATGGGTTTTAATTCAACAAAATAAAGCCAGTAGCTTTTGTTACAATTTCGTCAATACAAACTTACTTTGCTATGCAACATTTTGCTCTGAATCGTATTTCAGGCGTTTGCCGCCAGTTTACGGATAGCTGTCCGTTTCTCTGGAATTGCTGGCTGAACGAGTTAAACTAGCATAGGCTAGACGTGAATTATATTCTAGGGTCCTAATATGATGTGTTAAAGTGTCAGGCGCGCGAGTGATAAACAGAGATGGAACTACCCATCATATACATGGTGACTTTGATATCGACGCACAAACGAATACAATGGTATCGTTCAGTACATGATTCTGGACCCCCCAGTGGTAGAATTTTTCGTCGGCTTTTTCCTAATTAAAAAAAAATCTTTACGTTTTTTAATCTAAACTGTTTAAAATCGTTATTCTTATTTTTAAAGTGAAAAAAATGAATGAATTACTTTTAAAATTTAAAATGTCATCAGGGTTGATTAGAACTACGATCTTATCTACCCCGATGACATTTTAATTAATTATTTTTTAATTAAAATTATTTTATGTTTTTTTTACTAAAAATATCATCGGGGTTGGTTAGGTTAACGATTTTACACTGTTTAAATAAAATGTTTAACAGTTTAAAAATTAGGAAAATGCCGACGAAAAATTCCACCAATGGGGGATCATATACTGGATCCGTGGTATTCGTTTGTGCGTTGATGTCAAAGACACCGTGTATAGTTAATTAATCAACATTAATCTAGTTAAATAAACTACTATAAATTACAGAAAAGCTTACTGCCTACTAACTAAGAATTCATTAAATTTACGGTGGTCTAAAGCGAATATAATATTTACCTAAACTATTTATTAAAGGGTTTTTTTAGTGTGTTTTATAGGGTGAATAGCTTACCCCGATGATATAATACAAATGTTATTATAATACATAATATATTTGCTGCCATTAGAAGAATAATTAATAAACTAGTTCGCTTCAGCATCAACGATTGCATCACTGCTGCTATCAGGTGGAATCGCAGTCATGCACTAGTTTATTTCATAAAAAAAAGATATAACGCTCCATCAAAGCTGTTGGTAAAAGTCTGATGTCTTCAGACTCAACAAGATCATACTCCAACAGGATATATGATGCAAATCTTCTATAGCTCCATAGACAACACAATTGGGAGAAACGACTTTACGCATCAAAAACTCGAAACTGTTGAGTGCTAAGTGGCTGACCGGAGTCTCATGCCATGACAACCAAAAAGTTGTCTACTTGTACGAAACTGGAGTTTGTTCATTATTCCCTCGCTGAACCAAAAGTCAGTTAGAGTGAATAGGCTCTTAATAAACTAGTGCGCCTCACCATCAATGATTGTATCACTGCTTACCATCAGGTGCACTGGTTTAAATTAATGAAAAAAAAAAATTATGAAGATTGCAGGTTATTAGCAATCTTGTATCTAAAATTGGAACAGATACCTAATTATTTCAAAAGAAGTTAACGTTGATTTTAAGAACAAAGGTACAGTTTTGTTATCCAAACAATAACTTTATTCTTATGTTCTTTTTTCGAATAAACTCACTATATGGTAGCCATAGAGTGAGTTTACATTAAGCAAAATAGTTAGTAGGCAATAATTCTCTTACTGTAATTCACTTTCCCATCTCTTGAAGCATAGCTGACCAAGTGTACACCCATTTATACAAATATTTGCATGAATAAGAAATACATCTTACCTCTATCCATCCACTAGCCAAATGGCCCTAGCATAATTCACAGCAAAGCCAGATGTAATAATGACGGCTAACTGTCAGTTAATTAACAATAACTGTCTTGTATAGGCAGTAGTTGGACCTAATCCAATCTTTAAACCTAATAAGATTCCTTAGTTACGTAAAAGCAAGTTATATTATATATTATGTCTAGACAGACTAAACTAACCAAATTATTTTACAGTTTATGTTCAAATTATTACAGGCTTGGATGGGATTAGTTCATTGGTGCCTACAGAAAATGTTATAGCAATGTGTTGTTTGATCAAAAAACAAGAAGTTAATTTCTTTATCCTTTAAAGAAATTAACTTCTCGGTTTTGAAGGGTATTTTAAAAGTACTAAAACTGATTAAAGGGATTCAAGGGTAAAAGACAATGATATTTTGGGACAGGATATTAATAAAATTATTTTCTTTGTTCATTGTATACCTAAGCTATTATGCTTTATAATGAGACATCGACCACAGCCCTGCAATCTAAATAAAACATTATAATATTATGTATCCAATGTAATAAATTATGTTTAATGGTAGTTCTAACTACTAGTTAGTTTAATCTATACAGAAACAACCAGTAGTCACTAAGCTCTAGTTACCGCTTAGTTAGTGAAGTTAAACCCGCATGTAATCGATCAACCGCAACCATTTGCTCACGTAAATACTGCAGGCGCTTGCAGTCAATTCATCTGTTTATGTTAGTTGACTGTAAGTTACAACTAGTTACGAGTTAGGCACTATGCTACTATGCACATTAATTGTAAAGTGTTTAGTGTTCAGTAATAAACGGAAACAGTGTTGGGCAATTAAAAAAAAATAATATTATAATATGAAATCTAACTGATTTCTGAAGTTGTAGTTACTCTACAACTACTTAGTAGTGTAGTTAGTAATCATAACTAATACTCTAAAAATACTTTTAAAAAAATGTAAAAAGTTTAATATACTTAATCATATTTTTTTTTTTGCGGTCACCTATTCACTCTTGATTCAAAGATCCCTAGGTTATAGCTATCAGAAGAATTCCACTTCGTAAATTTTGATTACTAACTACAAATTGTAGTTGCAATCACGATTATAAGATTACTTTTTATAACTACACATTTAAAGGTTGATTTTTTGATTACTTATAACCTAATCACCACCAAAATTTTATTTTCGAAACAAACATCATACTAGCCACAGCCCCTCAAGAGCATTAGTTCAGAACATTGTTGTATTTGCTCGGCAAAACTGTCCGTGACGTCAGCAGAGCTCGGTGGAGAATTTACCTCCCCTCTGGGAGGGATCACACGTTCCAATGATTTACTGCTACTCTGTGAGTGTTCACTGGACATTCTTTTTGCTAGTGTTAGTGGTTAGAGGGTTTTATTTATTATTGGTTTTTGGGTATGTAAGTGACTTTGTTAAGTTTGTTATTACGGCTCGCAATAGTTTTATGCTCAATATGAAGAGAACCATATCATTGGTTTTTTTTAGGTTTTAGGTTAAGGGAAAATCATCTTATGACAAATCCTTTGAAGTATCTATGAATAATGACAATCTTATGCATGTTGTCTATTACTTGATATATAACTAAGATAATAATAATATCTTATCTCAGATTATAACTTTACTTCTTTATAATATTAGTGTAGATTTTATGCAATCTGTCAAAAAATTTAGAAGCTGTTATGTCATTTGGTACTTAGGTACCTAATTTTATAATAATTATAATGCTAACACCGGTAGCTTGGACCCTGCTCCCGACACCGGTGGACTATCAACTATTTTTTACATTTTTTAATGTTTTTTTTTTATATGTGTGCAAAATATGTATAGAAAATAAATAAAGGACAATAATACAATATAATATTTCACACAACGCCATCTAGTCTTAAAGTAAGCAGAGCTTGTGCTATGAGTACTAGATAACTGATAAACATACTTATATATTTCTAAATATATTACATATTATAGATAAACTACACCCAGATACATAACAAATAATCGTGCTCATCACACAAATATCTGTCTTGGGTACCCACATATCGTACCCACGACCCCCGGCTTAGCAGTCAGGGCCACTAACTACTAAACTAACGAGCCAGTCAACAGTCTCTAATACATTACACATATATACAGAGATTTCTTAACATTTTCGGTGGTAATAACATAAATAATAATAACATAATGTATATATGTATAATGAAGAGAAAAGAAAGCACTAAATCGGTTGTGTACCCTAGTAGGCCGCTGCAAACACAACTTGGTGAAATGGGGTTTTATAGGCCCGTCAGATACTCGATGTGAGTGCGGTGCTCCTGTTCAGAACATGACACACACGTTTTAGTGCCCCAAGTGCCCGTACACCTGCACTTTGGGGGAATTAATGAGTGCCGCCGATGCTGCAGATTAAGAGTAGCATTCTACTGGTCTTAGAGTATTTAAGAGTTTACCACGGTAACGAAAAGAAGAGAGAAGTTGCAGACCTGAGTGGTCGACTGTGCTCCACCTAATATGCTACCCTCTCTGCACTCATAATCAGCTACCGTTAAGTCCGCTGAAGTGGCGAAATGAAGAACGAAGGCGGAGTCGAGTACGTTATAACATATGGATTCCTATCTGTTTTGGTATTAATAAATAACATAATCATGACTACAATTATGAACCGTTACCAAAATTACACGTACGATAATACGAACGAAACAAAATACGCTGCTCCCAAAAATATTGTTACAGTTTCATAAATCAAACAAAAAGAAATCATTGCATGGTATTTCAATGCAACGGCCCCGAAATCGGTCGCCGGCGCATAGGTCAAACTACCTACATCTCTTTCTAATTTGTGAGTTAGAGAGGGAAGGGTGTAGCCCTCTCTAGAACACAAAAATGCAGTTTGGACCAGCTCGCAATCGAAGTAATGAGATATTTCGTGGCGACGTTTTTTGTTTTTATTGCAGTTTTTGGTGGAACTAATTCGAGAAGAAAGGTTTTCGGTGTTAGAATAAAAGGCTTTAGAATAACCTTATATTCTTTAGCTCGGCTTAAATACTGAACACCTTTTCAGATGCATCTGTCTGGCAAGAACTACTATTGTGAACGTGTGTGTTAGCTGTAGAGAAAAAAATCCATTCGCGGTAGAGCACGCTTGCCTAGAAGTAACCTATTTACTCTTGACTTAAAGACCCTAGCCCTAGGTTTAGCTACTAAGAAACACAGACTCCGGCAGGGAAATAAACTCTTTAACTGTACGCACAGTAAATGTGTTCCTAAAACGTTTCTGCGCATTGTTCAAAGATGTCATACAAAGAAGAATGTTTGTTGTAGGGCAAAGGAAAATTCTGGTTCAATTTAAGGATCTAAAAACGTACGACAACTCCAAACAAACCATGTTGAAATGATGTCATGGGCTCGCAAGTTTATCAGTACAATAGTTACTCAGCGTGCTCCGAATTTAGACAGATGCATCTTAAATTTACTGCTATAACATCCATGCAATCACATGCTAAAGATCTAATAACATTAATTTCCAGTTTCCACACACTTATTGGATTTCAATAAATCTATAAACCTATTAACTTCCTCCAACCGAACCTAACCTCATTTCTCGACAATATTCCTTAACCCAGGACCCACTCGCAAGGTGGCGCTCTATCATATAACTAGACATAATGCCGGTTGCTCACTGCGGACAATAGTATTAATTAAACGATTGTTTGGCAACCAGTCGCGCGATCGCTGAACGAGACTGAGCGGTGCAGGGACGGATTGGATAGTAGTTGGAATGCAACGAATGGGGCCCCAGAATTTAAACTATGAAAATAAATTGAGCCTTTGTGAATTTTGCCAAAATGTGGAAGAAAAGACACAGTTTAAGAAATCTACATACTAAAAACGAAATAAATCCGTGATTAGTCTGGCTTAGCAAAAGTTTAAATAAAAAAATGTAGAAGCTGTTATGTCAATTGGTACCTAGGTATCTAATTATATAATAAAAATAATGCTACCACCAGTACCTTGGACCCTGCTCCCGACACCGGTGGACTATCGACTATTTTTTATATTTTTAAATATCATCAGTTTTTTTAAACGTTTAAAAATGTAAATTATATATGTCAAAAAAATAAATAAAGAAATAATAATAATAAAATTTATTTATTTTCTCCCACAAGATAAATACAGCAAAATTTCCTTAAATAATATTTTTTTTTGTAAGAGACAGGAGCCTATACTAATAAAACTTGTGTCCCATGACAAAAGTTTTCTTATTGTTCCATAACACAAGACTTCTTATTATGGGCTCATTTTTCCCTACCAAAAAAATTATGTTTAAGAAATTTTTTCCTGGCTACCTTTACCAAGTTATATGATTTGATTGAATGTTATTATTTCAGACACATTACTACAGTTAGAATGAGGTTTGACAATATCTAAATAAAGACAGATAGCAGTCAATTACATTAATAAAATACAACTTTTATATAAATTTTGTTGGGGCCCCTTTGACCGACCCGATCCGGCCCTGTCAATGTTCGTGATTTAATTAATTAGTGCTTGACAGTTATTGATTCGGCGAGATGGCGACTTACTTGAAATTCATCGGGTTACCACGTTAATTTGTTATTTTCACTGCATTTAACTCAAGCAGGGGTTTAATTTTACAGATATTGTGTAGTCGTTGAAAATCAAGTAGGTAGCTATCCAAAAGACTTGTTGAGAATATGAAATAATAGGGCCCGGACCTAAGCTTCAGGTCCAGATTTTTTAGCCTTATAATGTTCCCACTGCTGGGACTCAGGCCACCTCTCTAGGAGAGGGAATGGTCCGTAATCCACCACGCGGGCCCATTGCGAGTTGGTGGATGTCACATGTCTTCGAATTTTATATTCTAGAACATGCCGGTTTCCTCACGATATTTTCCTTCACTGTTTTGAGAGCAGTGGTGATGATATAAATTACACAACATAATGCGCCTGGCTGGGTTTGAACCCGCGACCTACGACTCGTAAGTCGGGGCCGTAATCACTCGGCCACCATTGCTCACAACTGCATTAACTGATGATAATTGTAGTTAATTAATTAAGGAAAATAAATAATTTAACATTAATAAGTAAAATTTATTTTAACGCATTTTATTCAAAAAATTGGTCAAAGAATATTCATTATTGCTTAATTGAATTTGCGGATCTAATGGTATTTATCTGTGTCGTGTAGTTGCCAGTGCGTCTAAAGAATCGGTATTTTGTTAAGAAATAATACTGCAGGTACCTATCATGCCACGCTTAATTTATTTAATTTTATATTATTTTTACTATTTTTGTAAATAAAAAAATATAATTGAACCCAAAAAAAGAAATTAAGGTTACTACATGGATTTAAGAGTTTTATCAACAATACTGACTAAGAAACTTACGGAACTCAAATGGTAACATTTTACAGTGGTTTTTTTTAGGGGGGAAAGCACCCACTCTAGGTCGGAGCGGCTTGCCAAACTTTTACTGACCAATACTCACTTCTATGTTTCTTCTTTGCGTTCGTTTAAGGGCTCCGATGAGTTAATTAACTGAACATAGAAATAAAATCATCAGTCGACGGTTGAAAGGCTAATTGATCTAAACGATTTTTTTTCTAATATTGAGTTATATACATATTCGGAATCAACAAATTTTTCTTCGTCGTTTGAGTCAGGTTTCAATTTTTTGTGAAAAAATGTCGCTTAGAGCAATTAGCCTTTCAACCGCCAATATAGTCTATTTAAATGAACTAAAAATGCAAATAAGTAGGTATGTAAGTTTGTAACACAATTTAAAAATCCTCTTCTATTTGTTTGTTTTACTATCTCCTTTTAAATCAACATCAAACTCCATTTTTCAATCAACAAAAACAATTCAAGAGTTATAAAACTCAATTCGCTAACTTACAAGTAATAAAACCTTAAAAACTTCATTGCATCGTATCTTCGAAGCAGCCAAATTCCACCCATACACGGCCATGTGCATGTCTACTCCTCTAGTACTTACGAATAATGATCGCCTGCACACATTTGCACGCACTCATACAAATGTATTTACATACTAGTGCGTTATACGGGCCAATACAGGCGTGGTGCAATAGTGTGTGTTCGCTAAATTGAGGTGCGATTTTTGACGAAATTGCTTTTTTATGTTTTTTTTTTGTTATAACACCGGGATAACTCGCAAATTTGATTATTTTTAAAGTTCTTTGCATCTTACTCACTGGCCTGCTGGTCTAGTGGTTAGAGGCCCTAATTGTTATGCCGGAGGTCGTCGTTCGATTCCTACGAAAGACAAATGTTTGAAAACTTTAAATGAAACTGTTGTGTGAGATTTTCGTAGCAAATCATAGACGAGACTTGGGACCGGTTGCTACGGCGTAGCACGAACTATTTCGTAGACGTCTCGTAGCGTCTTAGACTACAGACGTAGTTGTAAGAAATGCAACGATTTTATTGATTGATTTCAGGTTTAATTTAAGTTTATGGGTTTTCTGTTCATTAAAAATACATTCCGTTAAGGGGTCATGTTGTATGTCTATTTAAATATAATTGGTGACCGAAATACGTATTTGGGTATCATGGGTATGAATCATTAAAATCATGAATACAACTCTCTCAGTTCATCTTTGTTAAATGGCTGTTATAGGCTACTGGCTGACTTTCAAAATAATAACAATAATATTTCACAACTTTCACACAACGCTATCTAGTCCCAAACTAAGCAGAGCTTATGCTATGAATACTAGACAACTGATAAACATACATATATTTCTAAATACATACATTTTATAGATAAATTACACCCAGACACAGAACAAATGATCGTGCTCATCACACAAACATTTGTGCTGGGTGGGAATCGAGCCCACGACCTCAGCAGTCAGGTCCATTAACCACACTAGACCAACAGGCCAGTCAAAAATCAGTCCAATGATATCAATATCTTTTCCTAAACAAAAAAAAAACATAAACAAAACCACGCACCATCTTCGTCCACTCGACCTATACAACACGAAATTATTGCCAAAATTTCCCTTCGCCCTTCTTTCTCGTGTGTGAGTAATGTGCACTCACACACGCGCGTTTGTCGCTTACCTGTACTTACCGTGACTGTACGACTGTGTGCGTTAGCCGGTTTAACAAAGTACATTTTTAGGGTACCCATACAACTATAAATAGTTTAATGAGCACCGAAAGAATTTTTTGGGGATTATTTCTTTCGCCACAAAGTATAGAGGCATCTGTTCCTTTTTGGGGTTCCGTACCCAACGGGTAAAACGGACCCCTATTACTAAGACTCCGCTGTCCATCCCTCTGTCTGTCTATCTGTCTGTCCGTCTGTCACCAGGCTGTATCTCATGAACCGTGATAGCTAGACAGTTGAAATTTTCACAGATGATGTATTTCTGTTGCCGCTATGACTACAAATGCTAAAAAACAGAATAGAATAAATATTAAGGTCTCATATAACAAACTTCGTTTTTTTTTGCCGTTTTTTTGCTACGGGTGATTCGAAACCCTTCGCGCGCGAGTCCGATTCGCACTTGGCCGGTTTTTTTGGCCAATGGCCTTACGAAGACTTGTTGCCCGATGGTGTAAGGCTTTGCCCTTTTTCGGTCGTAAGTCGTTGAGTCTATGTATTGGGATATTGTCGTGTTTCAAGTCGGAGGAAGTCGTTAATTTGAGGTTAATGGCAGGCGAATGTGAGACGAAGGACATGGGTTTGAGGGGTTTAAGGCATTATTAGTTTTTAATAATCTAATGTTACCTATAAGGCGAAGGTAGGGTAAACATAAAAAATAACTGGTTATGTAGGTATATAGTTTGGTCTTCGTCATAATTTAATTGTTACATTTTAAGTTCTCTTAATTACAATGATTTCATATTTATCATAGTATTTATTAGCATAGCATAGCATAGTCGGCCTTTTAATGTTCCCACTGTTGGGACTCAGGCCTCCTCTCTAGGAGAGGGAATGGGCCGTAATCCACCACGCGGGCCCAGTGCGGGTTGGTGGATGTCACATGTCTTTGAATTTTTGGTTCTAGGATTTATTAGTTTATTATATTAGCATATATACGTATTTTATTATTATAAGCCACTTAATTAACGATACTACATTCTATTTCAAATATCTGTTATTTATTTATTGTGCACACCTACCACAGTGTTTGTTTTTTTAACCCAATGGTTGACTGGTAGAGAATGCCTTGTGGCGTTAAGTTCGCATATGTACCACCACTGTACATGAAGTTTAAATAAATAAATATAGTAGCTGCTGCCAGTGACTTCGACAGCGTGATATCAGAAAAATTCGTGTGTTTCTTTCGCCTGGGGCATGTATAATAATAATAATAATATTCCACAACTATCACACAACGCTGTCTAGTCCCAAGCTAAGCAGACCTTGTGTTATGGGTACTAGACAACTGATAAACATACTTATATATTTCTAAATACATACATATATAGATAAATTACACCCAGACACAAGAAATGATCGTGCTCATCACACAAACATTTGTCCTGGGTGGGAATCGAATCCACGACCTCCGGCATAGCAGTCAGGGCCACTAACCACTAGACCAACAGGCCAGTCAACCTGTATGCCTGGTTTATCATTATAACACAAAGGAACTGCTGATTTCTTTAGAAAATTGAAAAGGGCAACTAAACTAATCGTATAGGAGCTTACTCAGAAAAGTCTGACACTCACTCTTACTTAGGCAACAGTCCTCACGCCCCAGCCGCCGCCGGGATTCCTATCCCGATTTCCGGCCACCGTAGGCGCGGGCTTGCGAACGGCGAGCAATGGGTAGCTCGCCGTCCGACCGTTCGGTAACCATCCGGACCGAGCCCAGATTTCCGGCCACCGTAGGCGCGGACGGCGAGCAATGGGTAGCTCGCCGTCCGACCGTCCGGTAACCGTCCGGACCAAGCCCAAGTCGTCGACGGCGCGTACTGTTCCACGCGCGCCTCAAGGAGAGGTCAGCAAACTGTAGGGGCCCAGTAGGGTCGAAGCATACTGGGGCCAAGGGTCTGCTTCTGAAAGGAAGACTCGGCCCTGGTACGAAAGGCAACGAAGGAACAGGAGTGGGGTTTTAGTTAGTAAAAGTCTGACACTGTCTCTCGCTCCACCCCAGAGCGGGGACGTCATTAGATGATTTCAACATAAAAAAACACTCCCTCTCACTTCACGCAAAGGGAGAAGTTATATGATAATTTCCATTCCAAAACCAAAAAGCAGATACGTAGGTGTGAATTGTATTTATCATAAACATCAAGGAAAAGGGTAATATACGTAATTATACATGTGAAAGTCTATAAATGATGAAATACTCCTTTGTGCTAAGTTATGTATTCATATTTATGAGATGCGAGGTTGTTAGCCTCAACAGGAGCGGCTTCTCTATGACAGTGGTTGTCAACCTTTTTTTTACCGGGGACCACTTGAGCAGGGACCAGAAGTGCAGAAGAAATCTATTATTTATTAATCAATTGCTTGCTATATTTACAGTCCCAAAGCGTATAGCAAGCAAACAATCTAGGAACTAAAAAAAATAATACATTTATCATTTCTTTACTGCTATATTATTACAAAATATGTCGAGTTTCGGTTCCTGAGCAATCAAATAACAAAAATAAAAACTTATATCTTAAACTCAAAACTTGTAGTACACCTATTCTTTAAAATCAAAAGTTACGAGCATTGTCATAGAAATCACATTTCTGATAGTAACTTTAAATCCTCGCGTCAATTTAATGGTACCTGCTTTTCTGTTGGAATGGAGAGTTTGAAATATTTAGAACTTTCGGGGACTATTGTGTTAGCTCTTGTTGACCACAGTAGATTGCGGACCATAGATTGGGAACCACTGTTCTACGAGAATTAGGCAATAAATTATTGTACGAAGGTCCCCCAAAAAAATGTTTTAAATAAGGTAGGAAATCACTAAAAAACACTGTTTTTATCATCGTAATAAAGCTAAAGTTTTATTAGTTCGTCAGAATTTTAGTTGTTTACTTATACATTTCACGCGATGAGATAAAATTTAATTCTATCACAAAAGTTTTCTAGTTACACGTTTTTGATGAGAAGTTTGACTATAAGCTGTTACGTGTTTTTGACTTCTCCCGCTGTAGAATGGAGCGAGAGGGTGTGTCAGACTTTGACTGACTAAAACCCACCACTTGAAGTCAGATTCATTACTACTAATGAACTATATATTTACCACGCCATTTCCACAGTTGTTGTGTTGTAAAGGGAACCCGAGGTGAACGGTGAGCAATTGGTAGCTCGCCGTCCGACCGTCCAGTAACCGTCCAGACGGAGCCCAAGTCGTCGACGGCGAGTAGAGTTCCACGCGCGCCTCAAGGAGATGTCAGCAAACCGTAGAGGCCCCGCAGGGTCGAAGCCTACTGGGGCCATGGATTTGCTTCAGAAAGGAAAACCCGGCCCTGAAATACAAGGCATTAAAAGAACATAGGAGTGGGTTTTAGTCAGTAAAAGTCTGACACGCTCTCTCGCTCTGCCCAACGGCGAAAGATATCATTGGATGATTTCCCACCTAAAAAAAACAAATACGAAGGCTTGCAAATACCAAAATACATAATTAATCGTGTACCAACACAATCAATCTAATCTACCACAAAAGCTGTTCCAATCATTCATCTCTATATAACTCTTAAAGGAAATATATAACAAAGTTCAAAACCTATATAGGTAAAAACCTGAATTACCGTTAGCACCAAAAACACGGAGCTACAAAGATGCTGCGGTTTCCCTCCCAACCTTTTACAAACCCCTTGGGTAAAGGAAATTCACCTTTATGTTAATAAGTAAAAGGATCATGGATACTTTAGCTAGGTATATAAGAATGTTGGGCGCAATTTATTCGGGTTAGCCAATTGTATAGTTCTTGGTGAACAATGCTGATGGCTTTTGTTATGGCACGAACGTGTGAGGAATGCACTGGATGATCATAAATTGTGTTTATTATAGCTCCTGCCTGCTCCCCAAACGGATAGATTGATGGTTGATGAGGAAAGTTTTGGGAAAATTGGCTATTATACACTTTAAGAGGGCCCTTCTCCACTTGCCTATCGGAAAAATCGAACATGGTTTAAAAGCTTGTTGCTTCATTTACCGCAATCCAACGCGATGTTTGATGAAGAGGCAATGAGAAAAAAGGGAGATAACGCCTGAAAACTCTGTTAGCATTCGGCAATTCGATGATTTATCTGGATATTTCACAAAACTTGTTCCAGGAAATACGTGCTTTTTTATACCCTTAAAAGTTTTTCAGAAAAATTTTAGTAATTCTGAATCTCGATTAAATGTGCACGGCTTCTATTGATGTACCTTGTTATATTTTTAATATATGATTACATTATGGACGGCCGAAGTTCACGTAAAATAGCAGATTTTCAGAGGCCTTAAACTAGATTAGTTTTACAAAAAATATGTTTTAATTTCCTAATATCCACAAGATAGCTGTGTATCCAAAATATCTAGAGAAAGAGGTGTAATATTATATTATATTACACCTCTTTCTCTAGATATTTTCTTATTATTATTTATTTTTATTTTCTTTTTGATATATCTAGAGAAAGAGGTGTAATATTATATTATATTACACCTCTTTCTCTAGATACATCATAATCACGTAAGAACAGTCGTATGGAAATGTACCTCGAGTTGGCCACTCACCACGGTCGCATAGCTTCATAGACGCGTATTCGTCATTATCATCATTGCTTTGTGTGCGTCTGCGTGAAGCTTACATACAAAACTATTGATGTCAGCAAATCGTAGGGGCCCAGCAGGGTCGAAGCCTACTGGGGCCACGGGTAGTGTGAAAGCGAAGCCCGGGGCCCCGGGATGAAGGCAAAGAGGGAACAGGAGTGGGTTTTTAGTCAGTAATAGTCTGACACTATCTCTCGCTCCACCCAAGAGCGAGATTTGTCATTAGATGATTACACCACTTTAAAAAAAAAAAAAAAACTATGAAACTCTGTCGATGAAGCGGTAGTGTCGTGCCGTCGCGTCGTGTCGCATCTTTGAAGCTACGTATCCGTAGACATAGGCAGTAAGTAGCTTTTAAAAAGATGCACCCGATCTGTTGTCTATTGTTATGGTTTTCCGAATCGTTTAAAAGAGTTACAGGTAACTGTAGAATCATAGATAGGTTTAATTTAGTCAGTAAAGGTCTGACACTCCCTCTCGCTTCACCCAGAGGGAGAGAAGAACAGTCTAACTGGATGCTGCTGAATACCCGAGTTGAACATGGAGCGACTGCCTGTCGGACCACCACAACCCAGTTACTGGGAAACACGATATTCCTTTCTGACTGCCTGTAAGGACTGTCAACCAACGGCTTTTATTTATTATTTACTAGCTTCTGCCAGCGGCTTCGCCCGCGTGAAAATAGGTTTCTCTATACAAATTTTGGATCCCCATTTCATCCTCTTAGGGTGTGAATTTTGGAAAATCCTCTCTTAGTGCTCGCCTACGTCATAAAAGGAAACTTTGTGCAAAATTTCACGTTCCTAGTCCCTGTAGTTTTGGCTGTGCGTTGATATGTCAGTCAGTCAGTTTCTCCTTTTATATATATAGATTTATTATATTCTTTATTGTAGACCACATAAACAAAAATAAGGACAAACTCAATTAAAAATAAGTGTATAATGGGAATGGCATGAAAGTCAGTAATGTCCTAGATAATCTTAGAATAGTATATAAATTGATAAATCTCATCGGTACTTGCCCGATTTCGAACCCGCAACGTCATGTGTGAGAGGCGTGGACCTTAACTACTGGACCATTACGACACACAAAAAAAAAAACTAATTGTATAATTAAGTTAATATTTTCCATTCTACGAAATTCTGACCTTTGCTAAAATTAGAGAAATATGAGCAAAAAGCCCTTTTCGGAGCGTCATCTTCTCAAATTCGATCCTCCACGCAGCCTCCAGTCTCACATATTTCGTTTAGTTCCCAAATCATCTCACGTTGCCTCATACAAGTCCTCACTAATTGGCAACACTGGGGGGTGGGCAAAGTTACAGAACTGCTGATAGTTCGCCGGCAGCGTGGCAGGCAATTAAAATTAATTCAGGAATGGCTGGGTCACGATTTAGCTTTGTAATCGGGAAAATTCTAATGCCATGTATCTAATAAAATGTTGATTTATATTTATTTTCTTTTTGTTTTTATTGTTGTTTCATGTATTTAAAAAAAAAACGAAAAAACTTACCTATGAAAACAGTTCAATTCCTGAATTGAGTTACGAAGATTTTTCCGAATCGAAAAAAAATTTTTGGTAAAATAACACTTCAGATTTATCATATATATTGGTTCTTTATGGGTTCCGTTTTTTTCTTTTGAGGTACGGAACCCTAAAAACACTTCACTATCATTTAAATATACACTACATTAAAAAAAAAACCTAAAAATAATCTATGAGTCCACGGAGTCTAAATCTAGGTACAGTGTTCTCACATGCACATTACAAAAACAAGCTGTATAAAAATAAACTTATTAATAAATGGCATGAATAAAAAACAATAATAAACCACTGAAAAGTAAACGCTAATTCAGCATAGCAGCAGTAGGTCAGCAGGGCACATCAGCCATGGTAATGCAAATTAGAATCTAAGTCAACATGGTTCAGGGCTTACTAACCACAAAAATAATGCAAAAAAAAAATGATGAAAAACCAAACAGTATGCGAGTTTGTCACTAAAATTCAGAACACGTACTCATGTTCGGCTGTCTGAGAAAAACTGAAAACTTTCCAAAATTAGTTCGAAAAGTTTCCAGTTAACTTGCCGGCCAGCTAACGGTATAGCTAAAAAGAAAATGTGTTAATATCTCCTCTCGTCACCATTGTTCGAAAACTGTCGATGAGATGTAAATTCAAACAAACATGGCTGCCATTTTGTAACTTCTTAGGGTTCCGTAGGTGACAGGCGCAAACGGAACATTTTAATTTCGATCTGTCTATTGATTTCGAATTGATGAAAGATATATTCTATGTCAATTTATAGTATCAGACATTTTGGGGTACAGTAAAGTTTGTTCTATTCTGTTCTTTTCGATCTGCTTAAGTGGGACAGGCCGATCGAGCAATAGGCCGTATATAATGGTGTAAAATACAAAATTGGTGCCCTGAAAACGCACGACGGGGTTGGGGTAAACCAAGCAATAGGGTGTGACACTGATCAGACGACTTAGTTTACTTAAAATAATTATGTTTTTTTTAAAACACTTTACTTAATTAATTATTATTTTATTGTTTCTTTCAGTTTCGTTCCAAGTTACGTTTTAGGGTATTTCTCAAATGTCAAAACGGGCCTATTATTTTTTACGAGTTTAAAGTTCCAGCTGCAAATGTAACTTTATTTCTAATAACTTTTTTTGAGTAATATAATGAAAAAATATTTTTAAATTTTTACTTTAGATAAAATTAATCATTATGTAAGTATAAATCCCAACTACGGAACCGTTCACTGTGAGTGGTTCGACATACACTTGACCAATTTCTTTCCTTGTAGTTTACAAAAATGTGGTGTTTTTACTGCGTCGCTCGTAAATTATAATGGCTTGGTTTGTCGTAGAAGCGATATGAATCATTTGTTGGTTGAGCAATTTTCCGAGTATTTTTTTAGGAACGAGGGTAACAGGAAAAAAATGTTGTTGAGTTAAGAAATAGGTACTTTATGATACTTGATGATGATGACCGATCACTCCCCCTAGGGGAGATAAAATAGTATTTTGCAAGAAGGTAGTTGAGGGTTATGTTTTGCGAGTGTAATATACAAATGTATGTTGGTATGTATATTTCGTTGACACGCCCTAGAGCCTTGTTGTATTTTAGCTTGAGAGGTGTCATAATTTCATCTTAATTGTGAGAGTAACACTAGGTACCTACATAAAAAAAAACTCTGATTATCCTGGAGTAGAGTATCAAAATAAAAGGCTCGAGGAAACAATTTCAATAGTATTACTTACTCACAAAAATGTAGGAAATAAAAAAGTTAATAGTGTCAATAACTCGACCGCAAAACATCGATTAAAAAGTTCAAAAACCTTAAAAAACCTAATCAAAGGAGTTTCGGTTGACAATCCTACGCATATTAAACGTTGAAGGAAGTAGGCGGACCTTCACAGGTGAGCAACATGTCAGCTTGTCATTACCCTTTATAATAAACGGTTAGAAAACGTTTAGTAGATACGTATTATGGCATACTAACCTGTGGTTAACATGCCGGTAGTTCCGCCTAGTTCCTAGGGAAATAGACCGTGACGAGTGAAATGTACACACAATTCTTAGTGAATATAGGCGGCGCAATATAGGTAGTTTGCAGTTATTCATTTCATCTTTCTGCCCTTTTTCCATATTACTTATGGTCGGCCCAACACGTTATTTTCTTCCATTCTGTCCTGTCAGCAGTCACGCTATCATTGACTCTCTTTTCTTTCATATTAATACTAGCTTCTGCCAGCGGCTTCGCTCGCGTGAAAGTAGGTTTCTCCATACGAACTTTGGACACCCGTTTCATCCTTTTAGGGGGTGAATATTATAAAATCCTCTCTTAGTGCTCGCCTACGTCATAAAAGAAAACCTTGTGCAAAATTTCACGCTCCTAGACCCAGTAGTTTCTGCTGTGCATTGATATGTCAGTCAGTCAGTTTCTCCTTTTATATATATAGATTATATATTTTGACTGGCCTGTTGGTCTAGTGGTTAGTGGCCCTGACTGCTATACCGGAGGTCGTGGGTTCGATTCCCAACCCAGACAAATGTTTGTGTTATCAGCACGATAATTTGTCCTTTCTGGCTGTAAATTATCTATCTTATGTACCTATGTATTTAGATATTTAAAAGCATGCAAATCCATACAAATTTCGGACACACATTTCATCCCCTTAGGGGTAGATTTTCATAAAATCCGTTCTTAGCGGATGTTTATACCCTATAAGAAACCTACCTACCAAATTTTAAGTTTACAGGTGTCATAGTTTCTGAGATTTCTGATTAATCAGTTTCAGTTCAGATTTAGATCACTCCTCGCAGTTATTGGTTTGTTGGTTTTTATTAACATATTTATTTTTCTGCTCATTTACTAAGAAAATTACACCACACTTCCTAAACTTTCCTTGGCCCAATTTGGACAAAGCATATTTTTACAAAACATCGTTTTGTAGGTACCTCAAAATACTTGTACATAAAAGAGTGATGCGTAATATTTTGAAAGGTTAACTCAAACACAGACTTTCTCCGTTAATAATAAAGGCAAACTCGATATTTAAGGACGCGTGTAGGGTGTCGCCACCAATTATCGTCCGTGTCATTATTTATTCAATGTCATTATTTTTGAAATGTTGTACTTTTGAAGCCCTGCGGTTTGATGCATTGAAATAAAAGGTGATATTTAATATTCATTTTGAATACGAGTTAATTATAAAAATGTGTATATATAGTCTGTCAATGTTTTTTTTTTATTCTTGATAGGTTCGCGCTTGACCGCTATCTCACCTAATAATCATATATGTATGTATTTACTATACATCTTTCAACGAGGTATGGTATAGGTAGGTATGGCACAGAATCCATACTTCCCATTCCAAAAGATCGACAGAAATGTCAAATACCTATATTTTTTTTAAATTATTTGTTATATCTATTATATTGTTTATTACCTATACAAGTATAAAGCTGAAGAGTTTGTTTGAACGTGCTAATCTCAGGAACTGCGGATTAGAATTGAAAAATTCTTTTAGTATTGGGTAGCCCCTTTTTATTGAGGAAAACTATAGTATAACATTACGCTATGACCCACGAGAGCGGAACAGCAACCGTAGGGGACCACTAGTTATATTATCACACCCTTACAGATGCGTCCAAGGCAATGCTATTATTTACACTTAAAATACATTATTATTAAGCTGATTATTCCAAAAATAAAAATAAATGATAAATCAAAAGTCCACACCATTATAAAAATAATATTTCACTTCGTATTTATCCATCAAATTTTATACAAAAATAACAGATTCCGTCAAAACTCTTAGGAAACAAAACTCCTAGTGATAAATATTGCCAAGACGATGTCTGGAGCTGGACTTAGGATAGCCGTATATCAAGCATGAATAACTGATGTGACCCGAAAATTCTCAAACTGCCAGTCTTCTAAAACAAGTGTAATATTCATCACAAAAATTATATTCTTGTATTATTTCATTTCATTTCGGTCATTGTGGAGACGCTTGGGGGAGGCTTATGTCCAACAGTGGACGTCTTTCGGCTGAAATGATGATGATAACTTCATGTTGGTTTTTTTAATGCTAGGACCATGAGGAAAAGTATGAAAAGGATACTCGTGGTTCTAAAATGCAAAAGGCAACGAAAGGAACATTAATTTTATTGATACGGAATAACGAACAGCTACATAATGTGATTTTAAAAACATATTTACAGAAATATCTTATATAATAATGTATCCCACAGCGCTGTTCACGGATTACCATTAATGAACAGGATTTTATTTAGGCAGCATGTTTATGCATGACAATTACAACACTAATCTATACGACTGGCCTGTTGGTCTAGTGGTTAGTGGCCCTGACTGCTATACCGGAGGTTGTGGGTTCGATTCCCACCCAGGACAAATGTTTGTGTGATGAGCATGATCATTTGTTCTGTGTCTGGTTCTAATTTATCTACTATATGTATTTTGATATATTTAAAGATATTTATCACTTGTCTAGTGCTCAAAGCAAAAGTTCTGCTTAGTTCGAGACTAGATGATGTTGTGAAAAAAACTGTTTTAGAAAACCAGCATGTGTTCACCAATTCGACGTATAGCAACATCATACAACAGCAAACTTGAACACATCGACATTTTGACTAAAAACCACCCCGGTGTTCCCTCCCACACTTGGACCGGGGATCGTGGGAGCTGATACGCCGTGCATGATCACCCCTAGACCAACAGGCTAGTCATACAACAATGTATATAATTTCAAGGTTATTGCCTTTTATCGATAAAAACAGCTTATAAAATGGTCGATCCAAGCTAATTACGGTGGGTTAAACAATTATTTGAGAGAGCCCCATTATTACACCCTCAGGCATTTTGTTTTATTAACGAGTCACTGGGTTTCCTAAATTTTGCCAAAGTTTCTATATAATTTATGTATTACGAATTAAATATCTAAAACAGTGGAAAAAATATGACGAGTATTTTTATTGCTAGCTGCTGCTAGTGGCTTTACACGTGTGAAAGTAGAAAATAGTCCTAAGGGAACATATATCTGGTACAAAAAGTATCCTATGTGCCATTATTTGAATCCGTTTAGCCGTTTGAGCATGAAAAAGTAACGAATACACACACACACAGATTTTTTATTTGTGTGATTTTTAGGGTTCCGTACCTCAAAAGGAAAAACGGAACCCTTATAGGATCACTTTGTTGTCCATCTGTCTTTATCTTCCCTTTATCTTTATCTTGGGAACGTGTGGATCGAGTTGAAATTAAAACCATATACTCAGATTTGCGGTCCCTTGAAGCTATGAAAAAATCAAAAACCTATTTTATTTTCTTTAGGTGCGAAGATCATCTAATGACAAAGCCCGCTCTTGGGCAAAGCGGGAGATAGTGTCAGACTTTTACTGACTAATAACCCACTCCTGTTCCTTCTTTGCCTTGTGTGTAACTTGATATATTACTTAGGCTTTGTTTCATCGCAATCAGTAGACTATATCAAAAGATATATGAATTTAATGTGTTTAAGAAGTAAAATATCATACCTTGACTGTTAGGCGGTACGAAGTTCGCCGGATCAACTAGTAGTGGCCAGATCTCAGAATTGATCACTTCATGGCATGACCGACCATTACATGAAATGGTGGCATTTCATGATATAGAACTGTTGTGGGTGTTCCTTATACTATCGGATGATTAAAGAAAACTCGACTACAATGAAATGAATGTCTTTAATTCTGACTCCACAATAGTTCGTTATCACTAACTACGTACTATGTATGTGTCGAGGCAGGGCGGTGTAACGTAAGCGACTAGCGAGCCTTGCGCTCGCGCTCCCGTATTTCATCAAATTTGCAACTCAGCGAATCGCAGTTACTAAGCCGCCACAGAACCTTTCTTACAGGCCACAACGACGACACATATATATAAAAAAAAACAATAAATCATTTTAAAATGTTTATTAGTTTAAATTGCAATTCAATAAGAAATAATAATTAAACAATACAATCAAACTTAAACAGAAGTCGGAAATACAGTCTTTTAAAATGCATGCTGTTAAATTTCCAAAAAAGTTCCGGACGATAATAGCGCCTCTCACCCTACAGTTTTTGCAATACATGTCAACTTTCAAACGTTGGCACATCTGCCTGTCCTCTAATTAGCAGGTGTGCGCTCATTTTATTATTTAAAGTCTTTTTAGACTTCCATTAGTCTTTTTTGAAGTCAATATCCACCTTTGATATCGGCAGAGTGGAAAAAATCTGATGAGATTATTTGCATAATTTGTGATCCTATATCGACGGTTGTAAGGCTAACTGATCTAAACGATATTTTTTTCAATATTAGGTTATATACATATTCGGAATCAGCAAATTGTTCTCCGTCGTTTTAGTCAGGTTTAATTTTTTTTTTTTTTAAATGTCGCTTAGGTCAATTAGCCTTTCAACCGTCGATATGTTGTTAGTTAAAATTTGAAGTAACTTAAAACACCAGTGTCTCAAGACGAAAGTCTATGACCAGTGCGTGTTGCCGGTGATGACATATGGCTCCGAAACGTGGTCGCTTACAATGGGCCTCATCAGAAGACTTAAAGTCACTCAAAAGACAATGGAAAGGGCTATACTCGGTGTTTCCTTGCGTGATCACATCAGAAATGAAGATATCCACAGGAAAACCAAAGTTACCGACAAGCCCGAAAAATCGCTAAACTTAAGTGGCAGTGGAGTTCTGGAGTGGCGACCACGTACCGGAAGACACAGCGTTGGAACGGAGGCTCAAGGTGGACCAATGGCCTGGTGAAGGTTGCGGGAATCTGATGGATGCGAGACACATATGACCGTTCGTTATGGCAACACTTGGGGGAGGCCTATGTCAAACAGTGGACGTCTTTCGACTGAAATGATGACAATGGTGATGATTTTAAAACATGAATATATTAAAAGGGTATGTTAGAAGCCGTTTGATTGGGTTACCTAATTGTCCAATTTCACTAAGAAACGCCAACTTATTATATATTATAATTTGTCTGCACTATTATGTTGTATAGACATAATTCTATAGGAATCTGAGTAATAATTAGTCTGTACTGAATCTATATTGTGTGGATGTATCATTAGTTTTTAGCATAAGCAACCTTTCAATTTTCCCACTGCTGGGACTCAGGCCTCCTCTCTAGTAGAGGGAATGGGCCGTATTCCACCACGCGGGCCCAGTGCGGATTGGTGAATGTCTTATGTTTTCGAATTTTTGGATCTAGAACATGCAGGTTTCTTCACGATGTTTTCCTTCACAGGTTTGAGAGCAATAAATTACACATAAAAGTAATGCGCCTGGCTGTATTTTAACCCGCGAAATCATTAGTTTAGTAGATACAAACTCCATCTATAGATAGTTAGATTCCACACTCCCATATTAAAGTTCTGAACCCAATTCAGCCATACACATAAGGAACTAACCTACATTTGAACTGAACCACAACTCAAAGTTAACTTTAACTGACCGAGTTATTCTCAGAAGCGGGCCTTTCTCTCATTAGCCGAGAAACGAACCCACGACCCCTAACTACGATTTATTGGATACGAGATTACAGAATCGGGTTATCGGTATAATAGGTTTTGGGAAGTTATGTGATATTGTATTTTCAAAACAATATGAAATATTTCAAGGATCCTTTTATTAGTTAAGTTACCTATAAGTTATTTAAATTACAAACGAAATTTTCAAGCGGAAATCATCATGTTGTTATCAAAGATCAAAATAGGTATAGTAGGATATTTACCTAATAGTTCGTGGAATATAGTAGTGAATAATATGAGCAATGGCTTAATAGCCAAGAGCCTCGACCAACACCTTAGGAGGCTCGCGTTAGGCGGCTAGATTAAGAGCTTGATTCAGAAAATGGTACTCCTGGACACGGCTCGTATTGTTAGGAGGTTCCTTTCTCTGGAGCCCTGACCGCCGTTAGCTTGGACCCTGTTCCTGATACCAGTGAGACACTATTTTTTATATTTTTAAATGTATTTTTTTGTGATTAGCTTTAAAAAATATTTAAAAGTGAAATTTGTATGTATATAAAATGAATAAAGATGATAATAATATTCTACAACTATCACACAACGCCATCTAGTCTCAAACTAAGCAGAGCTTGTACTATGAGCACTTCTAGACAAAGAAGAAAGAAAGAAAGAAAAACAGTTTATTTGCACAAATATGACACATAACTTAAAAAATAATAATTATAACATACATATATTACAAATGATACAAAAAAGTGAAATTACGCTACACATTCGTGAAAAACGGCCAGCGCTCAGCAAAATACTGAGGCGCATGTGCTGGACAAAGCCACAGCGCTGATTTTCAGCGCTGACAGACAATTGATAAACATACTTATATATTTCTAAATACATACATATATTATAGATAAACTACACCCAGACACAGAATAAATGATCGTGCTCATCACACAATGCTGTCGTCTTTCGGGTGAAATGATGATGATAATGATGAGAAGTTTGATGATAAGCTGTGAGGTCAATTTTTGGGTTTCGTATTTTGCATAATGCAAAGTCTTATGACGCAAGTATACGAATAAATGTGAAAACAGAAATTATGATGTAACGTCACAAAAAAAAAAAATGCGCTTTGGAAATAACTTCGAGACTCCAATCGGGCATTGAACTCTTTAAATTGGTAAGTTTGTACGGAACCCTCAGGGCGCGTGTCCAACTCACACTCGCCCAGTTTTTTTCTTTATGTAGGTGAGAAATCATCTCATGACTAGTCTGACTCTAGAGTGGATCGAGAGGGCGTGCCAGATTTTAACTAAGTCCCATCTATGTTCCTCCAGTTGTTCTTTATGTTCTAGGATCACGGCTATTTTTGATGAGACTCATTTTAAAGAAACCAAACATACCCTTACGTTGTTGAAACTTCAACGGCCCGGACTAAGCGTTCCGCGTCGTCGCTTATGCCGCGTACATCGAAGGACTGGAAAAATTTGCCTGCTGCGGTCTTCCAGTCCAACTATAATTTAGGTGTCTTCAAGGTTAGAGTGAATAGACTCTTAATAACTTGTGCGCCTCATCATCAATGATTGCATCACTGCTTAGCGGTGGGATCGCAGTCAAGTACTGGTTTTTATCAATAAAAAAATAAATAAAATAACAGAAATCGGAAAACATTTATCAGCTATAGCTTTGAAATTCAGAATTATTGATGGGTTTTTATCCTTAAAGCTGCATGCCATAACGGGAGTAAATAAAAGAAATTTATGTTGTAGTATTGTAGCGTTCTACAAACTTTCACCGCGGCGTTAGTGATGTACCTACCTACCTCGCCCTTCCATGACGGAGTACGGTAACCGTGTTTATACTACAAAAATACAGGATAAAACCCTGTGAGTTTGTGTGGGGCTCCCTGCTGGAGTCTGTGTTTCCTGATAGCTACAACCTAGGAGTCTTTAAGTTAAGAGTGAATAAGTTACTGTCTTCTAGTCAAACATGTTCACTGTCCATTGTCCTCTACATCATCGCTAACCTTAATGTACTGTAATATGGAAATATTGAAAAAACAACCATTTTTTAAAAGAGCTGGTTTTTCTCCATAGGAAACGACCAATTTGAAACCATGCTCTAGTTTTTGACGTTTTATTAGTGTCCATGTAGGTCTATGTGAAATAAAAACTATTTGTTTTTTTTTTTACCGTCATATGACATAGTAGTCAAGTGCGAGCCTAATAATAATAGTAATAAAAATATAAACATCTCCTAACGTGTTGCAATATACTGGTCTAATTTGAACATAAAGCTGCTTTTTAAGTGGCAAATCAAGAACTTCTAATACTCTGGATGCAGCGAGGGTATCAGACTTTTGCCTACTAAAATCCATCGGTGTACTTTCAGTTGCCCTTTGTGTTTTAGGGCTGCGGTAACAGTAATATTCATGAGTAGGTATAACTTACATTAATTGAAATTTTTGCAGTATCTATGAGGCTAGCGCTACATAGAAACTTAAATTCAAACTCCTGCATCGCCGCATTAAGCGAGAACTACGCTAGACCGATACACACGTGTACCACGCCTGATTTGTACGTAGCGGCGCGTTGCATGTCGTCGCGTGGCGTGGATCTAATGTAGCTCTGCAAGTCTAGTTGCCATGTAAAATGTATGGAGACAGACACGCCCAGATCGGCGTACGTGACCCACGTGTGCGCAATGTAGTTCCGTAGTACCTTTAGAGTTCTGCGCACGATTAGGACACATACAACAACCACCCGAAATCAACTAGCGGACAGTTGCCGAACCAGAAACTACACTCATCTGGTCGGAGGATACTCCCTTTTCAACGGAGGTTAGTGGGACTTTACACTCAGTACTATACTTTGATTGGCCTGTTGGTCTAGTGATTAGTGGCCCTGACTGCTATACCGGAGGTCGTGGGTTCGATTCCCACCCAGGACAAATGTTTATGTGATGAGCACAATCATTTGTTCTGTGTTTGGGTGCAATTTATCTATAATATGTATGTATTTAGATATATATAAGTATGTTTATCAGTTTCAGTGTCAGTATGTGTATCTCTGCTTAGGTGGCGATGTGTGATAGTTGTGGAATATTATTATTATTATACATCTAAAAAATCCTTACACTACTCCATCACATGGTGCCCCTACCCATGATCGATAACTTCAAAGTTGTCTGCGCCCGCGCCGATGCGAAGGCGAGGCTTTCTCCCGCTAACGTCTCGTCCTACTTCAACACGATTTGAATGAATTACGTTGAATCCGCACGTCACCGTGACGTTACACAAGTTGTACCCATTTTGACATAATTAGACGGTAAGCTGACGGCTTCGGAGAAAAGATACGATTTCTTTGCGGGAAATTGTCGTCTGATATTATTGTGACTTTTACTTTGTCAAGAATTTGGTGAGGTTAATTGGTTTCATTGTTGGTGGTGATTTAACTATTTTTAGCTGACATCTCCCTGAGGCGCGCGTGGAACCATACGCGCCGTCGACGACTTAGGCTCGGTCCGGATGGTTACCGGACGATCGGACGGCGAGCCACCCATTGCTCGCTTCCGCAAGGATTTTGATGCGGTTGCGGTTTTTTAATAGATAAAGTGATTTAAGAGGAAGGTTTATAAGTATTACATATGTATAATATAGTAGAGAAACACTGATAATTTTAGAAGTTTCTAATGTAGATTAGACGTGATAGATTAAAATAATGTACTATAGTATTGTACACCTTAAAAAGGTCTACAAAAAAGTTTGTGATGGTATATGTCTATCTCTTAGGGATAACCCACAATAACCATTTTTTATCGTTTACTTTTTACGAGAAATAATGTTTTATTTACGAAGCGATTTTAAGCAATACAGCATTAATCTTTATCCAATTAAGTACCATAAATACATTGTGCATTTAATATAGACCAATATCATCCTTTAGAGCATTTAATTTAAATGAATATTTTCGAAGATATTACAGATTAAAAATGCAGGGACATAGGGGTTGTATATAAAGACATTATGTCTGATTCTGTAATATATTTAGTATCAGCATCGCACCCGTGCGAAGCCGGGGCGGGTCGCTAGTATCCTATATTTCATTCCAATTAAATTCTACATTGGGTGCAAATGGTTACAACAACGTAAACTTAGATTCAACTAAAACACAACCACACGAATAATAGAACAGTGTGTAAAGGTCAGATTTCAAACTACTTCCTTCAAGAAAAGGCACACAGCAAATATAGCCAAGCTTACATAAAACTCTACAGCATAATACTTCATACGAGTGCTGGTATACAAAGCAAAGGCTGAACTTTCGGAAACTCCAAACAAAAACAACAGTTTTACATTCTCCCGCATAGTTGAGCCGCGAACGTTCAACCGTAATGAAAAAATGTCGTAAACACACTTATTACTCGTTTTATGAGCGATATTATCTCTATGTATATCGTAAAATATAACATCTTGGCAAAACTCGTAATTCTAATTTTTGGAGAATGTAAAAATTCAAGTTTTGAAGTGTGATTTGTTTTACGCGTAGCGTAGGGAATGTTCGTCGAGATGTGGTTAAGTGTTGCGTTAGGCGTACGATCCTAGGCGGGCCGGCACAAGCCGGGGATCATGGATGGCGTACCAGCTCCCACAATCCCCGGTTCAAGTGTGGGAGGGAACACCGGAGGGTGGTTTTTAGTCAGTAAGAGTCTGACAGACTCCTTCGCCTGGGGCAGGCGAAGGAGTCTGTCATCACATCCATGAGGATTTTCCAGCCCGGCAACATAAAAATAAAAAAGCAGGCCTACGGTCCTAGGACTCGTAGCATCATAGACGCGTATTCGTCATTATACGCTTGGTGTACGCTTGTGTGAAGTTTACATACAAAACTATGAAACTGTGTCGACGAAGCGGCAACAAAGCGGATCGTGTCATGGCTTGCACGCTTCATCTTTATATATAAAAAGAAAAACTGACTGACTGAAATATCTACGCACAGCCGAAACTACTGGGATTAGCAATGTGAAATTTGGCACAAGGTTTCTTTTCACGACGTAGGCGAGCACCAAGAGAGGATTTTCAAAAATTCACCCCCTAAAGGGATGAAACGGGGTCCAAAGTTTGTATGCACAAACCTACATATACGCTAGCGAAGCCGCTGGTAAAAGCTAGTGATGAATAAGCGTCTAAATGATAAATGATATTTATTTTGCGAATAGGTATAAAAAAAACTTTTACACGTCAATTTTTTTTTGTTATTTTTAACTAGATGAAGCCGGTCTTTGAAGTTATGCGTCCGAGGATAGTACGCCTAAATTATGATTGCTAAAGGCAATTTTGAAAACGTTCGGAAAAACAATTTCGTTCGTTAATGGGATTTACGATTGTTTGATATTGTTTTTGAAGTTGAATGAGCTAAAAAAAAAATAATGTGCCCTGTGTCTGGACACTAATATCGTGACTCTGCTTTTCAATGCTGAGATTGATGCATTAGAAAGCTATTTAACAATCAACAAAAAGATATTACTTAAAAGATGCACTACAACCATAATTTTTAGTTCTTCTGAAGTCAGATTATTTTTGATTGCCCATAAAACATAAATTGGCCTGACATTAGGGGCTGCCAAACTCTTGCAGTTTTTAAAAGTAGAGTGAAATAACAGTATCTTTCTATTTCGTCATAGTTGCATATTAGTATGTATGTATTAGTTTTATTATATTATTTAGTATGTATTTTTGTGATATTTATTTTACTATGTGTATGAGATAGGGCATAAGCTCCGTGTTAAAACGGGCGACTCCCACTCCGGCTCGTTCTTGGTGCAAAGGTTAGCCATTGCTATCCAACGTGGCAATGCAGCAAGCGTTTTAGGCACCTTTGCGCCGGGGACAGTTAGGGGCGGGTTATTTGACTAGCTTGACATGTTTTAACTGTAATTATTATTATTGTGGTATATTTTGACGATATGAAATAAATATTAAAAACAGTACTATGTGTATGTATATAATTATAATAGTTTATCTTTTTTTGCATGTTATTTAATTATTTAATTGATAACTATTTTGTATGTGCTTATTTTCCTATTACTGTTACACACGGTGTCTACATCTCTATTTTCTTTCAACTCTCCTTTCGCAGGTGTGTTGGAAGAGACTTCTTTGGAAATAAGCATAGCCTCTGTATCTATTTTTCTGTTTCCTTCTAGTTTTTTTTTATTAATGATAGGCTCCCGTTTGACTACTCTATGTCAGCTAATGGTAAGCGATGATGTTGTTTATGATGGAACACGCTAGCCTAGAAGTAACCTTTTCATTTTAACTTAAAGACCGCTAGGTTGTAGCTGTCAAAAAACACAGACTCTGGCAGGAAATTTCACTCATCTATACGCACAATAAATGAGTTTTAAGACGAGTCTTCCTCACCCTTCCCGATTCATAATTTAACTATACATCATCAACTTATTTACGACGACGAGAACAATCAGTATCTACATATTACAATAAACCTTATAATTTAATAGAAATCATAAGAGCGAACAATAAAATGATGCTCGCGTAGATTATACGCGTCCTTTATAATGTCTTGACATTATCGTAATGTGTTGTTGTGGGGAGAAGTCTAATGGAGGACGTATTTTACAGCATCCCTTGTTTTTATGAAGGCAGTAGATACTTAACAGAACTGATCATCGTCGTTTACACAGAATTTTTGGAAGGCTCAGTGGTTAATGTGCCACTCGTACATAAGCTTGGGCTTGCAGAGTTCGAAACCGGGCAAGTAAAATGTGAATTTTTACTTTATATATAATAATATAATATTAATACAACTATCACACAACGCCGATGGGACTAGATCCCAAGTTAAGCAGAGCTTATGCTATGAGTACTAGACAACTGATAAACAAATGAACTTAAATATTTCTAAATACGTTCATTTTTTTTTAATTGATATAAACCAGTGCTTGACTGCGATCCCACCTGATGTATATATATTATAGATATTTTACACCCAGACACAGAATAAATGATTGTGCTCATCACACAAACATTTGTTCTGGGTGGGAATCGAACCCACGACATCCGGCATAGCAGTCAGGACCACTAACCACTATACCAACAGACCAGTTTATAGTCGGATGAATTTTGCAAAATCCTTTCTTAGTGCTCGCCTATGTCATAAAAGGAAACATGATGCAAAATATTACGTTTCTAGTCCCAGCAGTTTTGGCTGTCCGTTGATATGTCAGTCAGTCACTTTTATATATATAGATTTGTATTTTAAAATAAAATGTGTCTCTACATCTGCAGTTACACGTGTAACACATGAACAGAGAGTTTTTATCAATACCAGACTCTAAAAAAGTGCTATGGATTTGTATAAAAGTGCAAAATAACGCTATTCTTAGTTTTAATATAACCTGTAACGCATGATAATAAGTTAAAGTTAAATTGCTTGTCTTCTAAGCTAGATTGTAATCAATGTCGGTAGTAATAAGGAAAAAAAGTCACCACTTACGATAGCCTGAAAAATCCATGAAAGAAATAAAACCGAAACTTCATAAGACGTCATAATTGTGTCCTTTTGATGAGCTCAAATATGAACACGCATCCTTCCTCTCCGTGTACTCCTTAACCCGTCAAGCTCCGAGGGTGACATAACCCTCAGGGAGGGTACTCAGGGCAGTACCACTGAATCATGTATTATATATAAGACAAGCAACTTGGGAATACTTGGGAAGTTGACGGATCTTGTGTGTTTTATTTGGTTGGTTACAGATTTGAGTGAAGTGGGAAGCTGGGATACGGAATTATTTGATCAAATGTTTCATTAGTAATTGTGTTTTTTCCTTGGACAACAGCTATAAGGCATAATCAGCCTTTCAATGTTCCCACTGCTGGGACTCAGGCCTCCTCTCTAGTAGAGGGAATGGGCCGTTATCCACCACGCGGGCCCAGTGCGGGTGGGTGAATGTCACATGTCTTCGAATTTTTTGGTTCTCGGACATGCCGGTTTCCTCACGATGTTTTCCTTCACTGTTTTGAGAGCAGTGGTGATGAAATAAATTACACAAAGTATGCGCCTGGCTGGGTTTGAACACGTGGCCTATTTCCTGCGATTTGTTTATTTCACAGAATGTACGTACGCGTGCGTAGATAACAATACCAATGCGCTACTAGGATCTTTTCACTTTTTTTTTAAATGGCAAATCAACCAATGACTTCTTCCGCACTGGAGCCGGAGGGTGTGTCAGACTTTTTTTGACTAAACCACACCTGTGACCTTCAGTTGCCCTTTACGTTCTAAGACCAAGGGTTTTGGTTCACACAATGGATACACCTGGGTGTTTTTTCTGCACGAATCCGGTGCAGGAACCTCCCGATCTTACCTCTCTCGAATTTGGTAAGGATCTGCGTCATTTGGAAGGTGAGAACGCCGTGTCGTCTTTCCAGCCACTCAAAGACTTACCACCATAATTATGGCTTGCCCAGGATGTATGAGGGTGTGCATTATTCCAGTTATATATGTAGTTGTAGACAAGTCTTAATGGCTACATAACCCAGTTCAGTTGAAGCCCCAAAGTTCGTGCAAAATAGCATATTTTCAGAGACATTTACTGGATTAGTCTTACACAAATTTAAGTTTTAAATTCTATAGAAACCTAGATAATATCCACAAGATATCTAGTTTTAAAAATATCAAGAGAAAACTGTATAATAACGCCATAATCACGTAAGAGCCGTTGTGAAAATGTACCTCGGGACGGACACTCTTAACAGTAAATAATATTATCTATTCCCTAACCTTTCGCGTAAAAAAGACCCTAAAATAGATACCTCCTAAATTATTAAAGGTGGTTCAATAATATATGCCTATTCTTACAGAGGAGGGTATTCAGAATAAAAGGTAAATAGGTTGTTTGAAAGACGTAAAACGGCTGGCAGGGTTAGCTTTGTAGCGTCGATGTAACTGAGGCACTGAATGCAAATAAAGGCGAATTCGCCGAAGCTGCCTTCCGGGTCGGGCAGGCGATTGAGATAGTCCTTGGAGGAAGGAATGTAGCGATAGCAGAAAAGTTTTGAAGCGAAATTGAATGGAATAAATTAAAGCTTTGAGTGACTGAAAAGTTTGAAGGGAATCGTTTGTCTTGGCATAATCATGTGAAGAGGAGGGATGAAAAGCATGTTAGTAAAAGAGTTATAAGTGTGAATGGATGGAGAGGGAGGCCAAAGAAAAGATGGATGGATTCCGTGAGGAGTGATATGAAAGAAAAGAGAGTTACTGATAGCGTGACGGGTGGCTCGCTGTAATGGTAGAAAAAAAACGTGTTGGACCTCAAGCTATATGGGACAAGAGCAGAAAGATAATGAAAAATTAAAGCCTTGAGCGGTGACGCCGAGTTGCTAGCCTGTCGGTTTTCTATCGTTTACATATCGGGGAGTTGATTGATATGCATCGGAATTGCCCAATTTAATTCCGCCAATCCCGTTCCATCATTAAACCACTAGACGTATGGTGTTGCGCCACCGGTATATGATGGAATCTACACGCACAAAATGTTTTTGGAACACACTTGTTGTGCGCACAGCTAATGAGTCGAATTCCCTGCCGGAGTCTGTGTTTCCTGATGGCTACAACCTGGGAATCTTTAAGTCAAGAGTGAATAGGTTACTTCTGGGAAGCGCGCTCTATCGTTGACCGCATCGTTGCTTTCCATCAGGTGAGATAGCGGTCAAGCGCAAATCTATCAACAATAAAAAAAATGTTTATGATGAACTGTTTATCTGATTTTCGGAATCCAGCGGGCTACAGTAACGAGGTAGTCTCAACAACATCCTGAAAGCATTATTATATTGGACGCGCAGGACTTCCAGCGATCTCCTAGTTTAATTGACCCATAGATTGCATTATAATATTTCTGCACCACCCTAAGGTCGACTGGTAGAAAATGCCTAAGGCATTAAGTTTGCCTTTATATAGTGTTAACTAGTGCATAAAGTTTTAATAAATAAGAAGAGCTGCTAGCAACGAGCTCCTCAAGCTTGAACGCGTTACTAAAATCAAATGTACCCTTAAATCTATTCGAGCTACATCTTAAGAAGACACCAAATGACCTTTCACCCTTTTCAGTAGATATGTACAAAAAATAGCTATCATAATCAAGGGTTCCCTTTGATCTAAGTTCACGCTAGACACGGTACCTCACACGAGAGGCTACGGACCTAAATTAGTGATCGAGAGAATGCTTCCGAGTTATCGGTATATTTAGTTTGCAAGGTTACTTGGTATGTAGGCAAATATCTGGTAGAAGTAAATACAACTTATGTTATACAGAGCACAGGTCCGATCGTGTGTGGAGTACTGCAGTCACATATGGGTCGATGCTGCAAAATGCCATCTAGCAGCATCGGACTCGGTGAAAAGGCGTGCGAAGAGGCTAATTGGTGATCCAGATTTGGTTAAGTCCAATCTGCAAAGTCTAGGGTAGCCAGCCTTTCGGTATGCAAGATGCATTTTGGAGAGTGTGTGCGGGAATTGCATGACTTGATATCCCATCAGCTCTCCTTTCTACCATCGGACCACCTGACATACGGCGAGCGTCCACCCTTACTAAGCGTTTCGCCTCGTCGTTTATACTGATCGAAGGACTGGAACAATTTGCCTGCTGCGGTTTTCCTGTCCGATTATAATTTAAGTGTCTTCAAAGCTGTAGTGAATAGGCTCTTAATAAACTAGTGCGCCTTACAGTTAACGATTTCATCACTGCTTACCAGGTGGAATCACAGTCAGGCACTGGTTTATATGATAATAAAAAAATAACAGTTCCGAGAAATATCAGATAATTCACTAGTCTATACAACAACTCTGTTTTGTTTTTATATTAATCAGTGCATACCAAATAATATTTGTTATATTTTTAAATGTTTTTTTCTTTTTTTTTTTGATAAATGAATAAAGAGATAATAATAAACCTTTTATTATCAGGCCTCTTGGGCCATACATATAGGGTGACTGGCAATTAGTGTACGATATTTAAACACGTGATTGTGCTAATGATAACAAACAATTTTTATTATGGGAGCAAAGCCGAAATTACGAAAAAAATATCAGCTGTTTAGTACATTAGGCAAACATAAATTTACTGAACAGTTGATTTTATTTCGCGATTTCAGGTTTGTTCCGATAGTAAAAGTTGTTGGTCATCATGAGCGCAATCACGTGTTTATGTATCATATACTAATTACCAGTCAACCTATATATACAAGCCAAGCCAAAACAAGCCTCTTGGTCTAGTGGTCAGTGGCCCTGACTTCTATGCTGGAAGTCCTGGGTTCGATTCCCACCCAGGACAAATGTTTGTGTGATGAGCACGATCACCTGTTCTGTGTCTTGGTGTAATTTATCTATAATATGTATGTATTTATGTAAGTATGTTTATCAGTTGTCTAGTACTCATGCCACATGCTCTGTTTAGTTTGAGACTAGATGGTGTTCTGCGAAAGTCGTGGAATATATTATATTATTATTATATATTATACCTTACAGACTGACATATAAAGTAATTATTACTTATTGTTTATAAATTAGACTTAGAACTATGTTAGTAACACTTTACTTTGTACTATATTGTCTTCGTGCCATTCTGTATTGATTTTCGCGGCTTCACCAGGTCTTCGGTCCACCTTGTGGAGGCCTTTGAGCACGTGGCTGCTTTTGTAGATTCTAATGATTGTGTATGAAGGAAATTAGACAACCTCCTGTTTCATGTGATATCGACTCTCTCGTTCTTTCTCTCTCTCTCTCTTGATTACAATTCCACAAAATTATGGCGTAACGGTCCTCACGCCCCAACCGCCGCCGGGATTCCGATCCCGATTTCCGGCCACCGTAGGCGCAGGCTTGCGGACGGCGAGCAATGGGTGGCTCGCCGTCCAACCGTCCGGTAACTTTCCGGACCGAGCCCGAGTCGTCGAGGGCGCGTATTGTTCCACGAGCGCCTCAGGGTGATGTCAGCAAATCGTAGGGGCCCAGCAGGGTCGAAGCCTACTGGCGCCATGGGTAGTGTGAAAACGAAACCTGGGGCCCTGGGACGAAGGCAACGAAGGAACAGGCCCGCTCCGCCCAAGAGCGAGATTTGTCATTAGATGATTTTCCCACCTTAAAAAAAAAACTCCTTCGTTACCTTTCGTACCGGGGCCGAGTCTTCCTTTCAGAATCAGACCCTTGGCCCCAGCAGGCCTCGACCCTGCTGGGCCCGTACAGTTTGCTGACATCTTCTTGAGACATGACGTAACACTTGAAATATTTTCCTTACTCACCAAGTTGGTTCTGCCAACAGTACATTTGGGTATTTCGCAAGAGGCCCCGTTGACCGTTAGCGCCCATAACTCGCCCCCTCCGGCTACCTATCGGATTATTCGATAAATTCGATGTGTTGAGTCTTATGCCTCAAGGACAGTATTTAGCGTATACTTATCCAGGTCAGATTATTAAAGGAAGATTATTCATTTTGGAATCATTTTATACATGTAGAGAGAATTATAGAGATTATTTGGTGGTTTATTTATTATTATTTTGTAGCGACATCAATGGCGTCACATAAGAACTAATCCTGCATCGCGCAATCAAAGTTCTCCGCGCGTTTAGAACATATAGAACAGCCCGAAATCATCTATCGGGCTGTAGTAGCCCACCAGACATAACACCCGTCTGGTCGGAGGATCCTCCCTTTTCAACGGAGGTTTGCGGGACTTTACTCTCTGTTGTCTGTCTGTTCTATTTATTTATGTACACAAACACTTAAAAATGAAAATAACAAAAGCAGATAGAAGAGCACAAAGGTACTGTTTATTTCAAATGAAATTTCTTCCAGCAGACCTGCGACAGGAGAGTTTGGTTGTGGAGTGTGGTTGTTGGCCTACGTACCTTACAAAAATTTTTTTATGTGTGAATTTTTCAAATAACTCCTCTCGCTCTCGGTGGATCGAGACACCCCTTGTCTTAGGGCTTTTATTGACTAAAACCAACCTGTGTTCCTTCAGTTGCCCTTTACGTTCCAGGGCCGTGGTAGCATAGCATAGCATAGTCGGCCTTATAATGTTCCCACTGCTGGGACTCAGGCCTCCTCTCTAGGAGAGGGTATGGGCCGTATTCCACCACGCGGGCCCAGTGCGGGTTGGTGGTCTTCGAATTTTTGATTCTAGGACATGCCGCTTTCCTCACGATGTTTTCCTTCACCGTTTTCAGAGCAGTGGTGTTGAAATAAATTACACAAAGTAATGCGCCTGGCTGGGTTTGAACCCGCAACCTGCAACTCGTGAATCGGGGCCGTTACCACTCGGCTACCTTATGCTCTTCACGTCCTGGCAATAATGTCCCACTGATGATAATTGTAGCTAATTAATTAAGAAAAATACATAATTTAACATTAATAAATAAGATTTATTTTAACGCATTTTATCCAAAAATGGCCCAAAGAATATTCATTATTGGTTAATTAAATTTGCGAATCTAATGGTGTTTTTCAGTGTTATTTTTTTTTTTTTTTATTTGATGTAAACTAGTGCTTGACTGCGATCCCACCTGAACCCGCAACCTACAACTTGTAAGTCGGGGCTGTTACCACTCGGCCACCACTGCTTTCTCCACTCTTAAAGAAGGCTTGTCGTCATTTGTGAACATTGCTACAGTAGGTTTATTTTAACTATAGGTTAGGCTATACTCGTTGTACCCTTGTTTTCTAAATGGTATACTTATTATTCATGCATCTGCATTATTCTCTCCACCACCTTTGATTGGCAGGTAGAGAATCCTTAAGGTATTAAGTCCACCTTTGTGCCTTTTTGTTCCATTTAATTTCAATAAATAATAATATTATTTTTTTATTTTATCATAGGAGAACCAACAGCTGTAACAAGAGAATAATAATAGTATAAGAGATATTGAGCCAATTACAGGTTCTCACGGGTAGAAACAGGTAAAGTAATAGAAAACTTACAATCACTAATAAGCACGATAAAAAAAGAACATAATTAAATGTCACTTAAGAAAAATTATGTTATAATTATATGGTAAGTTACCGAACAGAAGTTAAGTTCTGTCTGAGTATAATTCTGGCTAAAATAAAAAAATCTAACATTTGCTTTTGTTTGTCGTAAACACAAAAAAAATAAGACTTTTTTCCATAAAACAAATTTTAAACCATCAGTGCAGTGGTTTAAAGTTGGTTTAATTTAAAAAAATCACTGCGTGGCTTGACTCATAATTTTAGGGCTTTAAAAGGTAGATATATTGATCACGGTAATTTAATTACAAACTAGTGATCGTTTTTAATTCTTCGCAATTAAGTAACAAATTTTCCTGTTGTGAAGAAAAAACGGCGGTATACTGTATAAAACTGACGATGTTCTGGTTTATAATGATAAACAGCTTTTTTACGCCGTGCTCAAACTTTACACCACAAAAAATTGAGTTTTAGACGAATTTTTTTCGTGTAAACTTCAGTGGCTGTATTAATTATTCGCATAATGATTCCTAGGGGATATTGTTATTTCAAAATCGGTGTAGTTTTGTATCTCAAGTGTCTATACAACTGGTCAACATGCCGTGGGTAAGTCCCACGATACAGGAGTAATTCCTAGTGTGGAGCAACGTTTTTTAAAAAGAAAGAATGATACCGTTTAGTAGGATATATAAAAAAAAAACTTATACAGGTACATATCTTAATGAACATACAAAAATTAGTAAGCCTAAGTACTAAGCGTCAAATAGCTCCTCGACATCACTGTCATCTTTACAGGTAATATATAATTACTAGCTTTATAATTCTGCCAGCGGCTTAGCCCGCGCAAAAGTTGGTTCTCCACATTTCCAACCCCAGTTTTACCCCCATATTGGTGGAGTTTCATAAAATCCTACACCTTATAAGGAACTTACCTGCAAAATTTTAAGTTTGTAGGTGTTATAGTTTGGGAGATTTCGTGGTATTTCGCTTTTATATATATAGATTTTTTAAATTTTAGACACTAGGGCTTGACTGCAGTCCCGCCTGATGCAATGCAAGCAGTGACTCAATCGTTGATGTTGAAGGCACTAGTATATTAAGAAAAATAAAATAAAATGTCACCTTGCACACAAAGAAAAACTATGCTGCTCTCACAGAATAAACTTTGCCACGTTGGTATTCTACATTTTACAGCCCAAACTCTGCAGCGTCAGCAATTACCTAAACACGGAATCTCTGCCATCGCGCAGTAGTAAAACAGTTGTAAAACTTGGCACCCACTCGTGGGCGGAGATATCTTGATTGTACGGACAAACTGTACCGAGAGTTTTTTTTTATCTTCTGAATCTATCACATTTCTGAAATACTTTTTGCGTTTTTTTTAATGAAATCTAATGGTCATGCAGAGAGGAGAGATGAAACGCATGTTACTAAAAGAGTTATGAGAATACATGAGGATGGGTGGAGAGGGAGAGGGATGCCAAAGAAAAGATGGATGGATTGTGTGAAGAGTGCTATGAAAGAAAAGGAATTTAGTGATAGCATGACGGGTGACAAGAGAAAATAGAAGAAAAAAACGTGTTGCGCCGACCCCAAATAAAACGGGACAAGGGCAGGAAGACGATGATGATGATGAAAATCTAAACGTTATAGTGATTTTTCTTAATTCTTTATTGGACACAAAACTTATTATTAAACACAGTGATTTGACAATACATGTACAAAGGCGAGCTTAATTCAACAATCAATTCAATAAAAACTATGAAATTAACAGTGGATATTAGGTATTTATATAGAAATCTGACTAAAATTATAATTTTATTTTGTGTTACCACAAGGATCATGTAATGATACATTTGAAGGATAATAAGTCAATCTGCATGCAGCCGGGCGGACTGACTGGAGTGCGAATGAAAAAGTTATCGAATACAAAGTTATTTTTGAATGCGAACAACCTATAAGTACTCGTACAATGACAGCATAAAAATATTCGCCATTACCAAAAAAATACCGAAACTTTTCTCCATTAATCCGGCCTCGATCTCTGCCAGAGTCATCTCTCAAAATATCTACCTAAAACTTTTACCTTAACGAAACTAATTACCAAAAAATATTATCCTTCATCTCTGTTCAAACTCCATCAGAAAGTCATAACCGCGCCTTGCAGGCGAGGGGGGGGGGGTAGCATGGTTAGGGGAGGGAGGGGAACAGTGCATGCGGCGCGCGTTGCCAAAAATCTAGTCAAACTGGCTGCTATAGTGCAACGCACTTCTCGATGAATACGTGTGCGCAGAACAGTGCGGTGGAGTCGTGTTCGGTGTAAAAGTTTTAGTTTAGCTTCTATATCCCATAGATGGGGCAGAGAGCGTCCACAGAGCGCCGCCATCCTGTTTAGTCTAATAATAACCCCCTCGCGCGAGGGGAAGCGACATCGTGGCAGATCAAGACTAAGATCGATTATTCCTGTTAGTCATGTACTGTCCAATTTTTCACATTATAATACCCACTCCTCTCCTTTCTTTGCTCAGGTCGTTAGATAGTCATACGACTCAAGTAGGTGCATCTAAAAACTGCAACTCGATTGGGAGGCTGCGGTGAAGCGGGGAGGGTGGGACCGAAAAAAAATAAGAGTACGCCAAAATGTTCGGTGCGACGACCGGCCAATGACCTGCCAAGTTAGACCTAAGGACCTAGGTCTTAAGTGTCAATGTGGGTGTGAGTTTTTGTGATGTATTTTTTGTGTTTTATTGTGTACATTTGTGTTGTGTATGTTTGTAGGTAGGTATTGTATTTCGGGGTTTAATGACTGGTGGGTTTCGTGTTAGTGTGAGTATATGGGATGCGAAATAGAATGGTTGTCGCGTATATACTCGTAAATGTTCAAATTGTTCGGAAATTAGTAGTAATGTTAAAGATTTTGCCTAGCAAATTGAAGGAGCCCAGTAGAGCCATACCTGCTAGGGCTACGTAAACGTTCGAAATAGTGAGTGTAGCCAACTGAAGTATTTTAGTCAGTAAAAGTCTGACACGCCCTCTCACCCACTCTAGACTGGGAGAAGTCATTTGATGACTACTAACCTCATAGATTTTACCTTCTCTGTAAATAGAGTTAAGAAAATAATTAAGAAATAATAAAAACAGTGCTATTGTGGAAATATAGAAAAATTTCTTGCCCTACTGCAGTAGGGCAAGAAATTTTTTGCCAACTTGGCCAACTTGCTCTCACATACAGAAAAACCAACTAATGATTCACAAATGAACTATATTTTTACACAAAATTATTAGGTCTAATGACGTCATACAGTTTTTTTAGGGAAAATCTCTAAAATTCAGCCGTATAATATTCCCACTGCTGGGACTTAGGTTTTCTCTCTAAGAAAAGGCCGTAATACAACACGCATGCCCAGTGCCGGATGGTGGATGTCACATGGCTTCGATTTTTTTCGTTCTTGTCATGGACATGTCAATTTCCTATCGATGTTTTCCTTTACTGTTCTGAGAGCAGTGGCGATGAAATGAAATACACTTGGCTATGTTTTTGAACCCACCATGTACTTGAGAGTTGAGGTTATCACCATTGGGCTGACACGGTGGAGCATACGGTGGAGGTGTGCCCCGCTTGGGTGGAGCACCGCCGTGTCCTCGTGGAGGCAATTGGCGGCAGCGACCTTTCGCGTCGGGCCCTGGTTCAGGCTAAGGTCCGGAGCGAGAAGGAATGGCAGGCGGTCGCTTCCTTCTGCGAAGCAGTAATGCTAGCGAAGGAGGAGGCTTCACGCGTAAGGGAACGCAGGTCCTCACGCCCTAGCTGCCGTAATTCCGACCCCGACTAGCAGCCAAGGTAGACGCGGACTCGAGCACTGGGTAGCTCGCTGTCCGGCTGTTCGGTAATTAACTGGACCAAGCCCAGTCGTCAACAGCGCGTAGTGATCCTCACGCTCCTCAAAGAGATAGCAAACCGTAGGGGCCCAGCAGGGCTGGTGCCCGCTAGCTAGGACCGCAGAGAATTTCTGAAAGGGAAACCCGTAGCTCTAGAACGCAAAGGGTAATTGACGGATACAGGTGTGGTTTTAGTCAGTAAAAGTCTGACACGCCCTCACGCTCCATCCAGAGCGCGAGATCCATTTGGATGATTTCCACCTTAAAAAAATAAAACACCATTGGTCTACCACTGTTTATTACGAGAAAACCAGCTCTGAAACTAAGAACAATACATTATGGGCTGAAATAACAATACTTTCAGAAAGCACGTGGCCACGTGTTTCCATCGACCCACACTTTCCCCGCCTTTGTGTCGGGCATAGATTACGTACGGCGTCGACATCTGAAGGAAGGCGCGTGAGTTGGGGCACGTTGGCGAGCACGTGGCTTTGTTACCGAGTTTTAAAGTATTACGAAACTGGAGTTTAGTGAAAAGATTTTTGTTGTATAAGCAAATAAATACCAACAAGATTATTCGGTACCAGAATTGTGATTTAACGTAAGGGATATTTCTACGTTTTGCGTTAAATACCCTTACATCAACCATCGTAAACTACATTTTTACATTTTAGGTAAATGTCCCTTACATTATTTCATATTTCCAGTATCGATATTTTGGAAATTTATATCTTGTGGATATTGAAGAAGTTAGGAAGATGTCTAAATGATACTGCTGCTTGTACAGTTATTAAATTAAATATATTAATCGAACCAGAGGTTTAGTAATACAAAGGAGCGAGAGAGCACACGCGATGACAGATAATCGTGTACTGAATGCTCGATTAAAATTAATTAATGAAATGAGATTTTTTTATTAGGTTGGAAATCATCTAATGACATTTCCCGCCCTTGGGTGGAGCAGGAGGGCCGTATAGACTTTTACTGACTAAAACCCACTCGTTTTTTCTTTCTTTGCCTTTCGTTCCAGGGCCCCGGGGTTCATTTTCACTTAACCCATGGCCCCAGTTGGCTTCGACCCTGCTGGGCAATGAAGTGAGGTAAAAATGCACGAATAAGCAGAATTAGTACATTATTAGTGTATGGTTTCACCCTACAGATATTATATAGTAAAACTAATCCAGTAAAGACTTCTGAAAATCGGCTATTTTGTGTGATCTTTGGCCCTTCATAATCTATTTAAATATAAAAGAAGAAACTGACTGACTGACATATCAACGCACAGCCGAAACTACAGAGCCTGGTAGCGTGAAATTTTGCACAAGGTTTCCTTTTACAACGTAGGCGAGCACTAAGGGAGGATTTTTCAAAATTCACCCCCTAAATGGATAAAATGGGGGTCCAAAGTTTGTATGGAGGAATCTACTTTCACGCCGGCGAAGCCGTTGGCAGAAGCTAATTACATTATACTTGCCATTCATTTTTTTTTTTTTTTTTTATTAATGATAGGCTCGCGTTTGACCACCATCTCACCCGATGGCAAGCGATGATGTGGTCGACGATGGAGCACGCTTGCCTAGAAGTAGCCTATACACTCTTGACTTAAAGACCCCAAGTTGTAGCTAACTGGAGACACAGACTCCGGCAAGGAATTCCTCTCCTTGGCTGTACGCATAATAAATGTGTTCTTAAAACGTTTTGTGCGTATGGGTGGGATGTCTACCATGTACCGGAGGCGCAACGCCGTACGTCTAGTGGTCCGATGATGGAATGGACTTGGCGGAATTAGATTGTGCAATTCCAGTGCACACTCCCCGAAATGTAAACGATAGAAAACCGACAGGCTAGCAACTCGGCGACGATGACCAAAGCTTTGGAGCTTCGACTCAACAAGTGCATCATTGCCGATGATCCTCTTGGCTCGCCTCTCAATCGACTCTAGCGTATCAAGCTGGTATTTGGCAGACCCGTCCCAAAGATGAGAGCAGTACTCCATGCACGATCGTACTTGCGCTTGATAAAGGTTGAGCAGCTGTTCTGGCGTGAAGTACCGTCTCACTTTTGCTAAGATCACCACCAGACCAGACCATGACCCAATCATTAACTCGTTCGAGATTTATCTACCCACATTTTGGTCTTTATTTTCTTGTAACACTTTTGTTTTATTCGTTTATTATTTAATTATTTTTCACACTATAAACATACACACTGGTTTTACACATATTTATTATAATTAACAAAATACTATTTTGATGGTCTAAATTATTTAATTATGCTTCACCGATACACGTACTTATATTACAATCCAAAAGTGTTTTGCGACCGTCGTTGCGTCAGAACCACAGGTTCAGTTAAAAACCAGCGTCAGGCACTAGTTGCCTGGCATTTATGCTGAACTGGACCTATTTTGGTGCAGCCGTGAGGCAACCAACTTTATTTCTTTTCTTCTGTTTTTTTTTTTTTTTTTGTTTCGTGTTATCTAATACTATGTTTGTGCCTTGTGCTGTACAAAATAAATTGATTTACTTTCTTTCTTTCATTCGAGAGCCACCAGATTTTAGCTTGGTAATAAATTGTTGCCGTATTTCAGCAGCTGTACAATTAGAAACCAACCTTTTTATAATAACGAGATTTGAAGCATCTTTATTATGATACCATATTATTTTAAAATGAACTAATTATATTTCCACCAGGTTGGCAACACCTGGATACGCTTCATTGCCTGTCAAAAGTTGAAATACCGAAACACTTATTTTATTTTTACAATCAAACGCGTATCACAAAAATCACTGCCATATGATTTTCAACTCTATTACAAAGTAATTAGGCTTAAAGCAATTATTTTTAATGTTACCTCAATATGTTTATGCAAAAGAATTTCTATGTGAGGTGGAAAAGACGAGACGACCAATTTTGATAGACCTTCCTCGATTCGACATTGTGAAATGATTTAGACATTTTTTATGTAATGTTAGGGGTCTTTTTATTTTGGTTTGATGGTCGCAAGTAATGAGAGTTTGCGATAGAAAAATTGAAATAAATTGTTGTGGTAATGGAAATAAATACCTTAATGAGAATGAACGTTCGTTGTTCTTTTTTTACTCTTGTAGTCTAAAAGCTTCTTAAATCATAGCAGGTGAGTTATTTGTACTACACAAATAACTCAACGCAATTAATAGTAATAATAATAGAACAAATAAATATACCTACACCACTAATTTTTTATTAGTACAAATACTTAACCCTTTATTTTTTTTCTTATTAGAAAAGGTCTTGTTATCATTTACGTAAAATCTCAATAAAAATAATTATAAAAAGTAAAGTTATTAGCGTTTGTTTATATTCCAAAATGTCACTCAATTTATGGAAATATTTTACAGGCTATTGATTATGAATGACGATTAAAATGGAAAAACACTGCGCGTAGTATTTTCTAGTAGCAATTGTTATAAATGATTGATTCTGTTATGAATTTCTATAATAAGTAAATGGTTAATTTGAAATATTTAATTTTGAATCTTTGAATCTACCAATTATGACAATTTTTTGTGGGCAATTTTGGGATATCTTTTTCTTTACTTTTGACTACAAAAATAGTATCAGTAACGGGTACGGAGAGAGCCCCATTTTATTGTACTAATTAAAAATATGGGTGTATACCTTGTATAGATTAGGAGTTTCGGACTACGAGATTGTTCAAAAGAATCACTGGATCGAAAAGAGTACCTAACTGAAGGAACACAGGTGGGCTTTAGCCGGTAAAAGTTTGACACTCTCTCGTTCCACTCAGAGCGAGAGAAGTTGTTTGGCGAAATCTTAACCTTAGTATGTTCTAGGATTTTAATAGCTCCTTACTTACAATTAGCCGTTTTTAAAACGGGTTACTTTGCACTTTCATATCTTCGGACTGACTATGAATAAAAAGTTCAAATAAGCTTTATATTAAAAGTACGGTAAAAGACCTATTATTATTGAGGTAGTTAATATTGTAGTTTTTTCAATTATTTTGAAATAATGTTAGGTCTCTGCTGCTATATTTAGATCTATAAATACATTTTTTGTTATTACTAGTAGGCTCGCGTTTGATCAAATATCTCACCTAATGGTAATCGATGATGTGGTCTACGATGGACCACGCTTGCCTAGAAGTAATCTATTCACTCTTGACTTAAAGACCCCAGGGGACCAAGTCTGCTATTTTTATAAATTCGTCATTCCAACACGACCCCATTGACAAAAGTTCGTAATCTGCTAATTCATAATGATCGATCATTGATCGGTCAATGGTCACGTAATAGAGTTTTGGTAGAATGACAATATCGAGCTTATTAAAAGCAATGACGTTCTAATGGTAGGTCACTGATCAAAGGAAATGTCAAAATTTTAGCAGATTACCGCATACGTCAGATATTCATTTGTCAATATGCACGAGATTACAATTCTATGCCACTTCTTTTGATGGAGTGTCAGTGGTTGACCATTGGAAAGTCATAATGACGCCATTATATTAGTTGATTCCCATACTTGTCAAAAGCAACAATTATGAAATCAATGATAGACCATTCTGGCACTATTGTAATAGCAGACTTGAGCTGCAGGTTAGGTCAGGTAGCTATCAAGAAACAGAGACTCCGACAGGGAATTCCACACCTTAGCTCTATCTACATAATATTAAATGTGTTCCTAAACGTTTTGTACTTGCAACTCGAAATTTTAGCAAGTTTCAAACAGGCTATTTGACAGCTGGCTTATTCGTAAACCGCTGCCGTCTCTCTCTTGGAGCCACTACGTGGGCGAAGGTGAACGATTTGTCAATGCGAGTCATTAGCGGCCCCAAACGAGAAGATAGCTCCTTTGTCAGCGGCCTCAGTTAGTCATTACGAATGCCATCACCATTTGGGTAATAACTGATGTTGTTTGAGGTAAAACATGTTGGGGAACGGTTTGAATGTGGCTGTGGTAGCTGGCGTTTATTACCTACAGCTGGTTTTGGAGTTAGGTACTCAAATCCTTGATAATATTGCAAATGTGAAAGTAACTCGGTCTGTCTGTTGCGCTTTTTTTTTAAATATATAAGCCAGTGCTTGACTGGAATCCCACCTGATGGTAAGCAGTGATGCAATCATTGATGGTGAAGCGCACTAGTTTAATAAGAAGGCTTAGGCTTTCTCGGTTAATCTTATGAACCGACTAGCTTCTGCCACTGGCTTTGCCCGCGTGAAAGTAGGTTACTCCGAACAAACTTTAGACCCCCGTTTCATACCCTTAGGGGGTGAATTTTGAAAGATCCTCTTTTAAAGCTCACCAACGTCATAAAAGAAATCTTTGTGCAAAATTTCAATGCTTCAAAAACATAGGACTTTCATACAAACTTCCAACCACCGTTTTACTCCCTTAGGGGTGGAGTTTCGTAAATTTCGTTCTTAGCGGATGTCTATACCCTATAAGAACCCTACCTGCCATTTTTTAAGTTTTTAGGTGTTATAGTTCCTGAGATTTCGTGATTAATCAGTGAGGGGTATTTCTCTTTCATATAAAAAAACTCTTCTCTTCTTCTTTTTTTCTTCTTTTCCTTTTTTCTTTTTTCTTTCTATTATATATTTTGATGAAATTTGTTACGGAGTAAGCTTAAGGCCCAAAGAAGGACATAAGCAATATTTATCGAAGAAGACGAAGTCGCGAGAAAAAGCTAGTTTCATAATCAGATTGATTATGAACTTAACGCCAACCGTACCGTTGATGATGATGATGATTTCGCAACCTCATGAAATGACTTTTCATTTTAGACTAGCTTGTTGGTCTAGTGGTTAGTGGCCCTGACTGCTATGCCGGAGGTCGTGAGTTCGATTCCCACCCAGGACAAATGTTTGTGTCGACGATCATTTGTTCTGTGTCTGGGTGTATTTAGAAATATATAAGTATGTTTATCAGTTGTCTAGTACCCATAACACAAGCTCTGCTTAGCTTGGGACTAGACGGCGTTGTGTGATAGTTGTGGAATATAATATTATATCATAATATTATTTTACTAGTCAGTGTTTCTGGTTTTGTTTCTTCGTTGTTGAATACCGATTTCCGAAATGTAAAGTTATTTTGCACTTTTTAAACGGTTGTATTTTTTAAAAGTTTTTTAATTCAAATCTTTTAGTTGTGGTACACCTCAGCTAAACCTAAATAGTGTGTAATTTTTATAGTAAGATAAATACAGAATATAACTATTACAAGTGTGTCTATAAAATTAAAAGAGTTTCCACAAATTCTCCAGGATCCCATCATCAGATCCTGATTTTGAGATCATGGTACTATTTGAAAAGACCCTTTTAAACAAAAAAACGAGTGTGCTTATGACCACACGACTGAAGTGAAACTTCTTTCGCCTATAAGAGAAAGAGAGAAAGAAAATGTGCGCGCGCACTGCTCTCTCTTGCTCCTACACTGTGATACAGACAATAAGCCTGCAGTGTGCTTAGATATACGGAACGTATTTGGCTATGAGAGGAAGAGAGAAAGAAAATGTGCGCACGCACTGCTGTCTCTTGCTTATATCCCCCACTTAACTTCCGTTCGCCTTGCCCGATCACACTTTTCGTAACGCTTACGTCACGCGTTCGCCAGCTTACTCCCCAAGTCAAGCGTGCGTAAAGAAGTTTCACTTCAAAAAACAATTTAACAAATCGGACCAGGCGTGTACACGAGCAATTAGGGAATACATTTAAAAAAAGATTTCAACAAATTGAGAACCTCCTCTTTTTTGAAGTCGGTAAAAAAAGACTTATACTACGCTATCGTTGTGGCTGAATTCTGGTTGAATATTTTAAGATACGTCAAAGTCAAACCGACAGTATTTACAGCTCACATATTTATGCATGTCGGATTTGTTTAGCCGTTCTCCTGAAAAAAACCACCATTTCAAGATTCAAAGATTCGAAGCTTTTTATATTCCAAATAAAATCCTTTACAGGCACAATTGAAATGTCAAAAAGTCAGTCAGTTAGAAAAATTATGCTAATTGCACATTCCAAAGCGTAGATAGATCATTACGGAGAAGCATGTGCAAGAAACTCCATGGATGCTCTTTTCAATCATGTTATGTATTACAAATATCTCGGTTACATGTTGCTTGTTATCATTATCTGAAGACAATGTAAATAAAGTAAAAAAAATCTAAATCTAAATATTAAAGTAAATCACTGGCAGATAAGGGCGGAATTCACCAATAAAACTAATTGCGTTTTAACGTTTGGCTCGCATAATCGCGTTTAGTCGCTGTCACTAGTGTGACTTGTCTGTATTTTTCTTTTGTTGTATTTTTACAAGTGACACTAGTGACAGCGGCTAAACGCGATTATGCGAGCCAAACTTTAAAACGCGATTAGTTTTATTGGTGAATTCCGCCCTAAGAGATGACCAGTCTCAACTGACAGCGCCCACTCACGGAAATGACGCGTATATCGCTCAACCATTTTGAAGGGAACTGAGTGATCCAACACACGCCACCATCAATGAGATATTTGAGTGAGCGTGACAAACAAGTCCAGTAACGTCAATGATATTTAATTTAATCACTGAATATAATTTCTTTTTCCAGTTGAAGTCTCCGACGGACGAAAGCACTGGTACGGATGGTGGGGAGGCGCCGGCTGCTAACGGCTCCATCTTCACCATGACGTTGAAGAATAACCATCTTATTGTGGAAACTGAGGAGAGGAATGTAAGTATCTGTTAATGAAAATAGGTACATATAATAGTAATTGATGCAGAGCTGCGACATGGTGCTTCATCACCAAATGCCAATTGAAGTCTTTGGCAACTCTCTTGTTAGAAAATCATTGAACGAAAACGTTCACGAGTTAAATTCATTTTAATAGCAACACACAATCTTCGAAAGGACGCCACAATGAAAAACAACTGACAGCTTCGCAAATTAAAAACAAGCTTGAAAATAGTTCCATTTTCGAATTCTATAATTTTATTGTAAGTAGCCAGATCCATAAACATACAGTTTTTTTTTTGCGATTCGGGATAATCATCGTAACTCAATTCGGGTGTTCAACTGTTTTCATAAGTAAGTTTGTACGGAACCTTCAGTGGACGAGTCCGACTCGCACTTGTTTATAGCAGGTAAATAAAATTAGCATCAACGCATTACATTGGAAGTGCATTCATATTGGTATAGTTACACAGTACGCATGCACACACAAACACTTAAGAATTATCAAGAATTTTACCACAACATTTTATTTTTAGCTATTTGAAAAAAAAAATGCTATTTAAAAAGTAGCTGAAATCAATTTAGTAGCCAATTCTGAACATACATACTACTTTCGAGATATTATAGTGATGTAATTCTGTTTAAAAATTTTATTGGTCATTTATATATAGATATATATGTGCGTGTAAAGAAATCTTTTTACCCCTTTTTAAGTGCCTTGCGAGCATAGTAAAGTGTGCGATTTGACAAAAATAAAAGTTTACATGCAGTAATAGTACAAAAACCAAATTACTAGTGGTCGAATTTCGACCACTATGTTTTTAATGATATTTTTGGCTTCAAAGTCACAAACTACAAAATGAAAATGTTATTAATTCCAAAAACTTTTTTCCTAACCAGAAACACTAAAATGTAGGCCTCCTTACGACCTACAAACATTACATCTTTCGTATTCGTTCCATTTAGGATATTTAGAAAGTTAGCGTGCACTCTGGCAAAGATTAGGATCTTTGCCATAGTGCACGCTAACTCAAAGTTGTAGGCAACTCGCAGGAAAAGTTGAGCAAATACCAGACACAAGCTGTCAGATGCTGCGGTTCCTCCGGAATTCGCCATCGCCAAGTCGGAACACATCGCTCGGAAACTTTCTCTAATACAGAGTTGGCTGATAACTTTTCCTGAATAATGTAGAATTTTGAATAAGCATCTGTTACACTGTTAGACTTATGAAATCAGCTGCTGCGTTCATATAACTCGAGAAAATATGTAATATAATAATAATATATATTTAATATATGGGGACTTATATTTTGTCGAGTTATACGAACGCAGCAGCTGATTTCATAAGTCTAACAGTTTTTTTACCCCTAAAAAAAAAAAACAATGAACCAAATGATAAAAAATCTACAGATACTACCTACATATGGTTAAAAAAAATTCATAACTAAGAAAGCAATTTGTGTTTTTTCAGGACATAACCAGAAACGGACGAGAAACAAAAATGAAATATTCACCAGATAACGACGGTATATTCGTGGTTGAGGTCCAACAGTCTACAGCCTACAGGCCCAATAACAAGACAACCCACAGCTCCCCACCCCATGACCCTCAGATCTCCACCAACCAGGCCCTCATACACCGCGTCCCCGATGAGTTGGATAAGAAGATAGAGGAAGACAGCGAGAAGAGTAGTAACAAGTTCGAAAGAGATAAAGCACTTGCTTTATCTAGTACAGGTCTTTCCATCTCAGACCTCAGCATGTCTTCAATTGGCTCTCATAACGTAAGCTATTCTTACAGCAGTCAGATGGGTTATGAACAAGGGCCTTTCGGGTACCCCGTCTATGCAGGTTACGATACCACTAAAGACCACATACCAGAAGGAATAGTCAATGAAAACTCTCAAGAGCCTTTGATTACCAAGACTCCGACAGACCCTGACAAACCTGTAGTAACAGCAGCTATATTCAAGCAAGACTCCATCATAGGCAGCGATGCATTACAAGGTCCAGGGTACTGTATCGAAGGCTCAACTGACGGACCGTTACTATCAGATGTTCAAGCAAGAGAATATAGCTTACAACACCTTCATGATCAGAAAAAGCTAGAGAACGGTGTAGCAGTTCCTGTAGCTGAGAAAATCGAAGGATCCAAATCTCTGAATCGAGCTGATAGTCTTCCGGTACGGTTAGAAGAAGAAGAAGCTGAAAAAGTACCGATGGAAACTATCAAAGAAGACGACGGATCTGGGAAAGACAACATGAAAGGAAAGAGAGGATCATTGCCAATTATAAGGACAGATATATACGAATCAGTTCGGGATGTGATCCTGCCTTCGGGGTCTCCGAAATTTGAGAAGCTGATGAATGAGACATCGCCGGGGGATGGGGCGTATGATGCTCCCCCTATGATCACTATCACAGAGGAGAGTGAATCCAGCAAGTCTGATGGCACGAGTTAATTTAGCGCTCGTTTTTATGTATATAGTGTGGGTCAGGTTGTTTTTTGATGTGTTGAGGTGCGGTGTCAGGGAGAAAGACAACAAAGTATTATATATCCTATGCCACTAAATGATGTTTTCGAATTGGCACTCTTACTAGTTACTATTGCACGCTGCACTCAGTTTCGATACAATTTGATGCAGTTTTTTTTTTGTAATTTTCTACAAGATACACACATAATTTTTCTATTTGTATCATTTCCATTTCTCCTGTCATCTCCAACACAACCAGAAATTTTGAAAACGTGATAGCCTTTATCACTGACACCGCATGTCTTAGTAAATAATTTTGTAAAATCTATGAAGTAGTCGTAAGCTTTGAGTCACCTCGTTGTTTCATTTCAGTTCTGGTTCAGCCACTGTAGCCCTTGACCGTTCTGTGTGTCGCTCCGTAGGTGAATTTGTATAAATTAGATTACAGCTGGGGTATTTAGATGACATCAATTTTTTGTTCGACAGGCGTTACTTTGAATGCCAAGTTTTAAAATTGGTTGATTTATCTACGTGTCGAAGATAGATCTTGAAAGTGAAAATAGGCACAGAAAAGTACTGTTACTGATTTCGATAGTAAGGTCTTTGAACTGAGAGAGGCTTTTTGGTAGATCATCTCCGTTCTGAAACATGAATTTTAAAGACAGTCATTTTGGAAGAGTGTTCAAGTAATATTGAAATATATCGTTTAAATGGGTGCTATAAAGTCGATACGATTATTAGTATCGCTTCTTGTTTCTTCTTTAGTAATACTCTATCGGTACCAGTAGGTTTCGATATCGCCTTTATAGTATCCATTGACAACATAGCTAATGTAATTGAGATTACTTCGTCATCTAAATATTTTGGTGTTTAGAGAATAAGCATGGACTTTGGAACATGCGATCAGGTAAATTTGTCGACGGTTAAATGTCAAAAGTCTTTTTTAATATTCCCATTGCAGATGTTACTCTTTACAAATAAATGTAAGGTGGTATACCAAAGCTTTCGGCGTTCGTATCCTATTTAGACTTTTCAACTCGGCAAGAACCTTTTTTAGACAAAGAAATTTATCTAGCCAGAAAAATTTTAATAGAAAATATTCTATTTCTTTGTATTTCTTCTATACCATTTAACCGTGGATTTATAGAAAGTCGTATCCATGATGTGTACATTTCTGTTCTTCATTGTTGTGGCCAAATAGTTGTATGTATAGATAATTGATAACGGAAGGAATGTTGACAGGGTTGCCACTTATATGTCTAAGTTTGAAGGAAAGAAAATAGGGAAGGCAGAAGTGGTTTTTCGTTTGTAGTTTGATAAATAGATGATAAAGTACGCAGAATCTCAAATATTCAAATCTTCAATCAGACTTTTTGTGATAGCTAAGTTATTATTGTGTCTATTATTTCAATTATCTCTCGCTCTATAATTCTTTAATTCTTTTTACTCAAGATTATGCCTGGAGAGGAACAAATCTCAATTTAAATTTATCAAAAATTATGATAGTTATGAAAAATTTCTTGTTTTATTTGCAATCACCGAAGAGAAGAATTTGAAAAGGAAGAGGTAAAAAAGAAAACGAAGAAAAAAATAATAAAGAAGATATTGAGATACTATTTTTCTCAATAAAGTGAATGACTCTGTCAACATTTAATTTCTGCGTTTACACCAAATTTCGCTACTAATTAGTGTAAGATACTTATTGTTAAAAAAATATTATTTATAAAATTAAGGAATTGAGATTCAGTATTCAAGGCTCTTTTCAGTTGTATTCATATAGTTTATAAATAATATTATAAAAATAAAAAAAAACCATTTATTTGTTAGTTAATAGGTAACGTTAGTTTTGCTCAGTTTTTGAAATTATTTATAAGTTGTGATAGAATTTATAGAATAATATGAAAATAATGTTTTTTCGTAAAGGTGACTATCGATTACAGTTACGCAAAAACAATCTAGGAATTTTAAACAAATCAACAGGTACTTCAAAAGTGCTAAAGATTCCTTCTTACAGATTTTATATCTATTCATAAAAACCTTTAAGGCTCTTAATAAACTATTGTAATTCACCATCAACGATTGCATCACTGCTTACCATAAGGTGGGATCGCAGTCAAGCACTGGTTTATATTATTTAAAAAAGAAAACCTACATTCCTAGTTAAAATATCAAATAATTTGATACAAAATTTCCTTTTGAAGAATTCTTAGTCTCATCATTTCTAATTTCTCTTGACCATTTTACGTTAAGATTGTTTTCTGAGCGCTGGCAAGTTAGCATAGCTGACAACGAGCAGCTCGAGTCACATGTAAAAGTGCATAAAGTTCGTGTTCACGCTCATCTTTGCCACATGTTACACTGCAGTCGACAGCCACTTTTATACTGTATTTAGTTTGAGTGTTAGTGCCGTCCGCGAGACAAACGAAATCTTTACGTGCCAAACGAACATTTAAGACGTATTAAATTGAATAACACTAAGTAGTTTTACGGGTTGGGGTTTTTCGGGATATTGTCTGGGTTTTCTGGTTATTTTTGGGATTTTTGGATTATTATTGGGGGCTTTTAGGTTATTATTGGGGTTTTTTCATAATAGTGATTTTGTCATAATAGTGGATGGCCCTGATTCAATTTAAAGGAACCCGGTCTCTGAAAAGAAATAAAAAGGCTTTATAGTGATGGCTAATTGGTCGTGACAAATCAGATAAAGAGACGTTTAAAGTTTGGTTATACATTCATTTCTTCATATTCTATTTTACGAGTACAGTCACTTTTTGTTCCAGACACCGGGCACTGTAAAATCTAATAGGTAAAAAGAAAACTTGAGGCGCTACCACGTGCTTTTAGTTCGATCTATTTGACGACCTGAACTGAACTGTAAAAGGGATTGAGCTATGTAGGGTATATAGCTCCATCACTTTTTCTCGCGCACGCCTTCACCCCTAGCCAAGTTGATAATCTGCAATCGTTAACGCTAGTCGAAAACTAATCACATGTATGTTAATGACATCATCTCAACGTTAATTCACAAGGTCAAAACAAACGAATAGAAAATTTGTAGCCAAGTTCATATCGTTCAAAATGATAGAATGAATTGTTATTGTTTCTACAATGTTCAACGTTACATCCTTTGTTATTGTAGAACGACATTGTAGAACGAGGGGCTGACTCAGGCGCGTCAACATGGCTACCAACTTATCGTTTTCTACAATTGGTGACACCGAGGCGTTACCGATTGGAGAACGGAATTCGACACGAAACGGTTGTAACTTGGCTAGGGAGGCTGGAATTTTAACACATCGCAGTAAGGCCTCATGGTCTTTCGACCCTTGATAAACTTAAATCCCAAAACTGGTACTCATTATCCTTTAAGGAATAGAGTTTTTGATGAGAAGTGCTACCCGTAAAACTAGTGAAAAAAATGGAATATTCGCGTAAATTGATTATGAATTAAAGAAATTATGATTTCGTCGTAGGCTAGTTGAAAAGCTAAGAGTTTGAAAAATATAAATAGGTAATAAGTGATAATTAATTATTGTATGTAAATGAATTTAGTTTGCATTAATGATTTTAATATTTTATTTGAAGTTACTTTTATAAAATAAATTTAAAGTGATTTGCGGGATGTGTGTTTTATTTTGTTTCAACATTATCATTTCAGCCGAAAAACGTCCACTGTTGGATTTAAGCTTCCCCTAGTTGTCGCCACAATTAATGGTACAGGGCGTCTCGCATCTATCGGATTCTCGCGACCCTCACCAGGTCATTGGTCCACCTTGTGAGAGGCCTTCCGACGCAGTAAAATTTTTGTTTGCTAATAAAAATTAAGAGAAAAAAAACCAGTTGAAAAAATACGGCCAGGTGCAAAATAGCTCGATAGCTAATCGGGGTGTGTTAACAATGCAATAATAATAATTATCGATCTTTAGGACCAAAAATCAATAGCATGTGTTTTTGAGATTGCGCACCGGTAAGGAAATTTATAACGCACACTTCATGGACATAGACTTTTTCACTCATTCTAATAATAAAAAACATCTTATGCTAGCATCTAAATTCCAAACTAATATTAATTAAATAAATAAATTATTAAAAATAAAAATAGTTTTTAAAATCAGTCTCCGTTTGTCATATATTTGATTAATCCGTGGACAATAGTGTGGGTTATAATGTTTACCTATTTATCTAATAATTCTTTTGTATCACTGAGAAAGAAATGAGTATAATAAAGGAAGTTTGAAAGTGGCGCCAGTGACTGGAAAGTTGAAGGGGAATTGCTTATCTTGGTATGGTCATGTAAAGAGGAGGGATGAAACGCATGTTATGAAAAGAGTTACTGGCCTGTTGGTCTAGTGGTTAGTGGCCCTGACTGCTATGCCGGAGGTCGTGGGTTCGATTCCCACCCAGGACAAATGTTTTTGTGTGATGAGCATGATCATTTGTTCTGTGTCTGGGTGTAATTTATCTATATATGTATGTATTTAGAAATATATAAGTATGTTTATCAGTTGTCTAGTACCCATAACACAAGCTCTGCTTAGCTTGGGACTAGACGGCGTTGTGTGATAGTTGTGGAATATTATTATATATTATTATTATTATTATTAGTTATGAGCATACATGTGGATGGATGGAGAGGGAGAGGGAGGCCAAAGAAAAGATAGATGGATTGTGTAAAGAGTGATATGAAAGAAAAGGAAGTAAGTGATAGCATGACGAGTGACAGGGCAGAATGGAAGTAAAAAACGATCCCCAATATCACGGGACAAGGGCAGGAAGATGATGATGACCTTAACATGTAATTGGTATTTTTTCCCTAATAAATAAAATATTTATTTTAATTTTGTGTGGTTCATCGTCGAGCACATCATCGCTTTCCATCAGGTGAGATAGTGGACAAACGCGAGCCTATCAATAATAAAAAGAATATCTATTATTTTCTATTTACGATTAAGGATTCAAAATCATTATGATCTGAATACAGTTTTTTTTTTTTTGTGATTTTGAAGATTATTCGACAACACGCCTAATATAACAATGTCGGCTATTAAACTGGCGTTACTTACTATAATTACTATAGTTACTTAGCTATAATTTCTAACTGTGATGACAGATTTATTGGTTTTAATCCTTACCTAATCGTAACTACAAAATTATAGATTTTTTTTATTATTGATAGGCTCGCATTTGGCCACTCTCACCTGATGGAAAGCGATGATGTGGTCGACGATGACCCAAGCTGAAGGAGAAGGCAGGGAATTCTATTCTTAAGCTGTACGCTCATTGAATACGTTCTCAAAACTTTTTGTGCTTATAGGTGGGAAGTCCACCATATAGCATACCTACGTTTGGAGGTTCGATGAAGGAACGGACTTGACGCAATTAAATTATGCAATTTCAATTATACTCAAGACTTTGAAGCTTAAGTATAACATGAATTGAACACCGGACCCTCAGACAAAGCCATATGAACACCATTCGATACTATCCCGTACAAAATGACCGAAACGTGGACAAGTTCCACGAAAAGAGGTCGTAAAACTAAGCTAGTTCAGTAAAAAAATAACAGATGGCGCTAGTAGTAGAATATTGATTTAACCTACAAAGAAATGTTACGCATACTGACAGCACCATCTACCGAGTGGTTGTAGAACTGTGAAAAGTTAAGGGAAAAGCGAAGGAAGAAGAAGTCTGTAGAACATATTTCTACTTTGTTGTATTTTGCCTTTTCCACAAGTAAATAGTTCCGGGAAATTCTGGAAGATGGCGGTTATTTTAAATTTATAACTTTACGCTTACATATAATAGTGAAAGCAGATTTTAATAGAATGGAATCATGATTCATCAAATGTACTTAGGGAGTTTTTAATGTTGAGCGGTTTTGATCACGAATGCGGGATGGCCCCGCACGCGTAACCCCCGCAAATGTCCATTTTATACAAGTATTTATTGTAATGCGTGGAATACGCACGCAGGATTGGTTATTTTTTTTATGTTCTCTGTATGCGGGGCAATACCGCATGCGTGATGAAATCCGAACGATATTAAAAAGACCCTTAAACTTTTTATGAAATTATATTATTTTCTACATTATTTCGTGTCTTTTGTAACGCTCAAACGTCTAATCAGACTTGGACGGGTACATGGAAAACTTAAAAAATAAATAAATTAAATTCATTTATTATTTATATACATAACACATAGGCAAAAAAAAGGATGAATTTTGTTTGTATTTAAAATATCCTTCCGTGTACCAATATAATTGAAAAATAGCAAAAATAGTAATTGCAGTAAATAATATTGGATGTCCTATTATATTGGCTTTATATTGGAATCGTACGCTAGCTTCTGACGTTTTATAAGTGCCCTATGTAAGCCTATGTGAAATAAAACTTTTGAATTGAATTGTGATAAGAGTTGAAAATTCTACGTCAAAGAAATAGGTTGTTGAAAATGACAAAACTATACATGCAATGCTTAGGGCGATAAATTGTTTTTAGAACTACCCCTAATATTAGGATTAATATTATGGGGGCTTAATCATTCTTTTTTCTTGGTTTAATAAAGATAAAACTTAGCATAAATTCTAATCAAAATGAATAATAAATACTATCGTTATTATTTTTTCAAAAGTTTAAGGTATACGTACGAAGTTGACTACTGTCCATACATGTATCCTACTATGTTCATATACATACATACATAATCAGCCTCTTAATGTTCCCACTGTTGGGACTCAGCCCTCCTCTCTCTAGGAGAGGGAATAGGCCGTAATCCACCACGCGGGCCCAGTGCGGGTTGGTGGATGTCACATGTATAGAATTTTTGGTTCTAGGACATGCCGGTTTCCTCACGATGTTTTTCTTTACCGTTTTGAGAGCAGTGGTGATGAAATAAATTACACAAAGTAATGCGCCTGGCTAGGTTTGAACCCGCGACCTACAATTCGTAAGTCGGGGCTGTTACCACTCGGCCACCACTGCTCTATGTTATTTAAGGATAGGTGGGCTGTTACAACAGCCTGTAAAATTATTAATGGTTACACTGATGCGTGTAAGTCGGACGCATCAGTGTAACCATGCAGAGTTGTGTCAATTATTTGTTCCGAATAATTACAATCGCTATAGAAATCTTAAATTATTTAATGTCCCATTTTGTCGCACTATAGCTCGAACCACCTCCCCTATACCGGGTATACTAACGATGCTCAACGCGCTCGTGGAGACCAAACCTGGATTGGATTTGTTTGCTGATGAATGGAAGACAATATTATTAGAAAGTTTGCGATTGCGATTCTGTAAGAAGACAGATTGAAAGGATTTACGTATTTTAGTATTAATGGATATTTTGCTGATCTAAAAAAATAAAAAAGTAGAAGTCACGTGCAAAGTGCTAGTCTATTAAACTATAAAACTGGTAGTTAAAAACGCTTTTACTTAAAATTGTTTGCTTAGATATAGCGTGTTGATTTGGGTGAAGATAATTTTATGAGAGAACGTAAATGGTTAATAGGTCGTTAATCTGAGCCATCAACTGCTCATAGAAATATTATATAGATACTTGCTTGCAGGGAAGATTGAACTACCCACATTTATGATATACCTACGTAACTATACTAATACCTTTTTTAAGGTTCCGTACCTCAAAAAGAAAAACGGAACCCTTAAAGGATCACTTTGTTGTCCGTTCGTCTGTTTGTCTGTCTGTCAAGACCCTTTATCTCAAGAACGCGTGGAGGTATCGAGTTGAAATTAATAACATATGTAAACCATAACCATGTGTACCATATGTCGCAAAAAACGTGTATTTCGACACTCTCAAGGGAATAAAAATTCATAGGGTACTTTCTTTTGACCTAGAATTCTGAAATTTCGCATGAAACAAGTAAAAAAATCTGAAAACAGTAAATCTTCGATAATTTATTCTGGAATTGAGATGTTTATCCGAAATATGTATGGAGATACTTAAAACAGAAACGGGAAGGTGATAATCATATTCCTAATAAAATGACTCTTAAAGACGATAAATTTGCCCGGGGTGGTCAGGAAATTTGCAATCTGTTTTCCGATCATTTTCAGTCCATATATGTACAAAATAGTAATAAGCGCTCTTCAACGTCAGTTGACCCTATTTTCTCTAATAATAATACTTTTAGTCACTGCAAACTTGAGGTAAAAGAAGTTTTTGATACCTTGTCTTCCCTCGACTGTGATAAGGGTCCAGGACCAGATTCAATCCCTCCTCTCTTTCTTAGAAAGTGTGCAGCAAACCTAGCTAATCCTCTGACTATAGTTTTCAATTGCTCTTTATCACAGGGCTATTTCCCTGATCAGTGGAAAATAGCGCACATCACGCCAATTTTTAAATCTGGTAGTGTTGATGATGTTGCAAACTACAGACCAGTATCAATACTTTCCACGTGTGGTAAAATCATTGAGTCGCTTGTTCAGAAAAAAATGTTTTCACACATTCAAAATGTGCTGGATGATAACCAGCACGGTTTTCGTCCCAAAAAATCGACTCAGACCAATCTGGTTGAGTATGTTTCTTATATATCTTCAGTATTAGACGAAGGTAATGAGGTTCATGCAATATACACTGACTTTAAAAAGGCTTTTGATTTAGTAGATCACGACTTACTTATCACTAAATTGGAAGGTATGGGTGTTCATGGGTCGTTGCTGCGCTGGTGTGAGTCGTATTTAAGAAATCGCTCTCAATTGGTATATCTTAAAGGTTTTAAATCCAAACTCTGTTACATACCATCAGGGGTGCCTCAAGGGTCACACTTGGGGCCTTTATTTTTCTTAGTTTTTATAAACGATTTGGGTAGTCATATTAATTCTGAATATAAACTTTTTGCCGATGATTTAAAACTATATCGAACTATATGTAATGATTCCGACATTGTTCAGCTTCAGCAAGATTTAAATAACGTATTCAATTGGTGTGTAGAAAATAATATGTTTTTGAATCAAAATAAATGTTATTTCATTAAATTTAGTCGGAAAAAAAAAACAAGTCAAGCTTGTTACGCGATTAATAATAGCCCGCTCCAAGAAGTTAATACTATTAGGGACCTTGGTGTTTTAGTAGATAGTAGTTTGAATTTTAGGAGTCATTACGACCACATTATTAGTAGGGCATCTAAATTGTCAGGTTTCATCGTCAGGGAAATGAAAATTTTTAGAGAACCTGCCCTGACTATTTCCATTTACAATAGCGTTATTCGCAGTATTCTCGAATATTGTAGTACGGTATGGAACCCATTTTATCAGGTTCACTCAGATCGGATTGAGCGCGTTCAAAAAAGGTTTCTGTACCATCTATGCTACTCAGATAACAAATGTTGTAGTTTGAACTCGTATGACTCTAGATTAAATCATTATAAAATGACATCTTTAAGCACACGTAGGAAATATTTGGATTTTATGTTTTTGTTTAAATTACTCAACGGTCTAGTAGATTCTGCCGAAATATTAGAAAAAGTGAAAATTAGCATCCCTCGTAGTGGTAGCCGCTTAATTAACCGAAGAACATTCGTCCTGCCTCACAGTCGAACTAATATAGGCAACTCTTCTCCCATAAGCCGCATGCTTTCTTTTGCCAATTCTATTCGTGGTGATGTAGATGTCTTTGCTGGTTCTGTAGCCTCAATAAAAATTAAACTCAAAAACTTGTTATGATTTTTTTGGTTTTGTTTATAATTTTAAAAATTTTTTTTTTTTGCCCTCAAATGATCAATTTGTAGGATGTTACTAATAGTACCTAAGTTGGATATTTTACGTGTGCATGTCAGATTCACATCTAGTAGGTGTCAATCAGAAATATTATGTTGTGATTTATTTTATGGATGCATGATTGTACATCAGTTTTGTGAATTACAATAAAAAAAAAAAAAAAAAAAAAATGTTTACATACTTGTAGGTAAGTTTGTACGGAACCCTAAGTACGCGAGTCCGACTCGCACTTACCCAGTTTTTTAGAATAGGTCTTGCTAGTCTACCTATTCCGATAGGGTTTATTCATTTACCTGAAGTTCGAGCAAGTAACATGTAGTTCATAAAAACCTCTAAAATCTCATGAAATTGCAAATTACTTATTGCGCTTTGAATACATTTTAATTAAATTATTATACTGAAGAATCTTATTACGTTTTAAAGTTCCGTACTAGAACTGTTAAATTAGATACATCAATAAAATTACAATAGGAACAAAAGAAATAAAGAAAGTAGAATACAAAAATAATGAAAGAAGAGAAATATAGGAGTTAAAGAGGTTTGTTTTATTCTGAGAATTTGGAGGAGGTTTTATCAACATATTGATGTCTTCCAGATGTGGTGTTGGCGGAAAACACTTTGGATTCCCTGGACTGCTTTACAAACATCTTAATCTTATGAAAAGTAAAGGTCAAGACTAGACTATTGACTACCTGTATGCGCAAAGTACTAAAGTTTTTTGGTCACATCATCATCATCATCATTATCATTTCAGCCGAAAGACGTCCACTGCTGGACATAGGCCTCCCCCAAGTGTCGTCACAATGAACGGTCCTGTGCATCTCGCATCCATCGGACTCCCGCAACCGTTACCAAGTCATCGGTCATTGCTCGCAGAACAGTTGGCCGTTGGGGCCGAAAGGTTCTGGAATGGCGGCCACGTAGCGGAAGACGTAGCGTTGGAAGGCCACCTACAAGGTGGACCGATGACTTTGGTCACATAGCCAGAAAAAAATGGCCACAAACGTAAACAGCTCATCGTAACTGGCATGGTTGATAGCAAACAACCAAAAAACCACAGCTAGAAAAGATGGGCAGATCAGGTCTGCTCCGCACTGGAGCAGACCTGATCTGAGATCGATCGATTTCTACGTCACTGTGTCGTGACGTAGAAATCGACGTCTAGCAACGTAAATAATCACGTAACGACAACGCAACGTGCCACGTTGCACGGCACGTCTTCGTGACGTCAATTCTCATGGTGCACTCCTGCAACTGCATTTATTATTCAATATTCAAAGATGACGGACTGAAAGACATGGATGGATCCAGTATTTTCTTTGTATCTGTTTCTTCTTTATCCGACTTCCTAATATTAGCAGGAGGAGAACACGTCTAGTGCGGTCCATTTCTCAAAATTAACAGCGCCAATTCTATAAATGCGCCACCTGCGGCTACAATACGACGACGTTCAACGTGCCACGTCACGGCATCGTGACGTAATCAACCACGTCACGATGCTGTGCCGTGGTACCATGTATACGTGTTCTAGCCCTCAGTTACCAATATAATTGGTCACACATAGCTCAACCGACATGTGTTGTTTTCATTAGTTACCTACATTTCAATACAAAACACCTGTAGCCTATGAAAAGTGAAACCGAATATTGATAACAAAAGACTAACATATGATGATATGGGTATCGGAACACTGATAGAATGCATAGTTACACATTCATTGTACATACAGCTAAGGAGTGGAATTCCCTGCCGAAGTCTTTTTTTTAACTGAGAAAATCATCCAATGCCCTCTTTCGCTCTTGGGCGGAGCGTCAGACTTTTACTGACTAAAACCCTACTCCTGTTCCTTCTTTGCCTTCGTCCCAAAGCCCCGGGTTTCACTTTTACACTGCCCGTGGCCCCAGTATGCTTCGACCCTGCTGGGCCCCTACGGTTTGCTGACATCTCCTTGAGGCGCGCGTGGAACAATACTCGCCGTCGACGCGGACGGCGAGCATCATGCTCATTGCTCGCAGTCCACAAGCCCGCGCATACGGTGGCCAGAAACCCGCTCTGAAAATCGCCAGAAGGGCCGCTCTTTCGCGCGTGCACGTGTGGCTTCCTCCTTCCATTACTACTTCGCAGAAGGAGGCGACCGTCTGCCACTCCTCGCTTCGGACTATGGCCTGTACCAAGGCCCGGCGCGAGAGATCGCTGCCACCGATCGTCCCTACGAGGACACGGCGGTGCTCTGCCCAAGCGGGGCACACCTCAACCGTCAGCTCCACTGTGTCCTCCGGGCAGACCACACAGTTGTGATAACCGGACATTACTTCCGCACGAATCCGGTGCAGGAACTTTCCGAACTGACCATGTTCGATGAGAACCTGCGTCATGCAGAAGGTCTTTCCAGCCACTCCCTGCCGGAGTCTATGTTTACTGATACCCACAACGTACAGGTCTTTAAGTCAAGAGTGAATAGGTTACTTCTAGTCAAGCGTGCTCCATTATTGACCACATCATCACTTTCCATCAGGTGAGTTCCATCAAGTGGTTAAGCGTGAGCCTATCATTAAAATACTTAACATAATTGAAAAGAGTGTCCATAAAGTTTCTTGCACATTCTTCCTCACAGAGATCTACGATTTGGAATGTGCATATAGCATCATTTTTCTGACTGACTTCTTGACATTTCATCATTTTGACTGGCCTGTTGGTCTAGTTGTCAGTGACCTTGACTGCAATGCCTAAGGTCGTGGGACGGATTCCCACCCAGGACAAATGTTTGTGTGATGAGCACGATCATTTGTTCTGTGTCTGGGTGTAATATATTTATATAAAAGGAGAAACTGACTGACTGACATATCAACGCACAGCCGAAACTACTGGGACTAGGAGCGTGAAATTTTGCACAAGGTTTCCTTTTATGACATAGGCGAGCACTAAGAGAGGATTTTCCAAAATCCACCCCCTAAGGGAAGAAAACAGGGATTCAAAGTTTGTGTGGAGAAACCTACTATTACGCGGGCGAAGCCGCTGGCAGAAGCTAGTTTATCTATAATATGTATGTATTTAGAAATATATAAGTATGTCTGTCAGCTGTCTAGTACTCATACCACAAGCTCTGCTTAGTTTGGGACTAGATGGCGTTGTGTGAAAGTTGTGGAATATTATTATTATTTCAAAAGTGCCCGTAAATGGTTTATTTAAAATAAGATGCTTTAAATCTTTAAAAAAAGGAAGGAATTGTACCTGAGCACTAAGTGAAAAACAGTAGGTACGTGTCAATGTGTGTAGTATACATACACAGGTATTCTATCATAATAATATCTCACCAACAATCTACAGCGTAATTAAATACAATTTTAATATTGTTTTGCGTTAAACTTGCGCATTTGCAAAATAAGGGAGACAAATGTTGCTCCACCGGAGTGTACAGGAAGTACCTCCGAAAATAAATTATAAAAAAATACACGACGGTTATTTATACCCCAGCGTATGTTTGAAATAACCCTCGTTTGACTACATACATTTTTATTCCCCTGGACCGCAGTAAACGGGAAAATAGGTCAAACAACGCCGCGCCGCTCAAACACGGAAAAAATTTAAACTGATAAAAAGACATTAGCCCCGTCACAAACATCACAACTACCCTCATCTCGCCGCTATTGATTCACTGCGGATAATTGAGTACACGCGTGTCACCCCCTGTACACCCCCACACCCCCTCATCACACCCCTCACACACGCGTCGCACCTCATTTGATTACAACAGAAAAAGCGGCGAAAAATCGAGTAGATGTGATGCAGTAATCTACCCGTTGCCATGGCAACCGATATTAACGTGAGGGGGGTACATCACATAAATAGATTCCCACATAAGTCCGATTCCACACACGCACCCCCACTCACCCCCTACATTTTTGTACAGTGTTAAAATGCCTAAAACCACCCCACCCGAGTTTAAAAATGCCGCGCGGGGCTCGACGCAGATTAGCTAAAACTACGTATTTTTTACCCCACCGAGAGGGATCTGTTTTCTCTTTTGCCCGCTTGCTAACTACCGAAATGTGGGGGGAAGGAGGGCAAGGGGTCGAGGGTACGGAAAACTTTGTGTTTTAAATATGTCCGAAGGCACGCATTAAAACCGTTTGCGAAATACGAATCATTAGTGTGTTGTTTTACCCTTTCGTCGTTTTATATATTTTTGTTTCGGGTTACGCTTTTATTTTAGGAAACTGCCTAGTGCCTACGGTATTAATGGGTTAGAAAATACGATTATAAAATAAGTAAGAAATAATAATATGTATCTTATGAGGCTGAGATGAATGGAGAAACCTTGTTTCATAATAGCTCGCTGAGTGATAGGTAGGGAGATCATAAGTAAAGATGAATACAAAATCTATATTACAAAATGAGCTATGCTTACTGTAAAAGAAGAAAATAGTGAATATTAGTGGCTTGAGATAAAGAAACTATTCACATCTCTTAGCCGAATTCTTCGAGGTGATAATAATGACAAGGAGATCAGGGAAATGATTGATGTGTAGCTATATCGCTGGAAAGGGATTAACAGCTGAGATCATTGATACTTCTTCATTAGCGAAGAATTAAGAAAGAAGACCAGGTGCCCTATCCCCCAACAGATGTAGTTAAGGACCAGATAATAATGATGAATGAATAAATATCAATAATTGACTTGATTTCGCTAATCCTTACATAACATAAAACCAAATTTGCAATCGCGTCTGTCGGTCTCTGAGAACACGATAAACTTAAAATATACCATAGACGAAAGTTTAGGTCTTTTGAAGAAATAACCATACAAATTTGAGTGGACCTGTCCAGTCAGTGCAAGCATTTGTCAGTATTCGTAAAGCTCAACTCAGGACTACTAAGGAGGTTACGACTTGACGAACAATACCAAAGAAAGGACATTTGGGTAGGCCGCAGAAAATACTCAAATTGCCAGACATACGTTAATCAAGCAATCAACATAGTCCTCACGTTCACAAAAATGAAAGATGTCAAAAATTAATAGAGCAAAAAAATGCATGCATATTAAAGTAATGAAAAGCTGAGAATTTCAAAGATTTCTAACACCCTTTCTAAGCTCGGGCGGATCGCTAGTTGGTTATAAATAACACTTATATTCGTCAATTTAAACTAAATAAGGCCAATGTTTTGTAAGACTATATTGAGAATAAACACCGAAACAAAATCAGAGGTCAAAGTTTATTTTAATGTCCATACAGTAAACATGTAATGGTCAAATCATATGAGTATCATGCAGGTTAATGTTTCGATTCGGTAACCGTTCACCTAAGACCGATTCTTCATTGGACAGTTCATCGATAGGATGGTCTCTCTATCTATCTATTTGGGTATGGTTTCCGCACTTAGTCCTACGTGGGCCATGGCGGCCATAACCTTCGGTGGGCTTATTCCAACCAGCCCACCTCTCTCCAAAAACAGATTAGGGCTCTTAGGTTTTTAGGACATCAATAAGGGAGTTCGGGGATCCTAAGGTTCGTGTGCATATTTCAGTAACACTGTGCAGTCCAGGAGCACATGTGCAACTGTCTCCTTCCCCTCCAAACATGCTCTGCACAGGGGACTGTCCGTGATGCCTATTGTGTGGAGGTGCTTATTCAGTGTGCAGTGTCTGGTGATGGTCCCCGTGATCAGGCGCAGGCCGCCTCTGTCCAGTCTTACGAGTCGACAGGATGATTCATTAATTTCCGTTTCCCCATCTTTCAACTATGGACATTTCGCCGAGAGGCCTTTTCAGCTAACGAATGTTTGACCGAAACAACGATAATCCTCTAACTCTTTTAAATAAAGACCTATACGTCTACGGAGAATTCGCCGTCAATTTTAAGACAAGCGATATTACAAAAAATACACAGGTATTAAATGAAAACTGACAATGTTAATTTATATATTTTTACGCCTCTGGGTAAAACATAGAGGATCTACCTATTTTTAACACCTCACAATCTGTTGTAATCTGACCTATGTTTACAAATAAATTATTCTGATTCTGATTCTGATTCTGAAGGTTCAATCATCTTACGACTGTTCCAATGACGAGTGGTCTTTTGAGGAAAGGACTTGGTGTGATCAGGGTACAGATGTGAGTAGACCTGGCCAGAAAGTGAGAGTGATAGTGACGGTGTGTTGTTAGACATCAGTGCATTTCTCAGATATCGTGTAGTTGTCGTGGTGTTTGTATTTTTCTTTTGAGTACCAAAGTTAGCCTTTTAATGTTCCAGCTGCTGGGACAGGCCTCCCCTCTCTCGTGGTGCTTTTATTTTTCTAGTACGTAGTATCAAAGTTAGCCTTTTAATGTTCCAGCTGTTGGGACAGGCCTCCCCTCTCTAGCAGAAGGAATGGACCGTAATCCATCACGCAAGCCCAGTGAAATAAATTGACCAAAGTAATGCATCTATCTGGATTTGAACCCACAACCACGACGATCTGGATTTGACTTGTAAGTCAGGGCTGTTACCACTAGACCACCACTGCTCCGTCTTTTGAATAAAAAATAATATTTTGAAAATAGTCTGATTATTTTTCGAAACCGAAGTGATATCGGGTAGATATCCTAGGTTAAGCAACGCTAGTCGAGGTCTGTCTTTGGATGGGTGACCATCTTAACATGCCATGATTCTTCCGTGCTTAGGAAAAAACGTGAAGCTTTGGTAATGATTGTCTTTTGGTTATATTTGATCGTCAGATAGTAATAACCTAGAAATTCTGACATTTGTCTTGCCAAGGGTAAGAAGATACAGTTATTCAGCTGCATCTGTTTAGACTGGGAGACGAGCTGGGGAAGAAGAAAAGTTGGGCAGATTCAGTCTCTTATTTATTTATTTATCAAGAATTACATTACAAGCTTACAGTACTGGAACAAATACGCTTATATATAGTACACAAAAAAAAAATGAAACGAAATTAATTTCTTTAAAATAAAACAAATCACACAAAATAGAGCAGTGGTGGCCGAGTGGTAATAACTCCGACTTACGGAGTTGTAGGTCGCGGGTTCAAACCCAGTCAGGCGCATTACTTTGTGTAATTTATTTCATCACCACTGCTCTCAAAACGGTGAAGGAAAACATCGTGAGGAAACCGGCAAATCCTAGAACCAATAATTCGAAGACATGTGACATCCACCAACCCGCACTGGGCAGGCGTGGTGGATTACGGCCCATTCCCTCTCCTAGAGAGGAGGCCTGAGTCCCAACAGTGGGAACATGATAAGGCCGACTATGCTATGCTATACACAAAATAAAATGTCATTAGAATTAAAATTGCCACATAGAATTAAATTGTTACATAAAATAAAATGATCATGTAAAATAAAATTGTCATAAACAATAAAATCGGGTGTGTAAATATACTATAAATCATATTATATAATGGTGGTATCTTTATAACGTAAGTAATTATTTTTATTTATTTTTTAATTCATATAAACTAGTGCTTGACTGCGATCTCACCTGATTGTAAGCAGTGATGCAATCGTTGATGGTGAGGTGCACTAGTTTATTCACTCTAGCCTTGAAGATACCTAAATTGTAATCGGATGGGAAGACCACAGCAGGAAAATGGTTCAAGTCCTTCGAAGTATGCGATATAAACGATAAGATAGATATCTAGATATATTCTATATTGTACACCAAACATTAAAATTACATAAGGAACTTAAAATTAATAGGGTGTCACAATGGGCGATCTTATCGATAATAAAACGCTAATTACTAATAATGATAATCATCATCATAATTTCAGCTGAAAAATGTACACTGTTGGACATAAGCCTCCCTCAAATGTCGCCACAACGACCAGACGTCCAGTCTAGGCAGCTGATATTTGGAAAAGGCTATAATATATAGACAGTCTGATTATTTTCAGTAACTGCCGAATACTATTACTAAAACCAGCAACAGATAACCAACTTGTTGCTTTTATCTCTACAGATATTATCAATAAATTCGTGGCTTGAAACGTCCCCATATTGTTTAGTTTACTTTGGCTCCATAGTTGTCTAAATGCGGCTTTTGGTGAACCACCATCAAGCGGGGAGTCTTCAAAGATCCCCTTAAGATTGAGGGGTTGAAACAATGGTTGATACAGTAAGTTTTTCTGGGTTTTGATAGCATTGTTACTATAGAATTGTTCAGGTATACGTTACATCTATCTATCTTTGATTCATTGAAGTCATTGAATTGCACCTACCTCGTATTCATTTCAGGAGATTTCTGATTGAAACCGTGATTAAAACGTAAATATAAACGCTTTAAAAGTGATTTTCAGTTTGTTTATGATCTGGAAAACCATTTTAACATAAAATAAGTAGCTGAAACACCAAACTGTATACCCCGATTTAATTATTATTATTATCATTAGTTTTTAGGATTCCGTACCTCAAAAGGAAAAAACTGAACCCTTATAGGATCACTGTGTTGTCCGTCCCTCTGTCTGTCTGTCTGTCAAGCCCCTCTTTTTAATTTAAGTTATTTACTCAAATCTGTGGTCCTTTGAATTTGTGAAAAAATTAAACTCCTAAGTTAACGAAAAAAAAAGATACGGCCGTTTATGTTGCAAAAAACGTATATTTCGATACTCTCAAGGGAAATCCAAATTACTAAGGAATTGCCTTTTTCCTAGAATCCTGAAATTTGGCATGAAGCAAGGTTTCATAGCATAAGTATAGGAAAAAAATCTGAATACTGCAAATTTATAGGTACGTCACAAAAAAAAACTTTTTTGCGATTTGAGAAAATCTTTGAGACTCGATTCGGAAATTTAACTATTTTCGTACGTTTGTACGTAACCCTCAGTGCGCGAGTCCGACTCGCACTTGCCCGGTTTTTTTTTTATTTAGCCTAAACTTCCCACTACTTGGCAAAGACCTGCCTCAACTTCTTCCTGGTATTCTTTTATTGAGTCACCTCGAACCTTCCCTTGTGGTAAACATCTAGGTGACCTCACCACTTCTTTTCAGGTCCTTCGATGTCAAGGGAATTTATATGAGATAAATTACTACATTTGCCATCGACACACTAAAAAGGATAAGCTAAACACTTAAATAAAATATCAGTTTTAATTAAAAAACTGCTATAGCACAGCAGTGATAAATTATTTTCAATGGGAGAGTGCCACCCTCGTACGCCGGTCAAAAACGCGGGTACCGCAGCCCCCTAAAATTAAAAATGTCGCCCGGTCTACGTCATGGATTAGCTAAAACTATAAGGATTTTATTCTCTGTCCCTTTCACGCATTTTTAGAAAGGAAAAGCGTAGTATAATTGGTTTTTGGATAGGTTGAGTGGTTTTGAAGTGAGTTTGAAAATAGAGGGGGTTCTGTATGCAACAGTTTTTGTTAGTAAAGTTTTAAAGGTGTTTTATACACGTTTAGAGGTATGTGGAACAGAGAGTAAAGTCCCAAAAACCTTCATTGAAAAGGGAGGATCCTCCGACCAGACGGCTGTTATGTCTGGTTTGGGCATCTGCCCGAGATATAATTTCACCCATATGTGTTCCTTCTAAGCCCATTGCGTTCGAGGGTTAAGTTACGTTCACCTTTAATAAATTAGGAAATCGCAGCAAGGGCATGATGAAGACCATTTTTGATTATTAATAATAATAATATTCCACAACTTTCAAACAACGCCATCTAGTCCCAAACTAAGCAAAGCTTGTTCTATGAGTGCTAAGCAACTGATAAACATACTTATACATTTCTAAATACACACATATTATGGATAAATTACACCCAAACACAGAACAAATGATCGTGCTCATCACACAAATAGTCGCCTGACATTATATTATTGTTGAATAATGTGGGTATAGTAAACAAAATAGTTTGTAACTACCGTGGCATATATTATAATATTCATAAAAGCAACATTATGACACAAATACACTTGTATCATATTTTTTAGTTTAAGTAGGGTTTATATAAGTTTATTTATATATTATATTTATTTACCATCATCCGTGCGTCACTGCGGGGTGCCAGCTGAAAATCAGCGTTGGGTGTCTGACAGCAATTGCTGAGTTGGCGACTTTTCGGTTCGGGCACGCTCAGCGCAACTATATTGTAAATCTCTATTTTTTTTTTTGTGTTGTTGTTGCCTGCATCGAATAAATACTATTCTATTCTATTCTATTCAAATATTTGTCTTGAGTTGGAATCAAACCCACGACCTCTGACATAGCAGTCAGGGCCACTAAACACTAGATGAACAGCTCAGTCTAATTTGTGTCCTCGTAGGGGCGATTGGCGGCAGCGATCTCTCGCGCTGGGCCTTGTTACATGCCATAGTCCGGAGCGAGGAGAACTAGCAGGCGGTCGCCTCCTTCTGCGAAGCAGTAATGCTAGCAAAGGAGGAGGGCGTACATGCACTTGCGAGGCAATAGCCCTCACGCCCCAGCCACCGGGATACCGATCCCGATTTCCGGCTACCTTAGGCGCGGGCTTAATATGAAAATATTGTAAACAATCATTTTTTTAAAAGAGTAACCATGGAGTTTCTTGCCGGTTCTTCTCCATAGGAAACGACCAATTTGGAACCGTGCACTAGCTTCTGACGTTTTATAAGTGCCTATGTAGGCCTACGTGAAATAAAAAAAATTTGACTTTGACTTTGACTTTGGCTTGCGAACGGTGAACAATGGGTAGCTCGCCGTCTGATCGTTCGGTAACCATCCAGACCAAGCCCAAGTCGTCGACGGCGCGTAGTGTTCCACGCGCGCCTCAAAGAGATGTCAGCATCCATCGGGGCCCAGCAGGGTCGAAGCTTACTGGGACCATGAGTGATGCGAAAGAGATCCCCTGGGCCTTGGAAAAATGGCAAAGAAGGAACAGGAGTGGGTTTTTAGTCAGTAAAAGTCTGAAACTATCTCTCGCTCCGCCCAAGAGCTGGGGATGTCATTATATGATTTTCCCACCCGAAAAAAAAGAGAAGTAGGTAGAGTTATCATAAACCAAATGAATAAAAGGACAATTTATTTTCTGTGACATAAGAAAAATCAAAAAATATTTCCAAAATAATTCTCTACAGAAAATGACTGTACCAGTATTTTTATAAAAGTCAACGAACCTAAAACACGTAAATAAAACACATTTCCTTCCCTTCACGTACTCGAAAACTATCAATACTTCAAATTGATAGCGTGGTTGTCTATAAAAGTCCCCCTAACCTATATTCGACCCTTCTTTCCGTTGATATTTGTATTCTTAACACGATTCTTACCACAGAACTGAGTTAGAATATTTAAAGAAACGGAAAGATGTTTCATATTTTTTAAGGTTTTTAAAGCATGGTGTTATTGTATTTTGGATTGGATTGGAGAACGGAATTTGACACGAAACGGTTGTAACTTTGCTAGGGGGGCTCACCACCTGGTCCACCTTGTGTACTACTAAAGCTGCGTCTTGCTGTAGGCGCGATTGCCACTATAGAACTTTACGGCCATCGGTCATCTGTTCAAATTCAAATTCAAATTCGAAGCATTTATTTCAAATAAACCATTTACAGGCACTTTTGAAATGTCAAGAAGTCAGTCAGTCAGAAAAAATGATGCTAATTGCACATTCCAAAGCGTAGATCTCTATGGAGAAGAATGTGCAAGAAACTCCATGGACACTCTTTTCAATCGTGTTTTGCAATTACAAATATCTCTGTTACATGTTTCTTGTCGCTATCATGTGAGAACAATGTCAATAAAGTAAAAATAAAAACGAAATATAGATAATAAAATAGCAACTGGCAGCTAAGAGATGACCAGTCTCAACTGACAGCGCCCGTTCACGGACCTGACGCGAATATTAGCACCACTCAGCTCAATCATTTTAAAGGGAACCGAATGATCCAACACACGCGCCACCATCAGTGAGACATTTGAGTGAGCATGACAACCTCTCAACTGCCATGCTCATTTATGTCAAACAGGACCAATAATAACCTAAAAACCATAAAATAGCTCCATGGTACTCACATTTACAAACTTTGAAAAAAAAAATGCTTCTACATTATACAATACTAAATAACAACAATAATATTTTACAGATTAAAAAAAAAAACATTAAAGAATAACAATAATAATAATAATAACATTATATTGGGATCGATCTATCATCACTGACAGGACTATTGTTGCCAATAAACCTGATATAGTGGTGATAGATCGACTAGAGCGTCGCACAATGATTGTTGATATAGCGTTCCCTCATGACGAGAACCTCGTGAAAGCTGAGAAAGATAAGCAAACTAAGTATTGACTTAGCTCGCGAGGTTGTCGACATGTGAGAGGTGGATAGAGCAATCATTGTGCCGATAGTCGTAACGGCCAATGGCTTAATAGCCAAGAGCCTCGAACAACATCTAAGGAGGCTCTCGTTAGGCAGCTGGATCAAGGGCCTGATCCAGAAAGCAGTACTCCTGGACACGGCGCGCATCGTTAGGAGATTCCTCTCTCAGGAGCCCTAACCACCGGTAGCTTGGACCCTGCTCCCGATGCCGGTGGGCTACTATTTTTTATATTTTTTTATTTTATTTTTTAAGAAATATTTAAAAATGTATTTGATATGTACATAAATTTAATAAATGGAATAATAATAATAGTTTCAAAACTAATCAATTTGTACACCCCGGTGGTAGTGGAGCTGGACCAGCATTGAGCCAAGCATTTTTATCTTGAATATAATCCTTCAACTTATAATATGCTTGCCTGCATAGTGTGCGTTTAATACAAGATTTAAATTTCGTTTCATTGAGTTCTAATATTTGTGGAGGTATTTTGTTACAACATTTCAAACAGTACCCCATGAAAGAAGAGGCCACTTTAGCCAGTCTAAAACCTGGTTGAACTAATTGGTCCCTATTTCTTGTAAGATAATTATGTCTATCGCCTCTTTTGCTAAAAAGATGAAGATTTTTTCTAACGTACATGATGTTTTCATAGATATATTGACAAGGCACCGTCAATATGTTAATATACTTAAACAGTTCCCTTAGAGAATCGCACCGACGGAGATTGTAAATAGTTGAATGTTCTGCGAGTAATAGGCCCTGCCACTTAAGTTTCTTCAGGCTAGATCGGTAACCTTAGTTCTCCTGCAGATATAATTATTTCTGGGTCGATCCCGCGATCATAACCAGCTCTCTATTGACCTCTGGGTGACTTTTCGCCTTCCGATGAAGCCCATTAAGCGACCAGAAATCCAGTTCATATTAAACTTTCAGCGTTTCTATGAATAAAAGTACTTAACCACCACATTACCAGTTAACATAAATACATGTATCCATTAAAAATCCCGGAGCCAAAATATATGCTCGATTAAAAGAGAACAAGCAAGCAATTTAGAAAAATAACGCTTAAACATAAGCTTCACATACCATCCGTTCAGGACTGGCATTTGGCAATATAAACCTTTCGAAATATTTGACATTTTCTAGAAGTTATGCCTATGTCGTTAAGGGTATGTGTTTACAAATATTTTTGGGTTAGATTAAATTATTTGTTAATAACATGCTTATATAAAGTCACGCTTGTGTGAAGGAAAGTGTAAGTACAAATCAGGAATGTTATGAAGCTCTGTAACAGTAATCGATATTAAAGTTTTGTTTAAAAAATATTGTCTACAGATTTTTTTAGGTGGCTTATCCTTCAATTACCTCTCTCGGTCTAGGGTGGAGCGCAAGGGCGTGTCAGACTTTTACTGACTAAAACTCACTCCTATATTCCTTATTTGCCTTCGTTCTAGGGCCCTTTAGCACAACCCATGGCCCCAGTAGGCTTCGACCCTGCTGAGCCCCTAAGGTTATGCTGACATCAATTTGAGTCGCGCGTGCAACACTACGCGCAGTCGACGACTCGGGCTGGGTCCGAACGCTTACTGGATGGCTGGATGGCGAGCTACACATTGCTCGCCATTCGTCCTACCGTTGAGAAGGTATCTTGTATACCTAGATACGTACTCTTGAATACTGCCAGGTTGGCCAAGCTTGTAAGCTTGTTGCTTTAAACGTTGGGGAGGGAGGATTCCCCGACCAGACGGGTGTGATGAGATGTGATTTCGGGCTTTTGGGGAACTGTAATTGCGCGATGCAGGATTTCGTAGTTTACTTCATATTTGGCGCTATAGATGTCGCTACACTATTAAGGAAATTATTTTTAGGAATTAAAAAAACTACTGTTTTTACATACTATGTGGACTTTGTAAGAGATAAAATATGTTAGAAAGGCGATAATTTTTAGAAAGGCGTTATTTTTTCACTTAAGAAAAGTAGTCTTTTCTTAAGTGAAAATTTATCAATGACGATAGAGAGTGACAGATTTTTAAGGATTAAGCCCATCTGTGTTCCTTTGCATTCCAGGGTTATGTCTGGTCTGGGCACCTGTCCGGTTGTTGATTTCGGACTGTTGTATTGTTTTAATCGCGAAAATTCTGATACCACGGTGCAGGGTTTTGTATTTTTAGTTCTTTTTCCGCAAAATAGATGTCCCTTTGGAGGTATGCGGAACAGAGAGTAAAGTCCCGCAAACCTCCTTTAAAAAGGGAGGATCCTCCGACCCGTCTGGTCGGAGGATCCTCCCTGTCCCTGTGTTATGTCTGGTGAGCAGCTGCCCGATAGATGATTTTGGGCTGTTCTATATGTTCTAATCGCGCGGAGAACTTTGATTACGCGATGCAGGATTAGTTCTTATGTGACGCCATAGATGTCGCTACATCCCTATAAAACTTCCCATGTGATATACACAGTAAAAGAGAATATCGTCACAAGTCTAGTGAGAAAAAGAAAATATCGTCAGAAATCTAGCGAGGTGAGTTCCACTTTAGATGATGATGTTACTGTTAAGAACTTTAATGAAATGTTTAGCTAACTTTTTGTTATTTATTAACCGCATATAATATTTAATTAACCGCAAACTACGTCAGTTGATCAGTGAGCACAAGATCTCTTCGAAAATGAACTAAAGTAAAGTTACATCTATTTATCTCAAAAATATGTAACGATTAAAATTGCAGAGTAATCGAAGTAGATGAAAGACGTCCACTGTTGGACATAGGACCGACACACATTGAGTGTGACCCTCACCAGGTCATCGGTCCACCTTGTGGGAGGCCTTCTAAAGCTGCGTTTTCCGGTACGTGGTCGCCACTCCAGAACCTTACGTCCCCATCGACCATCTCTTCTGCAAGCAGTGTGCCCTGCCTACTGCCACTTAAGTTTATAATAATAATAATAAATCATTTATTGTCAGGCATCTTGGCCCATAGATTTATAGACTTTACAGACAAACATATATAGAGTAAATACAAGTTATCGTTAGTAAATAAGACCCTGCACTAAGTTCACTTCGTGCCACGTAAGTATACTTATATTAAACAAATCATAAAATAATCATTTGAAAAACTGTTCATACTGAAAATCATATTATATTCTCTCTTATAACGTGAATATCCGATCATAATCTCTTTAGAAAAGGGTACAAACACAATAAATAAGCCTAAGTCATTATGTAACTTCCATTTTCTATTTTGTAACAAACCCTGGCCAGTAAAAAGGCCCGTAGCTACCTTTATTATATCGCCATATATTAGTTGTGGCCTGTGCCTACCCAGTTAATTCCTATAGGAGATCTCTATGCGCGTTTTATTTCCAAGCGATTTTAGATAGGGGTTGGTTCACATATCCAGGGTATGGTGCGAAATAAAAGCGAAAAGCGAGTAAGTGAAATGGAATTCGCTTATTCATCGCGAGGGGTTTAAAATAGCGCGTCAGTTTTAAATATGGAATACTTTGTAGAATTCAGAAATATAATTGTAATCTTTTAAACAGTGCTGATGTAAATAATTTCTTAAATAAAAAAAACTGGGCAAGTGCGAGTCAGACTCGCGCACTGAGGGTTCCGTACAAACTTAAAAGGTAAATTGCGGTTTACGATTTATGACGTATTAAAAAACACTACTTACTAGATCTCGTTCAAACCAATTTTCGTTGGAAGTTTATAAGGTAATGTACATCAGATATTGTTTTTAGTTTTATCATTCTCTTATTTTAGAAGTTACGGGAGGGGGGGGGGGGACATTTTACCACTTTGGAAGTGTCTCTCGCGCAAACTGTTCAGTATATAAAAAAATGATATTAGAGACCTCAATATCATTTTTGAAGACCTATCCATAGATACCACACTAAGTATGGGGAACCCCCAAAATGTATTATTTTTTTTTTCTATTTTTTGTGAAAATCTTAATGCGGTTCACAGAATACATCTACTTACCAAGTTTCAATAGCTCTTATAGTTTCGGAAAAAAGTGGCTGTGACATACAGATGGACAGACAGACACATGACGAATTTTTAAGTGTTCCGTTTTTTGCCATTTGGCTACGGAACCCTAAAAATACACAAGGGGTGAAAAAAGTGTTATATTTGAAGTGTAATATGCTAAGGTTATCCACCAACCCGCACTGGGCCCGCGTGGTGGATTACGGCCCATTCCCTCTCCTAGAGAGAGGAGGCCTGGTTCCCAACAGTGGGAACATTGTAAGGCCGACTATGCTATGCTAAGGTTATTAGACTGACCCATAAATTCCAAGTCAAGACCTCCAACTTACCAAGTTTTGAACCTTTTTGACCTTGCACAGATCAGACAATAATTTTTATTTTATTATTTTTTTATTATTTTACTCCCAATGTATTCTACTGTTTTTTTTTTTAATTTTACTGTATGTGTGAGGTACGAATAAACGTTTTTTCTTTCTTTCTTTCTTTCTTTCTTTCAACTTGACATTAGTCGAGGGCTTTACGTCGTCATGGCCACTCAGTCAAGTTGAAGTCGTTAAAACTGATTTGAAGAAAGTTTAACAAACAGTTATTAGTACACACAACTGCAAAGAGAAGTTGATAAAGTGTCTATCGTAATGAGTCAGCTCCATAATTCACAATTTAAAAAAGGGAGCTGTTCTTATAGATCACGACTGCCGAAACTAGCAGCGATCAACTTAAAAAGTTTCAGGAATTTTGACACTTTTCTGGTTGATCTGAGTTGACTGAGATTCATTAGCGAATCATAGTCCATAGTCCTGTAACCTGCAAAAAAATCTGTATTTCCACTTTCCTTTGCAGACAGACTAACTTGAGCTTGATCTTATATTTCGTCACCAAACAATTCCGTTCTCGCTCCGCTCCCCGCTACCGCCTGAACCTCACGCCGCACATTAGAAAGCGGTAAATGTTGTGCACGATCGATGTCGCCCTAAGGCATCGTTTCAAAGCCAATAAAGTTTTTTTGTTCGGATTCTCTTATATACGAGCGGTAAAAGTGAATTATAAGTTTACATGCATGATGTGTGAGCCGTTTTTATTATGAGCGCGTTTTAGATGTTAGAAAAAGTGGAACAACTCCGTAAAATGGGTCTCTTGGGCTTTTTTTTAGGTGGTAAAATCATCTTATGACATCCCCTGCTCTATATATACATCTTAACTATTAATCTTAAATATTATAACTTAATAAATATATAAACAAACTGAAAATAATATATGTAAAAACGGGTAGAAATAAAACTCATAGGGCATCAAAAAATTCGTCCACATCGATGTCAACGGGAAAAGTGCCCAGAACGCTAGCAGCATAGCCACGCTGGATGGCAATGCTGATACGTTGACCGAAGAAAAGCCCAGCCCTCTGGTCACCCCCTGCTCTTGGGCGGGGCGGGAGATAGTGTCCGATTTTACTGACTTAAAACCCACTCCTGTTCCTTCTTTGCCTTCGTCCCAGGGCCCGGGTTTCACTTTCACACTACCTCTCTTGAGTGGGGCTATGCGCTGTCATAGTTAAAATATTATTATTTAGTAACAAGAATTTTTGGGTGAAAGTTTGAAAGCTCACCTCACTGGTTAAGCAAAATAGACGTGTCATTAAAATAGTAATGTAGCCTGAACAAACCCCGAACTTAAGTGGTAGTGGGCAGGGCATTACAGGGGCCATTGCTTGCAGAACAGATGGTCTATGGAACCGGAAGGT